>CM065052.1:219834203-220330671 GCA_032883995.1 Coronaproctus castanopsis | reverse complement strand
TATATATATATATATATATATATATATATATATATATATATATATATATATATATATATATATATATATATATATATATATATATATATATATATATATATATATATATATATATATATATATATATATATATATATATATATATATATATATATATATATATATATATATATATATATATATATATATATATATATATATATATATATATATATATATATATATATATATATATATATATAATATATATATATATATATATATATATATATATATATATATATATATATATATATATATATATATATATATATATATATATATATATATATATATATATATATATATATATATATATATATATATATATATATATATATATATATATATATATATATATATATATATATAATATATATATATATATATATATATATATATATATATATATATATATATATATATATATATATATATATATATATATATATATATATATATATATATATATATATATATATATATATATATATATATATATATATATATATATATATATATATATATATATATATATATATATATATATATATATATATATATATATATATATATATATATATATATATATATATATATATATATATATATATATATATATATATATATATATATATATATATATATATATATATATATATATATATAATATATATATATATATATATATATATATATATATATATATATATATATATATATATATATATATATATATATATATATATATATATATATATATATATATATATATATATATATATATATATATATATATATATATATATATATATATATATATATATATATATATATATATATATATATATATATATATATATATATATATATATATATATATATATATATATATATATATATATATATATATATATATATATATATATATATATATATATATATATATATATATATATATATATATATATATATATATATATATATATATATATATATATATATATATATATATATATATATATATATATATATATATATATATATATATATATATATATATATATATATATATATATATATATATATATATATATATATATATATATATATATATATATATATATATATATATATATATATATATATATATATATATATATATATATATATATATATATATATATATATATATATATATATATATATATATATATATATATATATATATATATATATATATATATATATATATATATATATATATATATATATATATATATATATATATATATATATATATATATATATATATATATATATATATATATATATATATATATATATATATATATATATATATATATATATATATATATATATATATATATATATATATATATATATATATATATATATATATATATATATATATATATATATATATATATATATATATATATATATATATATATATATATATTATATATATATATATATATATATATATATATATATATATATATATATATATATATATATATATATATATATATATATATATATATATATATATATATATATATATATATATATATATATATATATATATATATATATATATATATATATATATATATATATATATATATATATATATATATATATATATATATATATATATATATATATATATATATATATATATATATATAAAGAAATTTTATACTTTCTAATCATAATTATAGGCCTTAAAAAAAAAGCTAATTCCCAACTAGTAATCCTATTTTCTTTTTCGGCTATTTATATATTTATATTTGTAGATTATGTTTGTTTGTTTGTGGGTGTACAATATTATTCTTCTACACCTTTCGAATGATATAAAGTTTTCACAATGCGTACACATATGTACAATGCGTATATTTCCTTTTTCGTGTATGGGCATATGTGTCAGAACAAAAATTGAAATAATTCTTCGAAATTTTATACACAAATATTAAAAAAAAAAAAACATATTTTCAACCTTTTTATAAAAAAATAAGTAATCAGTGAAATATTTGTCATTTTCATTTCCGCGATAACGGAATTGCTGAAACTGATTATGTCAATCGTCAATTCGTCTGAACAGGTGATACCCAACCACCAATTTAGAGATTAGAGCAAAACATAGTGATCAAATAAATGTATTGTTTTATTAGACATTATTGAGACATGATTTGAAGAAAAAAATACTTTTTTTTTTTTTATAAAACCCAAACGTTTGATAAAGTTTAGCCTTATGGCTTGTTACAGAAAATCGAACGTTATTTTCCTTCGAATGATTTCAAGCAATCTGATCATACTTAAACCAATGGCACTTTTAAACATGCATGAAAACAAGATCAGATCCGTGCCAAACCCAATTTTACACGTAAACAATTAACTGCGGAACAATTCACGTGCCCTGGCTGCCTGTACTATTTCTGCGATTGTTTCCAAACCTGTCCACCGCCGTATGTTTTCCATCCACGATGTTCTTCTACATCGTTCACGTTTACCTTTAATATTTCCTAGTATGATAAGCTGCAGAAATTTATAACTTTCTTCTCGCATTGGATTACCAAAGTAGCTAATTTTTCAACTGTCTTCAAAATCGTTCTTTCCGCTTGAGCCTTGTAGACTACTTCATTTTTCATTTTTTACACCACGATATTTTCAGCATTCTACGAATCAGTCCCATTTCACATGCTTCCAGACATTTTATTGATTTTGCTGTGTATGTAGCCCCATAACAGAATAGAACGAATACATCATTGTATAAATCTCTTTCTAATGTTTACACTCAATGCGTTATCTGTTAATAGATTCTTCATTTTATAAAAAGCTGTCTTTGCATAAGCACATCTGCTTTGGACCCCAATTTCTGGTTTGAGTTTGTCTGATAGTAGCCCCTCAGATATCTGAATTCTTTTATTCTTTTTATTCCTCTCTTATTCACCCAAATAGGGGTATTATTATAATCTTTTCTATTGATTATTATTATATATATATATATCATCGTCGTCGATTTTTTTGTGTACAAAATGAGCTATCATTCAGAGGCATTATTTATATGCGACGCAGGTGCGCGCGCATATGATGTTATACAGAGTGGGGTGTCACTGTCTTCTCCGTGATAATTAATAATTACCATTGAGTTGACAGTCGAGCACTCTAGCAACCACGCCTCTGAGTCATAATTATATTATTTTTATATACATATATATATATATATACATTCATTCATGTTAAGACCGTTTTTCCCCAGTCACATTACATTTTTCTATTAGAGATTGTAGGTCTGCACAGGACTCTGCTCAGAGGACAGTATCATCCGTTGTTAATTTTTCATTAACTTGAATACCATTTTTATTATTTAACAGCGCCTCATGTAGCTAATTTCACGCTCCATATATCTGATTTTAAAACTTATTACGGCAGATTAGAAATACCAACTAATATAGCGCTATTGCCATTACTAGATAATTCCCTCGAAGTTCAACAGCTTACTCGAAATAATAATAATCATGTTATTAGGTTGTGAGCGATAAACGCCACAAAAAAGTCAAAAACCATTCCAAATTCATTTAATTATATATGTATTGGTTTGATTTGGTTTGGTTAAAATTGATACAATGCTAGTTTGTACGTTGTATAAACCGGGTGGATAGATGAAGATATATGAGGTGTTCCAATAAGATCGAGTCGGGTCGATGTGTTGAAATGAAATAAAACAAGTTACATATATGAGATATTAACGATCTTTTTTCATTTGAAAGACCCACGTACGCCACTATTTATGGAATATAACATCGTTCAAATGTCCACCGTGGCATTTCACGATGGTGTGCATCCGAGTGATTCAATTTTCAATGACTGCCAGATAAGTCCGGCTGAATTTAAGCGACAACATTGACAATGCTGACTTTAAAAACATTTGTGCATTGCGGCTTATTGACATAGACCTGCGACTTTACGAAAACCCATAAGAAAAACTCTATGGATGTCACACTGCACGATCTTGGTGGTCACTTCACGACACCTCTGCAAGAGTTAACCCTACCATTAAATCTGTGTTGCATGTCATCAAATAGACATGATGATTTGCCATTCGTAACGGAATAATAAACAACAGCCTAGACACACGCTACTATAACAACATCAGCATCGATCCACACCTATTTCAAAACCGTATATATATATATATATATATATATATATTATTATTATTATTATTATTACTTTAAATTAGTCAATAATGGATTACATTGTCAACTGGTTTCATTCTTTCGCTTTGGGTTTTTTTTTCATTCTTCTGTGTGCAAAGTGACGATTCTTACTGTTTTTACGTGAATCTATTACACTCAAATATTTTTTTCTCTACTGTTAATCGCTGTTCTATATCTTCAGGCATAATCTTCAGTTGTCCGTGTTATTTTTAGTTCCTAGTATCACGGGTCATTTATTTTTAGTTTTTTCGTGTAATTGAACAATCTTCCGATGAACCTCCTACCTTTTACAAATTCTTCTTTTTCAACTCGCTATAGTAATTCTTTCTATATTTTCCGGTTATTCTGATTTCATTCGATCCATCTTGTGTTTAATTGCTACTTTTCCTGATTTACTCGGTTCGATTACTCGAATTTATTAACTTTACTTAGTTTTTATTTTGTTGGGGTGGCTGTAATATTTGTTATAAATGTAACTTTTTTTTAAAACGATTCGTAGCCCATCTTTATTGTTTCGTTTAATAATTCTATCCGTTACTTTACCGTGTCCATAGATTCTGCTATTATTGCTAGACCATCTACAAAATCGAGGTAATCTATTAGTAAGTTATACTTAAAAATATATATATAGGTATATATATACAATTGTCTTTCATAGTTGGTTCCCATACGTCCAAAAATGTTGTCGTTGTAAATTATGTCTATATTTTATATGTTTATGTGTGTGTGGATATATAGAAATATAATGTTAACCTTTCATAGTTGATTCCCATACGTTCAAAAATTTTGTCTTTTGTAAACTATCATATTTTTCCTTGGCGTTTTAATAAACACAATATATACAAAGAAGCGCACAAAACGAATTTTTATACGCGACCTTAATCAGTGGTTACAATTACGACATACGAAATATCTGGGTTGTGTCTTAAACTTGATTTTAAAAAATTAATAAATAAAAATTTAAAAAAAAAATAAACCTGGCGAATTAGCCTAACCTTTATTCTTAAACGTATTTTGGAATAATTTTCTGATTTTATGTATAAAATTATAAAAATCAACTCTAAACATAGCAATCGGAAGTGATTTAATTAATCACCATGAGGCGGATGCACGTCCGTTTTAACTTACGTCGTTATAATTATTATTCAGAAAATAAAAATAACAAAATCCGACTACTAGAGACTAGTCTAGCCTTTCCTCCAACTGACTCGATTTGTTACTTCCGTGTTCTTGTTATTATTGTTAAACACATTTCATGTGATGTACCAAAAATGTTATACATGGTTGATCCTTTAAGAAAATCGAAGCCAAACGATTCGCATATATTATCCTGTCAAATTCGTTCCAAAAATTAGACCGTGACAAACCTGTACACAACAAATGAAGATTATCCAGTATAAACGCAATTCTTTTGTTTTCGTTGTCCTTTTTATTTATTTATATATATATATATATATATATTTAATCTACGTACTCGATCTAATAAAGACCTGTATATTAAATATATACGTATGTATGGTATTGTGCTTTGAAAACGGGTTATTGTTAACCAGTGACCTAATAAATTATTCCTGTACACAAGTTATTATATATGTCTATGTGTAATTTAAGGATCAAGTCGGCGTAAATAAAGCTGGCACTAAAATACACTGAAGTGGTATGAAAATCAGTAAACCGTAATTCGGTCTAATTATTTTTAAACATAAAATAAAATTTTCAAATAATATAAAATAATTGTTTAACAATTTACGGTAAAATCATAAATATGTTTCAAATATGCTTTAAATTTGTAACGTAAACGCGTTAAGCGAGGAAAAATCGAATAATTTATTATAATAATAATAATAAAGAATTGTTTATATAACGATCATATATATTATATGGTTCTGATAACGTCATCTTTAATTTATTCATATTAGTATTCGTTGCGAATAACATTAGGGATAATGGTTCTAAATGCAGTAAATGAAAAAATGGAAATAATATTAATAAATATAACTCGGAATTAATTGGGAAACCCATCGGTAATAATGAAAATGCATAAAATCCCTATATACTGACATAGGAAATACGTTCAAAATAATCAGTACCGCGAACAAATGATAACGGTAAAAACAAAGATATAGTAAACATATTGAAACATTAAAAGAAATAAATTTGCTTTTTATATTGATAATCGGATAAAGGTGTCAACCTAATCACTACCATACCGATTTCAAAAATGTAGACAGTTCGTAGAATTGTGTATTAATCAATTACAACCGAGTTGTAGATGATGAAATTAGTACACAACTTATTGGACGTGACGTGAACAATTATTTTACATGATACTTTCGATATATATATATATATATATATATATATATATATATATATACGTTTGTGTGTGTAAATTTGTTAAATGGGAATAATTGAAACAAATTGTTGAAAACCAATATCGTTAATTGAGCTTGATTTGTTATCTATGAACGAATCGACCGATGAACCTACGGTGTATATATATATATATATATATATATATATATATATATATTTCATAATTATACTTCTGTAAAATATCGTAACAAATAATAACTGGCTATTTTCTATTTTCCTGTTATCATATCGCGTTCCTATTTCCCGTTATAACCAGGCGGACTCTTTTTAAACTTTTAAATAAACGGGAAAAAAATATTTAATTATAAAAAATAAGAAAGATTTTGTTTTTAAAAAGGCATTAAATGTACCCTGACCAATTGGTTAAAAAATAATTATTATTATTACTTTGACTTCTAAACGAAATTGAAATTCAAGATTGTATAAATTATTTTTAATTTTGAAATAAATTGGTAATCGTACGTGATACTTTACAATTGCTATATCATCAAGAATAAACAGATTCTTATTTCCTTTTTAAAAAAACAACGAATGGTGCGGAAACATGAATCCTCACCAGTACCATACTTGGAAGACTTATTATGGAACATCGTGTACAAGAACAATCTACGTCGAACCTCGAACTAATGGATCAAAAACGTAACACGTGAATCCGACAACAGACAAAAGTAGCCAATGTTATCGTACAAGCAAGACTGCTAATGTGGAACTGGGCAGGATATAGAAGAACGGGCAATAGATAGACCAAACGGATTATGAAGTGAATCACTAGAGGAAGTGCGAAAATCTATTAATAGGTCGTGCGCTTGGTTGGAAGACGACATACGTAAAGTAGCTGGTATCAACTGGCTGAACAAAGCTAACGATCGAGTATAATGGAGGAATTGGGATCGAAATAAGCAATTAGCTGACCTATAATTAAATTCGATTTTAAAACGGAAACAATAATTTCGAAAATTTCAACTAAGCGATGGAACATCATTGAATTTAAAACATTAATAATTATAATCGTATAATTTTTATTTTTGAGTTTAGATTTTGTAAATGTATTTCATAAATCTGTGTGTGTGTGTGTATATATTCGCGTCGCTCGTGTTTAAAGTAATATAAAAGTACAAACTGAAATCGTTAAAAATTATATTCGAACCTATAAAGCTTTTCGTAGACGTTAAATATCCTTGATCGTACATAACTACGACATGAATACAGCAGCGTACTTCTGTTGCGTACCTAATGGTCGAAAAGAATACTCTACTTGGAAATGACTCTCCCTTCGCCCATATACACGGTGTAGGGTGAGGTACCAGTGATGCATCGATAGCGCAGGCAAGTAATAAGCATTAAGTATTCAATATTATAAGTACTTGTGCTCTCCACACCTAATCCGAGTATGTAGGCCAGGGAGGTGGTATCAACTGCGCATACATAGTTGTCTAAAGTTATGACGTTAACTCTATTTGGAAACTGATTTAATAAAAATACGACAGTACGTTATCAATGTCAACTGTGGTCAAAAGACCGGTGTAACACCCAAACACGCGTCATTAAAAAAAAAAAAAAAAAAAAAACTAGTCAATGACGCCTCCAACTAATCAAGATAGCAAACCTTTAATCTATACGACACTGAAATCATTTATAACGCAGACGAACGCTGATTCATCAAAATTTCTTAATAATCTATTACCCTATAATTTTTTTCGAATAAACTTATCATTTGATTTTATTCGGATAGTTTACATTTTTTCCGTGTTTCGATTTTTTAGCGGTTTTTGTTTAAAAACCCGTAATCCGTTTTTATATAAAGCTGAATGTTCGTTCCATCTGATGATTATCTATCGATTAAACGATTAATTACTTCGATTAATTATTCAAGAGAAAAAATCGTATTTTAATAACGTCGTTTAGATTAATTCGATTCCCCAATTTTGTATTGTTCGAATTTTAAATAAATAAATAAGGAAAACATTTAAAATGTTGTTTTTACATATTTTAGCGCGATATTTAGATTTTGAAAAACGAATGTGTTAATTTTAATCGTTTATATGACGACGATGTTAAAATTTCAGTGGCATAGTTGCTAGTCGACGGTTCGAAACCAAGTGGCGACGTAAAAGTTTATAAAGTTTTTCATAATTATTAGCCAACCCTCAATCATCACGTAGAAATCCTACTTCGTATAACATTATACGCGCACGCATTTAGTGCCTCGAACGTTAGCCCATTTTGTACGTACAATAATGGCTCGTTACTACGTTCAACAACGGGAACGATATTATTATTATTATTATTATTATTATTATTATTAGGATGATAAGTTTCATCATTTCATTAATATGCGATTTTAAGCGATAACAATAGTAATGAGCTAGATTAAAGATGATATTTTTGATTTATTACAGTTATTATTATTATTATTGTAATTACCATTACAATGACTACATTTGTCAGTAAAGTTTATTCATCTGAACTGCTTTCGAATGTACTTCGATGGAATTACCAGTTGATTTATCATCGTAGCTCCCAGCGACTTTCTGTGATTTATTCTACACTTTGTACCCCCCGATTCTCTTATCGTTAATGACGGGTTTTATCATCGTACGTTTTATCTTTCTTATCTTTCATTTCCTCTTAATCGATCATTCTTATTTTTACCGATGGGAGTTTTCCGTGCGAATGTAACTAATGCTACTTACAGGAACGGTAAACTTCCTCTTTCGATAGTGTTGTAATACCGACGAGAAACTGAGCGGTAATCATTATAGATCGGAATGTAAAAGTATTTTTAAGTAACCTAAAATGGGTATTTTTTATTTTTTACATTATTATTATTATTATTATTATTTCCGCGAACTCACGTCAGGGATCGAATTATGCTTAATATAAAGAACCGGGCGAAAGGTTACGACTATGTGCAAGATGAAAATGCAAATTTTTGAATTGTGTCATTCGTTCATTTACTGGGAATGTTTAAATTCGTAGCCCATTTTATTTTGAAGGAATTAGGTTAACGGAAAATTCGATCAATTATTACTTATACATATATATACGTGTGTGTGTGTGTTGTGATTTATGTTATTCTCATAAAAGTATTCATTTTTATCGAAACATGACTGGGACGAAATGCATAATAAATAATTTATCATTTATTTAATAAATTACTGATCATTTTAATTCATTAAGCTATTTAGCTTGTATGCGCGAACGTTGATTAATATGTTATATGTCTGAAACGTACTGTATATTTTACAAACAATGTATGTATGTATATATATATGGTGTATCTTTATGTATATGCATATATATGCATGTAATATACACGTGTGTGTCTGTGTATCTCGTAAAGAAAATATTTTATTTGGTTATTGTACATTTTTAAAAAATCTTGTGTCAAGCCAAATAATACTCAGTTTTTCTTTAGGGGAAGCTAATACAAAAACCCAATTCGTGATATAATTTGAATCTTGCAAATATTTGTTTTATATAGATATATATATATATATATATATATATTTACTTTTAAAAAATTTATTCACATTTATATAAATATTTATACGTATATATGTATGTATATATTTCTACAACTATTTCACAATCAACAATTATCGCGTTTATTTTTATCTTCGTTTTTGCCATTTCCCATTAACGTGATTTCTTTAAAATTATTCAGTATTCACCTTTACCAATATGTTATACATGTTAGTAATTTTACGTTCTTAATGAACATTATTCAAAGAACAATTTGAAAAACGAAATATACATTTTTTTCTTTCTAGCGTTTCCCCCATTACGGGGTCCGCTTGAGGGCACATTTTTCTCAATTTCCTACAATCTTTAACATCCTCTATCCCAACACCTACTTCCCTTCCGTCCGCCACATTTTTGGTCTGGCCCGTGGGCGATTTCTTCCGGGATTATAATCCACTAACATCTTCACTCGACTGTTGTCTGTTTTCTTCATGACTTAATCATACCATCGGAGTCGTGCTTCATATAGTTTCAGATGCATAGGTGCAACTCGTATATGGTTCCTTATATGTTTAGAGATGAAACTTGTGGTGTTGGCGCAGAATGGAAAGAATAGCATAAGTTAATAACAAAGAAATTATGTAAATTAATCCGCGAAAATAGTAGCTTATTCGGAAAATTAAATATATATATATATATGTGTGTACACACAAATAGATAGATGAACATTTAACACAAATACCGTAGAAGGGAAAAGATGAAAGTCGAGAATGAAATATATCGAATAAATACGACACGATGTACAAACAAGAGGATGTAATAACCGAACTAGTGGAAGTTGCAGCAAACGATGCGACCAGATATCTCCCGATTCCAAACATACCAGTTCGCTCACCGGACTTCTCAAAATTAATAACATCTACACTAAAGAAAAATCGGTAGAGAATATGGAATGAAGCTACTGCTACCGATAAATTGCGTTCAATTCGGTCAAACACTGCAGTTCGAACTACTTCATCAAGATCTAGCCGTCAAAAAGAAGTTATACTATGCCGTTTACGCATCGGCCATGCTAAAATTTCTCATTCTTATTTACTAAATAATTCATATCCCCCCCATCTGTAATGTATGCTCTGGTTCCCTTGTCCATTAACCATCTCCTGGTAGAATGCGGGAAATTCAACCTATTCCGGTCCAAAATACACCTTTCCAGCTCTCTTTCTGAAATCTTCGAGGATAACGAACAAAATTTTCGATTCCTAAAACTATCCAACATCCTACATGATATCTAAACTTCATCCACTTGTGCCTCTGGCCAATGTTGCGCTATCCGGAGAATTCTGACATTTCAAAGTAGCTGTCTATCAATCTTAACGAGATTAAGGGATTATTATCTATGATATAAAAATCTATACTGTAAGTTTAATTTCGAGAATGCTATTATTTTTATTTTACTTTATGAATACACAGTGCAATGGTGTTATCGGCGTTTAGAGAGCCAGTACGTTGAAATTTCCTCCACTCTATCCTCGAAGTTCGAAGAATTGCTTTTTCTTTTTTTGGCGATATTCGCTTACCGGAATTAAGTTACTTTATATAATTCGAGTTAATTAACTCGCTCGTACGATATTATTAATGGTCAGTCTTACCGCCTGTATGTTATGTTACGATTACAGTTTAATGAAATATACTGGGCGTTTTAATTACCGTGTTTTAATTGTGGGCAATGGATCCGGTAGCAACTGTAACGCCTGCTCTCTCCCGCAATTGTTCCTGTTTAATAATTCTAATAATCGAATTAGCGAAGACGCGTGTACTTGATTTCGTCTCGGTCTGCGGACGTCCTTATAATATTAGTAGTGCGAGAGAAATCGTGCGAACACTTTTATACGTTTCCATTTTAATTTTCTACTTCCGGCAATTTGCTATAATTAACCTGTACGAATAATACGATTTTCTTTTTCGTTATATATGTTCCGAGTTAACATTTTGTACAAATTTTCTCCCGACGATTTAGGATTTTATTTTTTTAATTTTCTTAGAAATACCGGTCGACAGCATCGCGTAAATCATACAGTATTAACGGAGTACAAGCAGTGATTACCGTTAAGTACAACTGTGAAACTGGCATAGATGGACTGTGTAGAGATTCCAAGCGTTTGTTATGAAATCGTATGGAATGGACGAAAAACAAAAAACCTATACCCAGAACTAACGAATGGGAAAAGAACATAAGCTAGCTACAAAGACTAAATTGCAGAAGTGATTAGCTATTTACAGACAGGAAGTTACTTAGCTTTCGATAGAAATCATTAATAGAACGTCTGCGCATGCAAACAAACTGGAAACCGCAGCAGATCAAAGCCAACAAGGCAACTAGACAACGGATCGTTTCCTGAACAAATGCCCACGTAGAGTCGGAGAATATTCGAGCAGTATCAAGCACGGCCTTTGGTTACAGAATTTGGATGTGGACATTTAAGCTACCCGTAGACATACGACATCATATCGTCATGATGATTACAACGCAGCTAAGAGCAGCGTAAACTCAAGCGACGTGCTCAATTTACGGTTTTCGCTGCAAATTTAAAAACGGGACTGGTTCCACGCGTTTGTATATATATATATATGTATGTAAACTTATAATGAATGCGATAAAGCAATAGTATTTACACCGGATGAATATTAAGAAAGATTTCCTTTCATTCGAGTGAAACTATTAGTTGCGTTCCATAATTTTACGGTAGATCATTTCAGATACACACTACTCTCTCTTCACAGTTTTGCAATTGACGGCGTCGAATAGTAATACTCATTTACCATAAACAACACTCGGTAGTGTGCGTTATCTGTGTATGTATATATATATATATATATATATATATATATATATATATATATATATATATATATAGAGAGAGAGAGAGAGAGAGAGAGAGGAGAGAGAGAGAGAATAACTGTAATCACTTTTTCCATCTGTAACAAACGTAATGTATTACTACCCTCATTCATGTAAATAACAGATTGATTTCGTGTTACGTATCATAAATAACATTAGTTACATGAATCTCCAAGAAAACGAATATTTGTATGTATATGTTTGTTATCAATTTTCACAATTTAATAAATTCGAGTATATTATTTCATTAACGTAAATTATAATGGGGTGATCACATTCTATAGTACTACATCGTATTAATCCGTTTTAATCAAAACCTTTTTTATATATATATATGTGTGTGTGTTTTGTATTGAAGCGTAACTAGTTTTAATTTGTGTTACACTGTTTTCGTTTATGTAAATAACAGTAATGATTTATAGTGTTACACGCATAATACATGCTCCCTTTGTTCCAACAAACGACTATTTAGTTTCTATTTATTTCATATGCATGTGTAAGGGTATGTATGTATGTATATATATATATATATATATATATATATATATATATATATATATATATATATAGAGAGAGAGAGAGAGAGAGAGAGAGAGAGAGAGAGAGAGAGAGAGAGGGGGGAATTTATACAATCGTCTGTAATGTGCAGTATTAAGTAAGAACCTTTGAATTTGCGACAACACTGAATGTCTGAAGAAATACTAAAACTGATCGAAGAAATAAGTGAAATTAAGCGGACTAACTGGAAGAACGATCGAATGATGTATTGGTCTCGCGCAAATTAATGAGTCAGTGACCCACCGCCCATAATCGACATTTGCGCGTATCATAAATAATCTTCCACATTGTCAGAAATATGCTCGATGCAGCAAACAACCAGCTAAGAACAAAAAGTCACCATGTACCCATCGAATTTATAATTAATAATAAAATTTGTAATTATTTTTAAATAATTTCGAATCAAGTAATTTCATCATAAGCAGCCGCTCATAAATAAATAAATAAAATCACGATTACTGAAAAAAACATGATTGAAATAAGTTGCTTTAAACTTAGCCACAGCCACCTAATTTTACTTTATTCGATATAATAATTCGATTTAATCTGTAATTGTATCGGTTTAAAAGTTATTTCGTCAGTTTCAACAAATTTTAATTAATTAATCTATCATTTTCAGAAGTAGCATATTCTAATGCCTTCGAATGAGAAAATACGTGTGCTATGTTATCATTATTTTTTAAAGGTTATAATAGTGCCTTTTTTCTGTATGCGTGTGTGAGAGGAATTTAAACATTAATTCTGAATTATTTTATACGTGAACCAAAAGCGGCTATACTAATATACGTAATTTGTCTGAAATAAGAACTTTCTATTGATAGTTGTAAAATTAAGAAATTTCGTCGTGTTCTTCTTGATATAATAGTCGTTAATTATGAATAATGTTTTAAGAAATATACCAAAACTGTTAAATATTTAATTACGCGTGTAAAATCAAAAGTTGAAGTGACTACAGTCCTGAAACTTTCATGTCCCAAATACCGTAAAACTACATAAAATATTTTTTCTTCATAAATTAACGGTTTATAAATTGAAAACAAAATAATTTCTTTACGAATCGATTATTTCTATAGTTCGATCGGGTATTTCTGCATTTCCTCGTTAAAATGTCCCCAAAACTTAACAGTAATCGAATAAAAATTATATATAAGTCCAGCTAATTCGAAAATATGACGCGATAAGTATATGAGATATAGGGTTTTCCTATAAGTTCGCTCAATGATAAAAATTTTCATTTGGAAGACGGAAATGTAAATTGTTTCGTCATTTCTAAATGAAAGTAAGAAGTATTTAAACTATTAAACTAGAGCGCGCATTCTCTTTATTTGACTAAAAAGTTAAGAAAACTTAATGAGTTATTTATTTTATTAATTGAAGCAGTTTTTCCTTCTGAACATTTCAGACGATTTTATTTGTACCAGCCAGTATTATCCTGTGGTGTATCATTTTTGGGTGGAATGGCTAGATATCACATTAAATCGGTAGAGATGATACAAAAATCTGTCATACGAAATATAAGAGGTGATTAACGAAGAGTTATTAGAAAGTAGGATCTGAACAGTGTACTAAAGAATTATCATAAATTCTATACATCTATCTGTGTAAGAAAGACTGGATCATGTTTCGATAAAATTAATATGAGATTCCAGGCTATTTACCAAGGAGCTGTAGTATTCAATAATTAGACTAAAAATCTATCTCCTCAATAGACGATCGAAAGTCATAAAACAACTGTAGTAAATACTATCACTGAAAGAATAATGAGGAATTTGTTCAAAGTGTTAAGTTAGACGTTACGTACACATTTGGGTGCCGTGTGGTATCACTCGAATTATCGCTTCCTACGTTTTGTGATAGTCGTCAAATGACGTAACAACGGTTTGCTTACTGTTTTAGTTACCCACGGCTTCGCCTATGCAATTATTTTTTAATACAATATCGCTGTGTCTTTCTTTTAACAGGTTTATATATTAGTATAGTATACCTATATATATATCCGTTATTTCGGCCACGCCCCTAACGCAATAAGTTTTATATATTAGCATAGATTTGAACGCTATGTAACTTGTACATTTCGCATTCGGTAGCGTATTATGCGTCGCATACGTGTGTGTGTGATATTAAATTGTAGATAAATAATGTATGTCATATAAGTAAATTGGTGCTCGCGCAGTTGTGCGCATAGCCAATGTTAATAAAATCTTAAGAAATTTATATAGAAGAGATAACAATAAACAATTTCGTTCCAAGTGAGAATTGTTCGACATTTCTAAATGAATGTAAATATTTAATTAATTCATATTTCGTCTACAGTAAAAATAAATAGAGGAAATTAATGATAGCTGTAATCGCGCATCAGTAGCAATTTCTAAATTAAACAAACGCGTATATGTAATACTTTCAAATCTTCTTCGTGGAAGGGGAATCTGGTGGTTTAATACAGAAGACAAATAAGAAATTTGGAACACTTTCAACAACGATTTATAAAAATTCAACGACACTATTTTATATCAAACAAACTGCGAAGTTCTTCAAAATAGCAGATGTGACCCCATGAAACAATCGTTAGCCATACGCAAATTACACCGGATAGGTCACGACATGACATACGAATGCAAGAATGCTACATGTAGAATTACGTCAGGACGTACATATGCGAGCAAGATCGCGCAAGAAATATGAATATCAGGTACTCTAACTAATAACATTTACGAAATTAGAAATTAACCCTGAATAAATGTCAAAGAACAGATTACAGTGAAGAACCAACAATAACTAAGGCATAGTCTAAAATTGAAAGAATCATTAAACGCATAGAAAATGTTTGCACCTTGTAGCTGCTCTATATGTGCACGTCTTTGTCGAGCACATATTCGCACTCATAATTGATTGTCTTTCAAATTTTTCTCGTTTTTCATGCAGACGACTATATTAGGTCACGAGTATTATTATTATTATAGCTATTATTTTTATTAGTTGGCTCAGTGATAAACATTTTTATTCAAAGACGACTCGATATTTCTGAAAAATATAATAATTAATTCGTAAACGTCGCATTCTAATTATTTTACAATTCGAACGATTTTCTTTTAAGGATTTCCAAAGGAAGTACATCAAAATTGACAACTATGAAAGCTCGGAACAAATGAAAATTTTTTTTGTCCAGTTTATTTCGATTGTTTGATGTTCCTCGTGATTTACATAAAGATGGCCGCCGCGTTCCTACATCATCCACCACATCATCATCATCACCATCACCATCATTCGTCATCGTCGCACCATAGTCATCATCAAAATCATAAACTGTATCACGATTCCGTCATCAGAGATAGTAATAATAACGACAGTACCGTCGTCAATAATAATAATAATCATGTTGGAAAGGAAATTTTCTACTCCTGGCAACAATCTTCTATTATCGGTAAGATTCGATATGTAAATCTATATTTTACGTTTTAAATTGTTGAATTTAACGACATATATATCATTTTAAAAATTTCTGGGTTTATTAATTTTATTATTAATAAATCGTTTTTTGTTTTTTTGTTTTTTTCTAAATTGTGCGCGGTTATTCCGAAATTATTTTATCTAATTATGAATATCGACTGCGAAAATAGTTTTAAAAATTATATAATTTCTTATCCTTAAATGGGCTACGATCCAAAACCGTATTGTAAATATTTCGACGATAAATTAAAAATAAATTAGGCCGGTATTTTAAAAAATAAATAATTGATCAAATTAAAAATTATAGTAAACGTACGAACCTAACGCTTCTGTCAAAGTCTTCATGTCCGAACCATGTACTTCGTCGCTATATCGTTCTTGAAATTTCCAAATATAAAGACGCTGCTTACTGTTTTATCGATGGCTAGTCCTGCTCCTGAATCCTCTGCTGTTTTGAAGCGTCTTGAATTCTTGTCCGTAGCTCCGTGACCATCTAAATTCATTATTTCTGATTCACTTAATATTTTAAAATCTCCACAATTTTTATACGGACAGTGCAGTTTTACAGCCATAATCTTACTAGATTCCCAGTTCAGTTTTCATTATGTCGGAATCCCCGGTAATGAGACTATTAACTGAGCTACCATGAGACGTCCTTGCTTCCACATTACCGATCAAGAAAGAAAAACGGTATCCTTACCAGACTTCGAATATGCCACTCAAATCTTATCCATTCCTATCATCTTCTAGACACTGACCCTCCTTTAAGTTTCTTTTACCAAATGACAATTGTTTATTCACCAAAAAAAAAAAGTATTTGGAAATGTTGTAAAAACTGAATGAATGTATTGTTGCAAATGGCGGTCATCTGAATGAAAGCTAATCTCTCGGTTTCCTATTTTTAAATAAAATTTCATTCAAAAATTTTGGTCGAGTAGTTTTTAAATTATTCAAAAAACAACAAACTGATATAACAATTACCATTACTGAAGATGCTGATAGATTTTCCGAATATTTCTTTCACATAGATTTGATGTCACAGGCAATAATAAATTTAAATTAATTATTAGGCGCTTGTAGTATGAATTACATTATACAAAAACATATAGCGATATTTATATTTTATATCTTAGTATTGTCGACAAAAAAGTTGTAATTAGGCCAAAGTTAACATTATTGCATATCCAGTTATCTCCGACAGCACCTATAGAAGGCTACAAGTGCTACAAAACTCGTGTTGCGCAATGGTACAACAGTTTAAACGTACGCGTGGAAAATTAAATCTTTTACATATTCATTCATTCATTAATAAAGTTTCAGTAAAATTTTTATCAATTTTTCACGATGCTGATTAATTAATACAATTATAATCGGTGATTCGATATGGCTATTCGCTATACGTGTTACAAACATCGTTGTCTTAAACGTTATTTCTTTTTTGTGCCATACTGTTCAAGGGCGTAGGCTAAAACAATTGCGATTATATCTAGCTTTCTCTTGCATACTGCATGAACTCTTGGACTGAAGTGACATTGCTACACGCTCCTTTATGTATTCTTGATTCAACCTATTCGACGCCTTCCTGCTGCGCTTTTTTCTCCTCGGTGTGAATGTGTGTGCAATTGTATGTACATGTGTATGTATATATGTGTGCATATGTACCTGATATATATTTGTTTTTCTTTTTATCATATATTTTATTTACTTTCTTGTAAGTTTTTTGTTTGTTTTTTTTTTCCCTGTAGGCTAACATTTGTTTCATTATTATTTTCTAGATGTAATAATACTATTTAAATTAACTGTTAAAATATAAGGTACTTAACTTTATGAACCCCTTGTTATGCATGTCTCATTATGAAATAAAGTTTCTTCTTGTTCTTCCTCCTCAATATTCCCTCGTATTAAAAGTTGTAAGAGTTTATATCGCCTAACAATGTGACCAAAATATTCCGTTTTCTACTCTTTTATCCATATCGTCAATAGACACTTCGCCAATTCTATGACTTTCCGGCTTGGTATTTTAGAAGTCCGTGAGATCTGTAGCATTCTTCTATGTAGCGATATTTCAATCGCTTCATATCGTTTATCGAGTGTATGGCTGCTATATCGTTTACTCGAAATCGTTATCGTATTTTTGTTATCTAATAATTTATGTCGTTTTACTATTTACAACTGTCATTTTGTTTTTAAAGATTTTATGACTGGTTGATGCAGGTTTTCTCTCATTTATTTATTTTATAATTATGCTAATTTTACAATTTAGTTGTTTAGGTTTTATCGTTACTAAGCTATGATCGTTATAGGTGTGAAATAATGTTAATAAATAAATGTGTCTTACATTGTTAAAAAAAAAAAAAAACTTTTAGTATGTGTATCTAACACATGACTTATCCATTTTAGCCTTGTTTTCCTGATCGTTTTCAAGATATCTATATATATATATATAGTTTTCAGGTGATGATAATAATAAATAATAAAGATGATGATACAATAAAAATACAGAAACGGTGCAAAAGAATAAAAATTAAAAGACTATAGCTCAATTCGAATAAATGAAAATACAAATATTAAAATATGCTCAGGAATTCGATTTTGTAAATCAGCTCGTTAAAATACTTTCTCGCGTCGGACAAATTTATCGATGAATATGAACGTTAAAAACTTCGAAATTTCGAATCGTTATACGAATTATTTTAGTGAAAGTATTTTACCGGTAATCGAAGTATTAACAGTGATAGTAATCACCGTAATAAATATAACTTATTTATAGTTTGTAACATATAAATCTCGGTAAAATCAGAATTTCAGAAGAATTATATATACTTGACCCGGTTTTCGCGAGAATTAAATTAAATCAGCATTATATATATATATATATATATATATATATATATATATATATATATATATAGAGAGAGAGAGAGAGAGAGAGAGAGAGAGAGAGAGTGAGAGAGAGTTCGATAAAAGGTTACAGGTGGTGGAATAGAGTTGAGCATATTCCAAAAAACGAAAAGAATATTTTTTTTTACCTATAATGTAACGAAAAGATGTAATTTCCGATTTCAATTATTTTATACTACGCCAGATTCGATACAAAAATAATCTTCTGATACTTTTTATTTTATTCGCCTGATTATCTTCCCGCAGTTTCAATTCCGCTTTATTGAAAAAAAATGTCTCCAGTACTCCGTAACAATGCATCACCTTTCAACGGCTATTGTTATTAGTAATTACGTCTTTCCGCGATCTGACTAGAATTTTTATATAAGACGAATCTGTTTCAAAACCAGTTAATGTATAATAGAAATCTTCACGACGTCGACAAGTTATACTTTGTTATCCGCTATTAAGTCTGGCGAAGGACGGTCATCCTTTGTGCCGGTTTTTACCTAAATTGCATTATTGCCATAGATGACGATATTCTATTATTATTATTATTGTTATTATTCTTATTAGTTACCTGGTTAATTAGTTGCATATATTTTATATATATATATATATATATATATATATTGCGACGTTAATATAACGACAATAATATACACCTATATAAATTATTTCATCCGGTGAACTTATTTTATGAAATTAAATTAAATAAAATTTGCTTCGTTTTACCGGAATAAATAAAATTATACCGCATATTAATAAAAATGTGGTTCAAGTGTTGATATTATGAGTACGAATATATATACAATTTTGTTTATTTGAAGAATGTGAAATTTTGTTGTTTTTTATTAATACAAACACCAAAAAAAAATTTAAAATCACTAATTTCTTTGTGAAAAAATTTCTTTATGAAAAATTTTAGTAATTTTCTTCTTTTTTGTTGTTTAGTTTTATGTGTGTATGTATATATATTATATCTTGAAATAGAATACCTTATAAACGTAATACAACATTTATTTATTTATATATATATATAAATATATATCATTGTCGTATTGTTCGTTGCCGAACGTCGTGACTAGCTGTTGTACGTTTATTTTTACATACAAAATGAGCTAGCGTTCAAGGCACTATTTATATGCAACGCAGATGCGCGCGCATATGATGTTATACGGAATTGGGTGTCACTGCCTTCTCCGTGATAGTTAAAAATTAAATAATGATGAAAACTTTCTATGTCGCGTATTGATTTCGAAACCCCCGATCGTCGAGCTGACAGTCGAGCACTCTAGCAACTAGGCCACCGCAACATAATTTATATATATATATATATATATATATATATATATATATATATATATATATATATATATATAAATTGTTTGAATCATCCAGTAAACTTATTTTATGAAATTAAATTAAATAAAATTTGATTCGATGTAAAACATGAACAATACAAACTTAACGTTGCATTAGAAAATAATAAAACCAATTTAAATGCCTGGTCGAAATATGTTAAGGTTATACTGGTACAGCATATTAAGAAGGTGGCGTGGAAAGTAAAGGCAAAAGTAAACTTGTTAAGAAAACTTGCCGGCATAGGATGTGAAACAGCCGCAATGGTGTTGAGAATAACAACTCTAGGCGCAGTCCAGACAGCCACCCCAGAAAACAGCAGTACATATGAAGAACATGCCAAGAAACGGAAGGAACGATGGAAAGATGAATGGACAACGAGTAAAACCATTAAAGCAGATTTAGTACAAAATCTCAGCATAAAACCTTCAGGAATAGACCTATCACAACGGGAATGGTGCAGAATAAATAGATCCAAACGGAACAAGGTAGATGTGCCTACACATTGAATAAATGGAAAATGGCTTTGAATCCCTTATATGGGAGCTTCAAACTAGCGTGTGTGTGTGTGTGTGTGATAAAATTAATCTGAATAATTACGTTTTTGGTTTTTTGCACGACTACTGTGCCCGTATGCTACATTCATCTTGTATGCTATCGTCTTTTTTGTTCTAAAAATTGTTATTTATATTTAATTGATAATTCTATACGTTCCAACGATTGATAAACTCTTATCTCGCAAGTATTATTCTTGTTAACTCTTTCTTCGTCGTTACGTATACCCAATTACAAATGTTCTTATTTAATTATCGATATCGCGATCTCATTTAAAATGATGATGATAATAATAACGAACTACTGTGACGACGAACGTATTAAAAACAAAAAAAAAAAACGATTTAATTAGTAAAATTTCGAATTAAAATAGATTAATTATTAAAAATCCGATTCATATCGACGGGAAACGTTTAGATGGTTGAAAAAGGAATATGACAGGAAGTCAAATCCGGTTACTATACTATTCCACCGTTTTGTTGACGTGTTTAATAATATTTTCCAATAACAGGATAAACTGAAAAATACGATGTGGTAGTAAACCAGTTGTAAAGGAAACCACAATTAATATACGACGCGAACTTCTGAAATATGCGCTCGTCCTCGACAATAAATAGAAAATTCTTCTCGATCGGTCGACAAACTCCAAAAATATTTCCAAGATTGAAAGACTGAAATAATGAGGGTAAAAAATATCAATGACAGTTGAATTTCGCGTTCACTTTACACAATCGTCGTCGTTAGATGAAAATTCGTCTTCGTTGTATTGGGGGGGAAAGACGTAGATTTTAGATTAATATTTTTTAACGTTATCCGGTTAAAAATACGTGCCCATGATTAAATTCTAAATCGCCTATCTCTAAAACGTACTCTATACTTGGTGTTAATTAGCTTCGACTACGTTATCGTCCTTAACATTATACTAGAATAAATTCTTCATCATCCGGCGTCTTTATGTTGAAGATTTACGATCCACAATTACAGCATTAAGTCTCATCATCATCTGTTTGCTATTCTCTCAACCTGGTACTGTCCGATTTTATCGTCGGACAATAGGATTATAAATATAGAATTGCAATTGCAATTAACGTATCGATATTACACACTTGGAAGATATCGTGTATGATGGATTTTATAATTATTTATTATTATCTGACGCGGTGCCAAACGATTTTTATAATTAAAAATAAAAATAAAAAACTTGCTCGAATTAATCTTCAAAAATTAACATTTCTTATAACCATCTACTCCCTGCATATAACTTGCTAATAAAACGGGCTGTTTGTAATTAAGGCAAATCCGCCAACGATCATCTACTGTATGTATTTTCCGCAGTCAGTTATTTGAGGGAGCAAACTACAAAAATTCCGTCTTTCTTTCCACGCACCACCTGTTACAACGATTTAGAATGTCATACGAAATAGCCTAACATTTAATGATCATAAACACGCTTAAATAAAATTTATCGTAAATTATTTTTAAGTTAACCGAGTTCGTTTGTGGAACACAATATCGTTTAGATAATCGCCATTTGCAACAATACATTCAGTCTTTTTACAACATTTTCGAACATTTTCCAGCGTAGGTCGTTAAATTTTTGAAAGTTCTTCAGAAATCCAAATTTTCCAAGATCTCGTGGACGTGTTTTGTAAACGCGGCTCTTAAGGTATCCCCGCAAATTGAATTCTTTGAGCTTATCATCTCGATATAGCGCATTCCGTTGGCAGTGCCAATGAAAAAATAAGCCTCTACTTCGCCGCTCCAACCTAAACGCTTACTAGCTGTGGGACGGCTTCTGTTCGATTGAATTCGGTCCAGTAGCGGCAGCTCTGTTTGTTTACGAATCATCGCTGAAAATCGTGTGTACACTAAACGTGGAGCACGCAATTTGCGTTGCATCAGTATTACCAACAATTCAAAAAACAAAAAAACCGTCCATCTCTCACCCTATATGAAGAGACCGCAAAGCTTTTCGGCTACTATACCATTATCGATATATAATTTATAAAAAAAAAAAAAATATGAAAGGGAAAAAATAAAAGATAAAATGTAAGAAAATACTTAATTTAAATGTACAATATTACTAAAAGTAGCAATGTAAAAAAAAACGAAAACAGTTATTTATAAAATACTTATTAAAAAATAACTGGTTTTTTTACTTCGCTATTTTTCAAAATATTGTACATCTAAATTAAGTATTTTCTTACATTTTATTTTATTTTATTTTTTCCCTTTCATATTGTTTATAAATTGCATATATTTTTATTTTTTACTTTCACTTGGAAATTAGCTTAATAGCCGAAAAGCTTTTTAGTCTTTTTATATATAAAACTCAGGTTCGAAACATTAAAGATTATCTAGTCATCTAAAAACCGCTATTGTATACACAAAACATTATATAACTTTTTGTGTTAAAAAAAAAAAAAATTATAACGCGTGACTGATACAACAAACAAAAATCTATTATTACTAATAAAGAAGGAAAAAAGGTTAAAAAACATTTACATTATTGCGTAACGTCGGTTATATGTTATTATATCGAATCGTTACCGATAATCGGACTTTAGCTCGAGATAGAATAGGAAATTAATCGATATATTTTGTTTTCAATATACCTCGTTAGCACAATACACGGGATAAATTACTCGTATTAATATCAATTTCGGTCTATAAAAAAAAATATATATATATATATTTATTCGCACGATTTTCTATTCTCCAAAGTTCACTATTTTGAATTGGTGCCTTCAATATTAGGTATTTATTTTCGACATTTTACGTAAAATAATACAATAAAATACGATATTTTTATTTTCTAAATAATGTCATAATTGAATATGATCTAAGATTTAAAACCAATTTTTGGAATTCGAAATCGACGACGTTTCTTAATATGTTCTCTATTCGTTATGCTTGGCGACGCATATTAAAATCTGTTGTGTAAGGAAAATTGCTGTTTACAGGATATTCGCTGGTTGCATTCAACGACGAAATATTGTTTATTTAAATTGGCATGTATGTGTGTATACATATATATATATATGTATATATATATGTGTGTGTGTATTGTATTTTTTGATTAAATTGTTTTATATATATATAAAGTGTGTGGATGTGTATTGTTTTTTATTTAAATTGGCATGTATGTATGTATACATATATATGTGTGTGTGTATTGTATTTTTATATATATAGTATATACATATTAAACAGTGCGTATCTTTTTTTTAATAGGAAATTCCGGGTATAATATATATTTTATGGAAATTAATTTTCATTTATAAAATGTCATGTTTTCACATATTGTCATTATAATTCGAATCCTTGGGCTGGCTAGAGCACGGCAAACTTAATTGGATGGTCTCTGTTCAGTTCATTATTCTTAATTTACATCACATTTATAAATAAACTTACCCATCATATCTCCACGAATTGGGAACCAAAAAAAAAAAAGTGCCCAAAAATATTTTTTAATTTTGGAGTGTGATAATTTTAAATTTTATAGTGCGATAATTTTAAGTCGTTATCGTGGTAGTGGTCGATTCTTTTTCACCATTTTAAATGAAAATATATAACGAATGTGAGACAAACTTTATGAAATTATATAGGTAATACAAACATATAGTAAATTATAGGACGAATTTATATAACGAATTACAAAAACGCGAGTTAATTTTTATTATTTTAAGAACCGGAGTCCACCCCTTATAATGGAAACTTATTTTCGAGGTACATATTTTATCTATATACAATTATTCTTTTAGTATTTATTTAAAACTTTGTTTTTTAATTTAAATTGAATATTCTTCCTTCTTTTTATACGATGTTTATATATATTTATAAATCCTGTAAAGATTATATGTTGTCCATATAAATAAATTTAATGTTTTATTTACTTTATACGTTATATGCTAAGAAGTATGTGATGTGTGACTACTTTTAAATCGGATGACGTAATTTCGATTGAATTTAGTTGCATTTCGACTATAATATCTGTTAGTGTAGGTACTATTATTCTGTTATTCTGGTTCGATTGAAATCACATTTCGACTGAAATATTCTAGTGTGTGTCTTTTTTACTGTGTTCATCAACGTTTACTTCCGATTTAATAATAAGAGTTTACAATCTATAAAATCGATTAAGTTTCGGAGTTGATAGTAAAGTTTTCAATCCGCTTTTACAATAGATAAGTTATCTGCGAGAAATAAAGAAACAATATCAACTATATGTAGGGAAATTTTCAAAGTTTGAATAAAATTTACACAAAATATTGTGTTAAAATATGAATTCTAGTTGCATTTTTTTTTAAAAATTTACATCGGGTTATAAAAATGTGATACTTCTATTAAACATTGACATTAGTAGGTGTTATTGATTGAAAATTAGACGAATTTTGAAAACGGTGACTCTTAGTTACATTTTTACTAGAAAAAATTATTAATTTTCTATAAAACATCGATTACATATACTCATGTTGTATTAATATATATATATTCAATTTATTGATGTAGTTCTAAAATCTGTACGATTACGTGATTTACTTCACAAAGTTCATACAATTCTAGATTATCTGTTAGTTACTTTTCAATTGAAATATATTATTTAACTTTATTTTAAATAAATTTTAGTTTATTTTATTTCTGTTATTCGTTATATAACTGATTATGATATTTTGATTTGTCATACCGTGTTTACATTGAGTACAATAAAGAATTGAAGTAAACTTGGTATAATAAAAAACTGAGTAATTAGTCTGTTTTTAGAAAAGGTGCTACTAATTACTAATTATTCGGTTGTGTGAAGTAGTCCGATATATATATATATATATATATATATATATATATATATATATATATATTCTTTGTTAACTAGTTTTTTTATTTTATTTTTTTTTTACTGTATTTTAATATTCTTTAATCAATTTTTAACATTTTTTTGTTAATACTCTTATTATTATTGGTAACTCTGAAATGAGGATAATCAGTATGGTTTCATAATCTTCACCTTTATATGGTGGTTAATTTTGTGATTTTTCTTGTCCTAAATAAATATTGTGCGTACGTGTGTGTGTGTGTTTAAAACGAATTGTATTTTAATTCAATTACGTGCTATATAATATTAAAGAAAACGAAAAAAACCATTTGCAGGAAAACGTAAAAGCGCGGTGGAATTGTTGCAAGAAACGAAACCGTTATACGTAAAATCTGAAACCGTTCTAGACAGAAGACAACAATTGTCGAAGAAAGGAAGTTACTTATCGGTGTGCGGTCAGACGGACGATGATAACAGTAATCATAGTTTATCGTATTACAGCGATACGAACAATAATAACGGTCCGGCTACCTGTCCGCCATTTCTTGTTCGTAGCTTTTCAGCGTTCAATTCTAGTCCACCCGCTCATATCGACGGGAATAGTAATAATTGTAAGTATAGCGTGTACTTTAATTCGCGAATTATACAGGTAATTTCCACCTTCAGGAATGAAACATGTGTATGGGGAAAAAAAACTAAAACAGACTCGATCGGCGTTTAATTTAATCTCACCGATAATTTCGGTTTCCATGTACATAGATTAGAACGTCTGGACTATTACCGCTGAACGCTCTAACAAATTATTTAGCTTTTGGAAATAAAATTTTCAAGTCATATTTGAAAGAAGAAAAACCGAATATTTCACAAAAATAATAAAGCGAAATTTTAACTAATAATTACAGTAACGCCCGTGGTGACTCACCGTATAACATGAATAATATTTATATATTTATTAAAACTTTCGTAGTTGTTTCCCATCTGTCTAAACTTATTTTCGACGAAAACTACGTCCTGATTATTGATAGAATTTAACGTTCACTTGCACCACTCATCATCAGAAACGAGCTAAACCGCAGACCCGTGAGTTAGCTCCTTTTATAGGCACTTCTTAATCGGAACTTTATATTTCCACTACTGTGATTGGTCCTACCGTCAGCTGATCCATCACCTGATACTTCTGCATTGTGATTAGTCAATTCGGTCCTACCGTCAGCTGATCCATCACCTGATAATTCTGCATTGTGACTGGTCGATTCTTCTATAAGTTCGGTTAGCCAGCTGAGTTGAATATTTTAATTTTTCTCTATTACTTACTAATACTAGGTTCCAAGCGTTAGGAAGTCGAAATCCATCTAACCTGTTGAAGTTATCATGCTTCTCTATTTCAATAGCCTCTCGGACTATTGGCTTCCCATATTTTTGCCCTTTTACCAGTTCCTCACCTTAAAGTCTATAGAATGATAAGCTGTAGTTAGATGTTCTGCCACTGCTGATTGACCTATACGTTTTTATATTTACAATCTGTAACACGCTCTTTAATGCGTGTATTAATAGACCTTCCAGTTTGTCCAATGTAGTATTTTCTACAAGAACAAGGAATTTTTATTGTCACTTGCAGTATGACCATCGGGAATTTTATCCTTATTATTATTTAATAAGTTTTTTTATCAAATACCGTTCTTATATTGTTTTTTCGCAACACCCTAGCAATCCTATCTGTTATTCCCGTGATATATGGTATCTTTATGCTTGCAATATATTCATCGACCACCTGTTTTTTCCCCGATAAGAAATCTCTCCGATTCTTTTGTGCCATACCTATTGTTAACCATAGTCTTCTTAACATTAACTATAGTTCATTCATAATATTGCTGCTGCCACATAAACGCTGTGTTCGCGCTGTTAAAGTTTTAAAAACACCCAATTTTTGACTTGGGTTATAGTATGAATTTTTATGTGTACATAATCCGGTATGTATACTTTTTCGATATATATGCTTGTTGACCATATGCTATCTATGTTTCTTTTTACTAAAACATTTTAAAAAAAAAAAGGTAAAACACCATGTTTCTCTTCTATTATAATCTCCTCCTATGATATACGTGTCTCC
Source organism: Coronaproctus castanopsis (assembly GCA_032883995.1). Classification (NCBI taxonomy): domain Eukaryota; kingdom Metazoa; phylum Arthropoda; class Insecta; order Hemiptera; family Monophlebidae; genus Coronaproctus; species Coronaproctus castanopsis. Next base: position 220,301,920 of record CM065052.1, on the reverse strand, counting down.
TAATGTCTGCAGATATTCTTTAAATTGATATTGGAGGATTTTATGTCTCGGCGGACAGTATACAGCAGATATTAGAATTAAAATTATTCAAACTTGTTTGAAACTCAAATTTCTTTCGCCCGTGTTGCCATACTACAAACGTGTCATCCATATACCTGAACTGACACTTGGGATTCCAGTTATTAAGCGCAAATTTATAAATTTCTTCCATATAAATGTTAGCAAACATTAGAGCCAGTCTTGATCCCATCGCCATATCTTCTTCAGTTTAGATTTCGTATATATATATTTACATACATCGAGATAAATATACATGAATACATGGTGTTAGTTATACGTGTATTTTATTAAAAAGTCTCGTAAATCAAACGGTAATGTAAATGAGATGAGAACGAGTATTACGTTCACGTCTAAAGGTCATTTCCTATAATAATCATCATAATAATATAATGGAGGGAAAAAATGCTCCTTGTATCTTTATTATATTTTGTAGATAAATCGTATTTTTGACTTTTTTCGAGTTTAAATTTATTTCGTCCTTTTCACGATTGTACAATTACATTCCACATTTAATCTTAATAATTCATATTTAAATCTGTACACGTATGAAAATAATGGCATAAATAACATATGTACAAACTAGAATTAAAAATATTAATAACAAACTTTAATTTTAAATAATTTCCATGCGATGAGCAAAATTAAAAACTCTACGGAATAAATAACAACTAATTATAAATTTTCCTCTCACTTAGTCTTGATAATTAACTAATGACTTCAAGGCTGTACATGTATGAAAATAACATTCCGTTCACGTTAATAAAATTTAAATATATATATATATATATATATATATATATATATTGTTTTATTTATATAATATGCATATGTGTGTGTACACTATTTATCGTGTATCGAGACGAATTATAGACTAATACAGAGCATTAGTAATTCCTGTATTACAAGAACGTCTCGTATATTGAGCAGTAATGTAAATGAGATGGGAATGATTAAGTGTTACGTTCCTATCTAAAGGCCATTACATATAATAATGCAAAAAGGTAAATTTTTATTTAATATTTTTGACAAATTCGATATATTAACTAGGTCTAAGTTCAAATTTATCACATCATTTCCTTTTATACATGTATATGTATATATATATATATATATATATATATATATATATATATATGTGTGTGTATATATATATATATATAATACTCCATTCAATAATTTATCAGATGGTTAATTAATTTTCCACGATTTTATCGTAACGTTCAATTTTTGTCTAAACCTTTGCACAGATCATATGTGCGTATATAAAAATAATAATACCTGCCCGTTTTACGATAATAAATTACAAACGTATGTAACAAGTAGAATTATATATTTTTTGCATATCGAAGCTGTTATACATAAATACACAGCGTAAGTTATGCTTGTATACTAAAACGCTTCGTACATCGAATGGTAATGTAAATGAGATGGGAATGATCAAGTATTTACGTTCCTATCTAAAGGCCATTTCCTATAATAGCAATTATATACTAATGAAAGGAAATGTTGCAGGTATATCGCAATTTATTAAATTTTTACAGTTTGAATTCATCACATCATTCTTACAGTTGTGAAGTTATTCAACTACACTCAATACGGTATTCCGTTTAATTTTTATAGTATAAAAAGTATTTTGAAAAGTGTTAATTAGAATTATTTCCTTTCTGGCATGGTTCAATCTTTTCAGTTCTAACATTGTAGGCCGTTTGTAACTGCACATGTCTATTATTTTCTATCCATGGTTAGTTTCTCCTACTTCTTGGGATCTATTTTCAAATCATTTATTAATTGCCCCCAAAAAATCTTTGTACCGTAATCGCGGACGTCCAATACGACGCTTTTCATCCTGAATTTTACCGCGGAAAAATCTTTTTAGGCATTCTGTCTTCATCCATTTTAATAACGTGCCCGAACATCTTGGAGAATTCCTGTAAAATATAGTGTTTTGCAATAGTGGTACGTCGATGTTGACAACCCTTTGCAGTCATGTTATTTTGATGGTATGTGTCTAATTTTTATTATTATTATTTATTACGGATGCCGTCTAGTTTGATGGCACTGCATACAACGCAACAGATACCACGATGAATAATTTAATGATAGAGTTATCTCTTGCAGAGATGACGTGAATTAGCCACCAGGATCGTGCTATTTGACCTGATAGACTTTTTCTTTGAAATCACATTTATGCGTCAACAAGCCGCAGTTGACAAATGCTCTTAGAGTGAATATTACCAATGCTATCACTTAAATTCACCTATGCGGCATTGAAAATTGGACCACTCGGATGCGCACCACTGTGAAATTTCGCATTTGAATGATGTTTTATATTTCATACATATTGTCATTCATCAATTTTTCAAATAAAAAATGGTCTTCATTACTACCTTATACAGAACATGTTTTATTCTATTTCAACATCGACCCGACTAGCCCTTATATAAAAACCACACGCACACATATATATATATATATGTACAGTGGCGCATCCACGGGGGATACCGGGCTTAAGCCTCATCCAGAGGGCTTAGAAAAGTATAAAATACATATAAAGAAGGTGCGTAACTTGTAAGCTCCAAACAGTTTCGCAGCTAAAATGATAATTGAAACAGAAGAGAGCTCACGTTATCATTAATAAAATCTCATCTTGAAGAGCGTGCAAAACAGCCTACATTGCAAAAAGTACTGTTATTCCTTACATTCTGTTTACTAATGACATTGAAAATCCAACTGACTGCGCAACACAAAGAAATAAAATGGGCGTTGGTTGGGCCGTTTGGCATTCGAATCTGACCCGGGTCATGACCAGTTTGGTTTTTATTTTTTATTTTTTTTGTTATTGTTTCGTTGTTGCTCGTGATCGTTTATAATTTGTTTTGCCTGTGGAATTTTTTTTTACACATTTGGCTCTGTATATTTTATTCATTTTTATTAGAAATTTGTTAATTTTGGGAGGGATGTTTGAGCCCACCTCAGATACAAATCCTGAGTGTATGCCACTTTATATATATATATATATATATATATATATATATATAAAATAGTGTGTGTGTTTGTGTAATATTATATGTATAATTTTTTTTTGCTTACTGGTTGGCGGACATGTATGTATATACTTCGTGTATAATTTTATTTTATAATATATAATAAAGAAGCGAAAAGTTTCCTCTCAGCTGGTTTTATATGCGAGAAGACTTGTAACTATGTTCAGTTTTCGGCCAAGCGAGTACTTCTTAATCTCTTACAATCGTCATAATTTTTTTATAATCATACCTGAATATTTTGGACGTTTAAGAGTTTTGCGTTTACGAATTTTCGAGGTTAAGTTATATACAAATGGAAAAGCACCTAGCGCACGTCGTTCCAAAGATACGGTGTTTTGAACAAGTAGAAACGTCAAATTTTTGGGGAAAACCATATTTTTTACTTTCTCGTAAAAGTTGTACATTGATTTTTTAATTTATATATATATGTGTGGGTGTGTTATTACGTATTGAGGCGATTATACATGTATACATTGCCTTAATTATAAATGTATAATGAAAGTGTCTCGTATATTAAATGGAAATGTGAGTAAGGAACTAATTTATTTCTGTCAGTAATCATTAAAAGACTCTTTAATTTATATTTAATATTTTTAACAAATTCAGCTTTTTAAATTTAATATTTTTAATACGCGATCTTTAAGCTTTTTAAAAATTATTTTTAAACCTAGTCTATTTTGTCTGTACACACCGCAAAAAAAAAAAAAAAAATATGCAAATAGATTATAAATGAATTATTATTATTATGATTGCGTTTTAAATTACGACCAATATTGGCGAATGAATAATGCCAAATAAAATTTAAAAATTATTCGGTTTTTGGAACATGATCAATTACATATTTTATGATGTTTTTTTTAACAGTGAAATACTTACAATGAAATGTTACGTTAGTGTGAACGTCAGTGACGGCATTTAGTCCTGTGATCGAAGTCTTGGATTCGGGAAAACATGAACGCTAGAAATGCCTTATTTAGTGTCAACATGTTAATTCAACTACATAAGTCCGTCGCACGCTCAGTATTTATATGTCCGGTGGTCGTTTACAAAACCTTGGATCGGGTGAAACGTAACAAGATGACGAATATTGATGATAAAGTTAGACAAAAAAAAATCTTACTGTCAGCAATCAGCAAGCATAAGATTGGTCATCGTAATACAGAAGAGATAGCAATATACAAAAGGGTACGACAAGGTTTTATCTTGTCCCTGATCCTCTTTAATATATACTCTGAAAAATTATTCGGAAAAATAATGAACAAATTTAAAGAAGGTGCTATGATAAATGGACAAATAAGCGAATGATACGATCCTAATAGCAAATAATTTAAAAGAATTACCACAATTCCTGGATGTAGTTACTGCCGTGTATAATGATTACGGATTGCAGCTAAATGTTTCAAAAACAAAATATACGGCAATTGGAAGGATAAACATAATAGAGTGTCACCCATGGATTATGGTAAAGAAGCGGGGAAAATTAAACGTACCTATTACCTCGGTTGCAATATAAGTGATCAACGGTACGAGCGAAGAGAGATAAAAATTCGAGTTGGAAATGCTAGAAGCGCATTCCTAAAACTAAAGCAAATATTATGTAGTAGAAATATAAGATTAGATTTGAAAATAATATTAACAAAAATTCTACACGTTATCGATATTGTTGTACAGTTCTGAAAGTTGGGTGTAATCACAAAAGCGAGATGAAGCAAAAATTGAATGTATTTGAAATGTAGTTGTACCGCAGGAAGTACTGCCCTGCTACGTATGGATAAATGCGAAAAAGTTCTAAAAGAAGTCAATTATCGTACACTAAAATATTTTGATCGAGAACGATATAGCCTTGCTCCGTGTGTTAATGCGGGGGGAAAATTACTGGAAGAAAAATATCGCAGAGAAAAAAAAAAAACCTGCTTACAGAATCTGTCGCATTGTTATCATTGCAGTTTTAAACCGACGTAGGATTGCCAATAACGAACGGGGCGCTATAATGAATAATTAAAAATTATTGAAAAACTAAATTATATGTGGAACTACCAGTCACAATGTTCTCTATGAGGCCCATAAACCTTTAACTTATACATTTCAATAATTTGGCATTAACAACTATAGAAATATTTATATAACTCATTAAAAATTATATTTAGTGATCTAAAAAAAAAAAATATATACGCGAAATAATATTTTCACCAATTCGAGTTATTTTATTTTATTTCAGAAAACCAAAATGAATAAATTTGTGTAAAAAATTGATAACGCGCCACTGAAACGATTAAACGCATTTCTATTTAGTTGTTCGAACGTTAAACACTAATGTTTAATTTTTCGTTTCTTTCTAGATCGTACTTCAACTCTGCCGCTTCCTAAATCACCGAAACTCATTCCTCCGCCTTCCGTATTTCGTAAGTCGACCGGATCTTATCAACTTCAAAATGATCTAAGGAAATTATTGATTGTATCTAAAGAAGATTTAGTGGATTCCACAGAAAATATATCCGAATATAATGAAGAAAATAATGCGGATGACGGTATTTTCCACAGTGAAAATAAAGATTACGGAGATAATTTTTCTGTTAGTATTCACACTCCTAATGATTTTTGAAGTACATATTTTTCTAAGTCAGTAATATTTCATGTATGAATTAAGAACTCGTTCGAGACAATATATATATATATGTGTGTGTGTGTGTGTATATAATTTTTACGTATGCATCATCATTATCTCCTCAACCATTAGATTGGTTGCAACGTTGCAACAGTAATCTCTTCTGGGCTAATTTTTTCACTGTTCTTTAATATGCTTTCCATAAACTTTTTGTCTATTCCCGCTTCCTTCAATTAAATGTCTGATTAGGTGACCAATTGTGCAATCTCTTCGATTTTTTATCGTTGTCATTTTCTCCTTCCGCTCTTTGAAGTACTTCCTTATTTGTGACTTTCTCGGTCCAAGATATTTTCAGCATTTTTCTCTACCACCACAGTTCATCAAACGCTTATAGTTTGGATTTATATCTTTTCAAACTGGTTCAGTATTCGGAACTCTCGTGCGCAATGAAACATTTTTGGAATTTAAACGCCTTTTTTAGGCTGTGCTATTCTTCTTCTGAATTCTTTTTCGTTTCTTTCATCCGTTGTAATTACACTTCCTACATAGAAAAATTCCTGTTCGTATAGCACACTCGAATAGCTTAGTAACAGTTTTACTTTTTTTATTATTATTATTAGTGTATATATATATATATATATATATATATATATATATATATATATATATATATATATATATATATATATATATATATATATATATATATATATATATATATATATATATATATATAATTCGAGTGGCTAAGAGAACGGACTTCTATAAATTCTAATATTCTCGCGTGGAAGGTAATTGCAAACCACCTCGCACAACACCATATGGGCGCTAGTGATAATATAGTACACTACAAAAACGCGGGGCTCATTGTGTCGTTATAACAAAGCGATTACAGTCGGTTCCTCCGGATGTGTGTTATGTGTATTTAAATGTGTGTTTAACCGTCATATTATAATTGCTTTGTACGCTACTTACACTAACAAGAAAATATATATAGGTGTAAGCAGTGGCATAAATTACTACCAACCTAGCGGTTGAAAATAAATTATGATGATGATGATGAGAAAACTGTTCAATTTTTTATCATCGAAATTTCATATTATTAATCTGTCGTGCGATTTCTTTTTAATTTTTGTCATGTTTTTCCTACTAAGTGTGCTACTTATTTTTATACGGCACCAACATGTTGATTAAATTGTTACTTTTTCGTTCTTGTGGCAAGGTATATGATACCGGTACACACCGCGTATTTATGGTTTTATTCGTTTATACTTATTTAATTAATATCGTACGTATCTTGAAATGCTCGTTCAAAATAAAAACGCGTCATCTACACTCTATGAGCTCGGTTTTAGTAGGGGTAACTGTAAAAAAAATTCATCGCTCTAAAAATCTCAGTTGTAGTAACTGATTCATTCTAGTCGTTTAGTATCACATTTCCTTGTATACATACGCGTACTTACAATGATTGTGGAATGATGGAAAATAAACTTGTATATTCTTCTATTATCTTAAATTTCATACACAATACTTAACATCGCAATGAAAGGTGTTCCGAATTCTAAAGGATTATCTTTCGTCGGACTGAGCAGTATTAATGAATTGCTGTAATATTAGTGTATTATTGTGCGTGCGATATTTGTCCTAACATAACCATCCTTAAATTCGTTATATAATTATTTTTTTCTTTATACATAATATTTATACTACATGGTAAATATTGTAACTCTTAAATTGTACCCTAAAATAAATGAATAACTAAATATCTATACTTACGTTTGTATATTTAACTTTTTCCTCATCATCCGATACACGGTTAAAGTTGTTCGGAAGATAAAACTTTAATTATTAAAATTATTTTCGCGGTCGATATTCTTAATATTAATATATTGTTTTATTTTATTATTAATAAAACGGGTTTTTTTCTAAATTGTACGCGGTTATTCCGAAATTATTTTATCTAACTTTAATTATGGTTTTTTTTTTCTCGAAATATAAATCTTATTTACAATCGTATTGTTTAATCGATTTAATATCATTTAACGTTCTGATTTTTATATATATATATATATATGATAAGGATGATTCCGAAATGCAACAGTATTTATCATCGTACAAGTCGAACAGATCTTCGACGAGACAACATATCGATTTTAACTGTCATAAATCACTACCTGATCTCAGTGCTAACGCCATAAATTTTAAATCATTATCGACGCCCCACGATTACAAAGAGAGATGCCACTATTCCTTAAGTCCGAATGACGGGTAAGCGAAAAATAATTTATATTTTATTCTAACGTAACGACATATTTTCTCTTTCATCGAACCAATGCAAAGTAAAAATATTTTAAAGTACGTTGTAATTTTTATGCAACTTTTTCAATTATAAAACATTTTTTTTTTCAAAAAGCGTATATTTATTATAAAATAAAAATACAATGAGTAAACCCAATCACACACACACCCCATTCTGTACTTAGTTAATATATGTTCCGTGAAGCTTACGCTTTCGACGGATCTACACCATTTTACAATATGTACATCGAAACTATTATTACATACAAAAATCCGTTTTATTTATAAAATTCACATACCCACAAATACATAAAGTTAAAGTTATAGTACTCGCACATAATTACACTCTCGCAGTAACTATTTTAATTTACCATATTGTTGTCATTACCTCATTAATAGTATATTAACTTACTGCTCTCACTTGTCGCACCACTTCGAAGTCGTTATAAATTTTTTTTTATTTTACTTTACTTTATATAGGTACAGTTACAATTGTTTGTTTCTTATTATCTCGTTTATATTATCCATATGTTGTAACCACTCTTTTAATTGATGTTTTAGTTTCCAAATTTTTTTTTTTTCTTTCAATATTTCTTCCGATTTAACAATTTCGTCACCACGTGTTTATTAGTTCACCAAACGTTGTTATTCGTTTTTCTTAGGTTATATTTTATTTGCATCGTTTAAATCGATAATTTTATTTTTTATGAAATAATTCCAAACTTTTGTAAACAAATACAGTCTCGCTATATTTAATACGTTACGATGACGTAACAGATCGTTTAGTGGTTTGTTCTGATTTCTACATTTACACTCGTTTATTACGTTCAAAGTTTTCCTTTGCAATCGATCGATTTTTCCCATGTAATATTTAGACGCCGATCCCCATGATGCTTCTATGATCTCAATCTGGATTCGACTAACGCGAAGTATATCATTCTCATTGTCTTCTGACCTACATAAGTTCTTAATGTGCATAGTGTTGGTATTATTTATTTCAATTTATTTTCCACTTTTCGTATTTGTAAGTTCCACCTGAAGTGTCTATCTATTGTTACACCTAAATATTTGTATTCACTTACCAGTTCTATTATGTTTCAACCCAAATTTGATCTATGTTTGTCCGACCAGTAATGTGCGCACTTATTAGTGTGCATTTTAATTTTTGGCTTATATTCTCTCACTAGTTTTACTTCATTTCCTATCACTCAGTTTATAAACGAAATCTGTGGTTCGAGAATTGACGATTTTATCTTTTGACAATCGATAAAATAATTTTCGCGTTTTTTCGTATTACTAATATTTATGTACCTTTACGAGGCCGCCATTATTGCATACTGTATTTATTAACAATTCCGCTCTAATGTATGAAACACGCTTATTTTTAATGTATAAAACGATAAATTTTGAATTTTGTTTGTGATCGAATATTATTTTGGTGTTTATTTATGATTATTATTTTTGAACAGGATGAAAATGTTAAATGAAGCGTTGCATAATATTAATTCGGATGCTATAAGCGTAGCATCGTGCAAAAATGATCGATTATTTATCCGCGTAAGAACTAATTTTTTCATTTATTTTTATATATATATTATTGCATAAAACATTTTGCATCATCGTTTAACTCTAATTATTATTTTCACTTCGTATAACATTATTATATGCACTGGACGTTCCATAGTGCATTACACGTTAGCACAATTTTGTAAAAGTGAATATATATATATATATATATATATATATATATATATATATATATATATATATATGTATGTATGAGAGAGAGAGAAAGATTTATTTGCCACTAATAAGTAGTAACGCTAAAAAAACTTCAATTGATGTTAACTGAATTAAACGTAGATTCGAATAAAATAGAACTACGATCAAACTGGCATAAGACAAAGTAGTGAAAAATACTCAAAGTGCAGATATATAATATTGCACTAGGAATTTACAAAGTAAATTACATATTAAAAACGAATAGCAATATGATTAAAACTGACACTATATGACCGGTGTGCTCTGCCAGATTTTACATATGGCTCACGAATATGTACATTCACACAAAACGAAAATGATAAAACGACACGTAAAGAAGATTAATATTTAATATAAACCGAAGGAAAAATACTTGAATAGGAGAGAAGATCGATTTTTGTAACGTGATAAGGCACACAGCTAAGCTGAAGTAAATCTATGCAAGAGAAGAAACGGCAATAGGTGGATAGGACGAATCAGATGGTAGCTTCATAAGTGGAAAAAGATTTACAAACCGACTGCTGACTCGTTATGACGATATAACTGCGGTAGTGGAACAGGTCTGGAAAAAGCACCGAAAATGTAAGTAATTGAGGAAAACTTAGTTCAACAATGGACGGTTATATGATTAAATAATAATGAGGAAAAGAAGATTGTCATTTTATGCGCATATTCAGGGAACGAGTAATGACAGACTAACAAAATGAACCTTTCAGCATTTTGATAAGTTAAAAACCAACGCGAAATAGTTCTTGAACGCGAAAAAGGACCTTAATGAAATACAAATAGATAATGCAACGATTAGTAACGGAATAGAATTCGAAAATTCGATGGATTTAATGTTAATAGAACCGGATGGACAGATGATAGGAAGAAAAATCATATGTGAAGAAATACTGTGGAAAGAAAGGGGGAAAAAATTGTCGTTTTCGTGTGGTACATAGATGACCAAGTTCAAGCGAAAGAAGAAATTACTAAAATTGAAACTTGACTTGCGTAATGACTAAAGTAAACCTGTCGCCGTTAATGTTTTATAAAATGAATATCAACCATATCATGTTTGCAGATGTCAATGGAGTGATCTCAGAAGTGATTTCCGCTTGGCTTGTTTAATTGCCCAACTAGCCTGCGAGCTTTCTTATAGATGATTCCTACTGGAAGGCGAATCTTTCAAAGTTTTCGTCGTTACCTGATAGCGCATTCCTTTGTCCACCAAAGAACTAATTTACGACTTGCATTTTTGGGAGGAGGAGTAAAAGATCGCGTTTTTTGACCAGTGTGAAGGTAAAAACATCGATGATATTGTTTATATTCGTTGAAATATCAATTGAGAGGTTTCTGCAGTCAAATATCTCTCTCAGTTTATTTTTTTGTAATTCCAGTTTAGCCGTCGTAAATCTTATGGGAATGTAGAATCAATTAATTTAGCTATCGTGAGAACATGGTCACAGCTAAATCTGCATGGTGGAAGACGTGTAATCTGCTAGGTGTTGGTGAGGTGATAATTAAATCAAGCGTTGATCAACTCTGATAAGCAAAACTATAGTGAGTTGGATGTATGTGTAGATTTGAGAACGAAAACATTTGAGTCATCGCCACTTCAAGTTAAGCATAGCGAACTGTGTTTTCCTTTTCTTTGTGAAATTTGCGTTTATTAAATAAGTGTATTTTTTGGGAAAACGTCTTTAAGTTTCACTTCTTCCTGGCGCCCTGAGGCGCGAGTTTTTTTTTCAAAGAACGAACTAATTTTAATAATTCTCCTCGAAAATATGAGTTAAATTTTAAACTTTTACAGTTGATATCCTAACCGCTCTCAGTTTTTTTTTCGAAGCGTTACGCAATAAAGTAAACTGATACGTTTTACATCGAAAAAAAAAATAGTGAAAGTAAAAATTTTATTAACAATTACAACCGAAATTTTCATTTCAACAGGAAAATGACGTCACCGATACTCAACATACGGACGTTATTTCACCGCCGTCTTTATATAGCGATTTTAAAATACAAAACGTTCTATCTCCTACTACTACTACGTTGATAACGTCGCGACCGCTTAGACCGATACTGCGAAGTAAATCGGACGTTAGTGGAACAAGAAAAATTCCGTCTCCGTCCGAAGTGGTCGCCTTGACGTTATTAGATCCGGAAAAATTAGACGATTTTTTCGATCATCTCGGTATGGACGCTGATCGATATAATCGTTTATTAACTACAAGCCGTTCGGACACTTCTTCACCGGTTTACTTTAAAACTAGTAGCGATAGTTCGACAGATTCTATCGGCGGATACGCTAGTAGCGGCGGCTGCCACGATCCGGTTAATATCAACTACAACGTCGAAGTACCATCGATAGTCGAACGGAACGCTCGCATAATCAAATGGCTTTGTAATTGTCGTAAAGCTATGACCGAATCGGATTTAACGACCTCGAATAATCGTCACGTATCCAACTAATGCCTCGGTCTCGTTACTACCCTAGACGACCCTATTTCGTCGAATTTACTTGCCTTTCTATTTTCTTGTTATTTCTTACCAACGTACTTAATTTATTTTTCGAAAATTGATTAATTATAAATTGTATATACGTAATAATATTTCTCAAATATTGCCTTGTCCTCGTATATTTCAACCAGTTCCTTTTTTTTTCTCTCTCGTATTTATAAGTATATATAATAGTTTCAACATCATTTAAGTTCGTTAAAAATACAACGAATATATACGTACGTACGTATATGTATGAGTTTGTAACAGCGATAATTCGAATTGAGTAATTTATTAAAAAGAAAGTTAAATAATTATTTTATGATTCGATGTTAACAGAAATAATCTTGATTTGCTATGAAGAACCACGTGGATGTTTTAACCGTATCTTTCAGTCGGTTTTATTATATTTATTTATAAAACTTAGTGATAACAAATACAAAAAGTTAAATCTATTACAAACACATAATTAATATTTTTTAAATTATAAACAATAATCATATTAAATTATTGAAAGAAATAATACATAATTTAAAAAAAATCAAATAAAATTATTTAGAAAACAGAAGCTATATATATATATATATATATATATATATATATATATATATATATATATATATATATATATATATATATATACATCTTTGCGAATGTTAATAATATAAACATGTAATTTAATTGACATGATGATAGAATCGAACGTAATTATTTCTCCGTAAATTATGTATGTGTGTGTATGTGAATCGTATATTGATTGATTGATTGATAAAAAGTGTATTTACAAAAAAATATATATGTTACAAAAAAAAAAAAAAAAAGTATATTGATCGAAATTAACCGTCGTAACTACAATGTTGCAATCAAATTACCGCATTGTTAGTATTCTGCTGAAACTCCCACATTTAATATTAGCAGTTCACACCCTGAAATATTTGTCGCACTCAACGAGCCAATAGTGGGCCCTTTCTTTGGACTCCTAGTACAACTATTCTATCCAAAGCTCGTACATTATACACGACCAATCAATTTGCATATTTTTTCGGTATGTCTCGTGAAAACCGTTTATCTATATTAATCAGCTTAATGATTGAATCGTTCTTTTTTCTATTGTACCACTTTATTAAAAAACAGCATTTCATTTCAAAGCCGTCAGCATATTGCGAATCTGTACAATTCGTACTACCTACGTCTCGGAACCGTAAACAAAGTTGGATGAACCGAGAGGGAAAAGAAAAAAAAAATTTTTGTGTATTTTACGATATCTCCATCGCCCAAATACAATCCTTTGAAGTTTATTCGTAGAGTTTAAATTCCATCGTATCGCAGACCGTTCTTTTATCCCTTCGTTTGATCTTCCTTCGTTCTTTGTTTTATTTTTAATATATATATATATATATGTGTGTGTGTAAAGAATGGAGAGAGTTATGTATGGTGTGTAAAAAAATATAATCGCGTTTTAATAGAAAACATCATCGTCGAAACAATTAATTATCACTTAGTTATTTCTTCGAATAATTTTATCAGATTCTATATATTTTGAACTAAAAAATAAATAAAAATTGTTGAATTAGGAAAATTGTTTTTAATTATTAAAGTTATATAGCCGGTATATATTTAGAACATTGAAATTTCCTTTAATTAAATAAAAATAAAAAACAAATCTGTCGGATATGATAAAAAACGCATTCATATATTTTTTTATTTAAATAAACGACCCAAAACAGTACGGATTCGAAATAAAATATATTAAAAGAGAAATGAATAGGCAATAATTTTTAATTTTTTGTTATATGAATATTTTTTCGGAATTAAATAACTAAATGTTCTCAATTATGAAAATAAACAACTTTATTGCCATTCGAAAGTTTATGTACCGTATAAAGAACACGTTGACTAAAAAGCTTAACTCGGTATGATGTTAATATTTTATTAATTAAAAATTATTATTTTCAATCTTATCGAATTTCTATCATTTTCGTCGATTCGAATTATATTTATTTTACTCGTGAAATATATCCAACCGGTTATATAATTCATTATACTCTGCAGAAAGTGAAACTAATAATAATTAGAAAAGAAATTTTATTTTGAACGTGTTTTAACTGTAACAATATCCGCTTATAGTTTTATAGTTTTATGTTTTATCAGTGGCAGCAATGTTTATTTGGCTTTGACACTACCTTATTAGGTTACGTTATGTTATTACGTAAGAATATTGTATGTTTTTTAGTATAATTTTTTTTTTTACGTTATAAAACTTTTATTACCTAAGGCGAAAAAAGGTTTACCGTATTCTGGGACGCAATGTACCTCAATATGTTTTTAATTTTTACCCTCTTCAATGTAAATGTTTTAATTTCGTTTTTTCTTAACTGTTTACCATATTTATTAATTTTAAAAATGGCGATTTTTATTTTTAACAACGAATCAAGAATATATATATTCATAGAGATATATATAAATCTAATTTTTAATTTACTGCGAAACTTGTTTTATTATTTTTTTCTTATATAAATTATTACATTTTTTTTTATAATTATTATTCGAAATACAGCTTAATTAGATAAGACAACAGATACAATAATTAAAACAACTTTATAAATTTTCTGTAATTTATCTGTAATGTGTCAACCGAATCGGATCAAAAATATGGTAACCATTATGTAGTATTTACATTCGACACTAGATTTTTTGTCTACGACGTAACGTATATTAATTTAAAACGATTTAAAAAAATATAATAATGATTTTATGTATTTTTTTATTATTAAATTATGTACGTTTTTTATTTTTTCTTATATAAGAATGATTGAGAAAATGTAAAAATAATGATTTTCGAACGGTTTAAATTGAATCAAATTTTAACTAAAAGACTAAACTCGAAAATATCTTGATTATCCTTAAAGTAGAAGTTAATTATAAAAACGTAGAATTGTTAAAGTAATTCGTAATGTAGCTAATAATAATGATTCGTGAAGAAATTTATCTAATTACTGAATGAAATTAAATATTCAGACTTTAATATATAACGCAATGTTTATTTGTAATAACTTGAATTTTGATCGCAAATTTTTGAAATCTATGACGTGAAATTTTTTAAATTTTGATTTAATTATTTCGCCGTAATGTTTAACATTTCGTAGAAACATTACGCTTGGCTAAAGTTTACAACTTTATATGACAGAATTATTATGCTCATTTTGATTTGCCTTTTACCGTTACAAATAGGAACAAAATTTTCTCATCGTTTCTTACTTTCGTAATATAAATTCTATTAGTTAACTTAGACTTTGAATGCAATAAAAGTGCATTATTTTTTTACGCTTTAACTATTATTTTTCATCAACCGATTATCATCCATGTGAAACTTGTGAATATTATATCGAATGAAATAATAGCATGTGATCGAAAATTGTATAAAATCGTTCATAATTTTAAAGGTATGTCTAAAAAATGAACAAAATCAATATCCGAATAATGGATAATTAATCCTTCTATAAATCCGTAGACTTAATTTTGATGGCCAATCTTATTGCAACATTTTAAAGTAATATTAAATCTCTTCAGGAACTCAGGAAAAGCAGCTCATAACTTCTAGCAGATTATATTAATATTGAAATAATAAAATTGGAAAATATATTTTATAACGTAAATATGTAATATATATATATATATATATATATATATATATATATATATATATATATATATATATATGAATACAATTAACAATAAATAATTGGGTTTATATGAAATAAAATCAAGTTCTAACGACTTCATCTGGGCAATGTTGCTTACAATATCATACATAAAACAAAGTTTATAAATTACATTTAAAAAAAAATGTTTATTTTAAAAATGACGTACAGTTACCTATAAAATAAATGTTGATGTTGTCTTCTTTTAACTAATTTGAAGAGAGTGAAGTATAGTGATTTTTAAAAATGAAACAAAAGATAAAGCTTATAAAAAGACCATAAAGCCTTTCGACTACTAAGCCATTATCAAGTAGACATAAAGAATAAAGTATAAAAATATATACAACTTATAAAAGAAAAAAAAATACTTAATTAAATGTACAATATTACAAAAATAACAAAGTAAAAAAACATTTGTAAAATAATATAATACTGCAACAACAACAACAACGTATATTTCAGCATAATTTACAGTGAGTATACACAAACCAAAAATTTTAAATAATAATTACGTAACGCCCAGGATGGCTCGCCGTACATCAGAAATAATACAAAGACACGTATTAAATAAAAGAAGTAATTATACTTATAATGACAGCAAAAAATAATTGAAACAAAACTGTACAGCAAAAAACAAAAATCAAGATAGTAATAATAAAACAAAAGAAAAAACACGTTAGACATTAAAAAATAAATAAAGAAGGAATATTAATTTCTAAAATAGGCGCCGCAAAACGTTACAACAGGTTATGTTTGAGCCTCCTATGTTTATATTTACTATACATAAATTGGAGTTAATCGTAATTACCGATGGTAGAAATTAAACTATTATCGTGGACTAAGCAGTCATCGCAGAACTTACGCGTTAAATTTAAGATATGGTCCTTAACATAAGGCATGTTTAAGGTAGCATCGATTTTGTGGTATCTAGGGACATTTAGCACACATCTGAGACACCTATTTTGAAATACTTGTAACTTATTAAAATTTGTATTTGAAATAAAACTCCAAGCTGGACAACAGTACGTCATTATGGGACGTATAAGTGTTTTATACCGAATTAATTTATTATTTACATTAAGAAATGATTTTCTGTTGATTAATGGATATATGGCAGATATACTCCTGCTAGTTTTCAAGGTAGTATGACTGACATGTTCAGAAAAATTTAGTCTGTTATCCAAGACTACCCCGAGGTATCGAACTGTTTTGACCAACTCACAGTGGTAGAGTTGACCTTAACTTCAGCAGGTAACGTGGGACGCCTGCTGGTGAAAAATATAGCCTCCGTTTTATCACAATATCAATTTGCCATTTTTTAATAACGAAAGACACAATTTATTCCTGACTGTAATTTATTAGTAATTGCTTTAGGTATATAAGAAGTACAGAAAAGAGCTGTATCGTCTGCATAAAGAGCAGTCTGAATATCAGGTAGGTTTAGGAAATCAGATAAAAACAAAGTAAACAGAAAGGGACCCAGAATACTACCTTCCCGCTGAGCAGGTTTTCATAGTAGACCTTGAATCATTGATGGTAACGTAAAATAGTCTGTTTGCTAAATAGCTGCTAATAACGTTGATTACATAACGAAGAAACATATTTTATAATTTTGTAAATAATACCTTTTTGCCAAATAGTATCGAAAGCCTTCGCAACATTCAGGAGAACCATACCAGTATGTTTATTACGATTAAAATTATGTGTGATAAACTCGGTGATTCGTGCTATTTGGTGGGTGGTGGAATAACCTGGACGAAAGCTAAACTGTTTGGATAATAACCGAATCTAAAGATAGCATTAATTAAATTTGTAAGTTCAATAATTCTTAATAATGGGAGTAGAAATATCGAACCTTTTACTTTTATAGCTTTAATATTGCTAAGGACTTCACTTGAGGTGACAAGAGGGAAAATATTGGGCAGTAGATTGGCATTGAGGAATTTTTTAACAGCTGAATGAATTTTTCTCACTTGATAGCCAGATGCAAAATTAGAATTATGATTATGAACTTTGGAATACTCTGATGCTAAAAACTCGGCTTTCGCTTCATTTTTGTAAACATAGTTATTTAAGTGTGAATCGTAGAGTGGTGGAAGAACTGTATACTGTCTCGCGTATTGTCTACAAACTTTCCATAGCCAACTATCATTAGGCTTAAGCTTAGAGAAAGTTGAATTGAAATTGTAATTTTTAAATTTACGCAAAAGAAAATTAACCAATTTATTAAGAAAATTAAACATGTTTTTCAAATTTTGAGAACGATTAGAGAAACGATGCTTAATGTATCTTCTAATATAATTTTTAAATTTAATGAGAACCACGATACAAGTTGGTAGTGCCATATGCGGATAATTATTAAGTGGTTTATTCGGAATAAAAAGTTCCGACGAAGAATTAATTAACTTCGTAAGAGTTGATAAATGATGGTCAATATCAGCAGGACTATGTAGCTTAAGAAGCAAATTAATATTATTGTTAATATACTCCTTAAATCCTGCCCAATTTTCATTCGGCTATGTTTAATTTAGTTCCTGCAATAGTAGTGAAAATAGGGTTGTGGTTGGAGGACAAACAATTTATTGAAACAGGAGTTGCAATAGAAACATTTTTGACCAAAGCAAGGAATAATTTATTCAATTCAAATTTATATGAATTAGTTTTGTATATTATAGATTTAATTAATTTTTATATTAAACAGAAAGTTTCTATTTTTCCGGTTATTTAATGTAATTGTTTACATGTAAAATTGCGAAGCTTTTCGACAGTTACATCATTATAAGTGTGCAAATTTTATAATGATTAACTGTGTTTTTATTTAGTTTTATTAATTCATAAAATCACTACTCTCCGATATATGAACATATATAAATTTGATATTGCTAATTTGGTATGTGTGTATTAGAATCTTCTTTTTTTTTTCTATAAAATCTAACAAAAGGAACAACCTCATATATGTCATATATTTCAATAAAAAAATTATAAGCTCGCATATATTGTATGTCAAAAAAAGTGGAGATATTTTTATTGTGATAAAAAAAAAATGTTACTATATACCTCTTTTTGGAATATTCAATAGAACCATTAATGTACATAATTTTATTAGTTTTATAACAATATTGATTTGACAATGATATTATTACCTTCTGAGAAATTCTTAGATCTATTACATGAGCTAGTATCTCTAATCTAAACTGCAGTATTTAGAAGGAAACCTTATAAAAGGGGTCTAAAACCGTCTGGACTAAACTTATGTTGTGTAATTTATTGAAGAAGTAGTTGCGAGCTTGTGGTATTTTCATTTCATTATGTTTTAAACATATGTTCTCTTCATCTCATTATGTTTCGAACATGTAGCATCTTCATTCGATTGTTTTAAACATGTGGTCGCTTCATTATGTTATGTTTAAACATGTGGTCTCTTCATTTCATTACATTTTAAACATGTGGTCTCTTAATTTCATTGAATTTTAAAGTCAAATATTACCCCCAAATTTTTTGTTTACCCAGTTTTCACCCTTTGGCCAGTTTAAGTGGACTGTTCAGACTATAAACGTATTTATTAGCCTTAATAAAATTATATAATCTACATGCATCCAAGGAGATAGGATCCACAATAAGTTATTCAAGTTGTACTGAAAACATATTCCTTATCAATAAAAGTTCAGGCATAAAGCTGTCTCTATTTTTGTATTTTGGGCAGGACCAGATCTGATGTTAGACGCTATATTCGATATTACATATCACAAAATCCCATTCTGATGATCCCTAATTTGGCAAGGTGACTAGGTGAACAGTTATGACCACTCTTTAGTCTAACAAACACAGATACAAAATCTTTATGTCCCCATGTTTAAACCAGGACTCTTGGAATTATCTTTTGAATAGTGGCATATTTTTTACCTCTTAACATGTTTTGAAATTCGAATTATGATTGAAAAGAACGGTACAACTGTGCCCATTGTAATTTAACATGCTTCTCAATAACCGGAATTAGATCTGATCGAGTAATCGTATCCGCTATCTCATTTCCATGGACAACACAGTGGGCAGGGACCCACTTAAACTTCACCTTAGTTCCACACTTGTGAAGTTGCCAAACCCACTGTCATATTGATATCAATAATATACTCATTGAAAATTCCGGGAGTCTAGATAGTTGTAAAAGAACACTCATGAAGTCAGTGAATATTAGGATTTTTTTTCTTATGTAATCTAATAAAAGAAACAGCCTCATACATTTCCATAAAAAATGATAAGCTTGCATATGGTATGTGGAACAACTTAGAGATGTTTCTAGTGTGGTAAAAAAGCGGCTGTATATTTCTTTTTAGAATGTTCAATAGAGCCATCGGTGTAAATAATTTCATAAGAGTTGTATTCCTCCAATACTGACTCGACAGTGGAATTGTTAACGCCATTTGGGAGATTCTTTGATGTATTGAAAAAGATAGTATCCACCTCTAATCTAAACTGTAGTCTTTGGAAGGAAGTCTTATAGAAGGGATCTAATGACGTCTGTACTAAACTTATCTCGTGCAGTTTGTTACGACTATGAATGGGTGGAGGTAAAGTTGTTTGTTGATTATGTGAGGGTAACGCTACCTGACTCTAAGGTAAAATTGGTCAGATATAAATTTCTGTCTTAACGAAAAGGTAAATGCTGCAGCTTCTGCCTGTAAGATATTAATGGGAGTGGAGCACATGGCGCCCAAACATAAGCAAAGGACAACATTATACATCAGCTGTAATTTTTTTATCTGTATTTTATTAAAAGTAATGAATGATGCAATATAATCTATATGGAATCTGATGAATGCTTTATAGATCTGAAGACCTACTACTGGATGGGTACCCCACTTCATTCCAGTAATGGCTCGTAGTACATTAAGTCCTTTTTTACACTTTTGTAACGAAAATCTGGTCTTTTCATTCCATGACATTTTAGGGTCAAACATTACCCCCAGGTATTTGACAGACTGCTCAAAAACAATAAACTTTTTATTAATGCGCAGTAGTGGTGATGTATTGAAGAATTTTCTTGTGAACAAAATACCACGAGTCTTATCCATATTAATATCCAATTGTAAAATAACTACAAGACTTTGCAATTTATTTAGTGCTATCTGTAATTTTTGAATTGCTAAGTCTATAGAAGCTGCTGCTCAACCTATCACCAGATCATCTGCATACTGAAATATCACTATCGATTTATTTTGAATTTTTCCCATCGATTTCATATAAATTGAACCAGACAGTAGTCGTGAGCATCAAATATTTGGCAAACTGCTCAAATAAAACGAACTTGTTATTGATGCCTATTAGTGGTGATATTCGAGCAAGTATAGGAAAGAAAATACCCTAATACTCATTGACTGCATGCGTGTTCTTTTACAACTGTAGATTCCCAGAATTTACAATACTCTGACCATTGAGAAACATATTAAACTGCAATGGGGACAGCTAATATCAAAACTTAAGGAAGCGTTTTACCATTCTTTTCAATCATACTTCAAATTCAAAAGCTTGTTAAATGGTGAAAAATATGACACTATTCAAAACAATTCCAAGAAAGCCCTGGTTCGAACAGAATCCCCTCAATAAGAATTTTGCTTTTGTGTTTGTTAGATTAAGAAGTGGTAATAATTATACACATTAATGTTGCCAGGTTAGGGATCATTAGAAATGGAGTTTGTGAAGTATGTAATATTGAAGATAACATTGAACATATCAGATTTGGCCCTGTCCCAAATTTAAGAATAGAGATAGCTTTCTGTCTGAATTTTTGTTGACAAGGAATATGCTACCAATACAACTTAAAGATCTTATTGTGGATCTTACCTCATGGATGTGTCTGAATTATATTATTTTATCAAGGCTAATAATATGAGTTTATAGTCCAGTCAACTTAAAGTGGACAAAGGGTGAAAGTTGGCACTCCCCAACAAAAAAATATCAATTTTAACTAGTAACATGCATATTTACATTTATCTAAGAAGTTCATTAATAATTGTAATTTAGCAGCAAACGATATCTTAAATATTTGTTAAATTTCACATCATAATTTGTAATAGGTATACGTTTGTGGAGACCAAAAAAAAAAAACACAGACGAAAGTTCTATTGCAGTTGCTTAAAACAATTGATATCTACTTTATTTTTATATAGGTTTCGATCTGAAATTTTGTATGAAGTAATATTTACATTATATGTACATCATGATTGTTTATTTCGGGTTCCACATCCACAAAAAGTGATGATGGAAGCCACTTATTCAGACTAACGCCATTGAAAGTTATCCACTTTATGTTTATATTCTTTTTAGGGGCATGACAATATCATTTGTGTCAATTGAATAATGTGAATGACTAATTATTATTTTGAAGGTCTGTCGAATTTCAATTGACATGTGTGGTATTCTCATCCATGCAAATTATCGGTAATCATAAATGTTATTTGTTGTAATTTCAATCCTACCATCTGTTAATGCTTTACAATAAAAATCGGTTGCAGGAATTACGTTAGCAATATTGACTATCATTGAAAAAATATCAGACACGACAAGAAAAAGCAGAATAAGATTTTATTGACACCTAAAAAAAATGAAGTCACATAGACAAACTAAGATCATATTCAAATACTTTGAAGAAAATCCGAAGAATAGCCTTATGTGGTTTATAAAAACCAAAAAATATTTATTGGAATAAAAAGCAAGGACATAAATTATAGAAACAAATTTCGCTAAAAAGTTAACGCATTTAAAGGTTTCGTAAAAAATGTGAAGACCACTGGTGGTAACACTTGAACGGAGGAGAAAAAATACATCACAGTTTTTGAAAATGAAAGAATACTCTCGGAGGAAAAGGAAAATTCTGTTATTGTTTTTTAACGTGGTCCATAGTTCGCCAAAATCGAAAATAATAATAATTGACTATCATTGTTGTATAATCTTTCACTTCATAAACTTATGACAGGTGGAGGTTTAGGTTCATTAGTTCTACCCTCATTGTTCGTGATCGACGTTTTCATTATTACTTTCATCGACAGCCAAAACAGTTTCGCGATTTAGCTGTGTCAACCAATAAAAGTTTTCAAAAAATTGATGATGAAATGTGTTCCAGATACCCACACACGTTCACAAGTGTAGTTCGTAACTTTATGTACTACATGAAAGAAAAAATGCAAGATACCAAACAGAATGCACAAAGACTAGATTGAAGCTCAAGTTGTCATATAAAAATCTAATTACAATAACGGATCCAAATGAGGTATAACAAATAATCGGTAATCACACTCACTACGAGCATGAAGAAATACGTGGAGCACTAATTTTAGTGACAATATGTAATGATGAACTAAAAGAATTGTTATAAAATTATCTAAAATTGTACGCTGCACACGAGGCATATATTTT
This sequence comes from Coronaproctus castanopsis, assembly GCA_032883995.1. Taxonomy (NCBI): domain Eukaryota; kingdom Metazoa; phylum Arthropoda; class Insecta; order Hemiptera; family Monophlebidae; genus Coronaproctus; species Coronaproctus castanopsis. Next base: position 220,278,557 of record CM065052.1, on the reverse strand, counting down.
ATGGAATTATGTTGGAAGTAAATATTTATAGAGGATTAAGAGCTAATTATGTCCAAGAGATAGTAAATGTAATTATTCGAAATAACCATATTGTAACAACCATACTGTATATAATTTTTAAATATTTTATGTTGTATCTTACGCAATGTTTCATCAAATGTTCTAGTACTAAATAAAAAAAAAACTTCTAAATATTTAGTTCTGTTAATAATATATAACAAATTCAGTAAGGTATAAAGTTGTACTTACTTTTTTTTTACGTTATTTCTTTATAAACACACAAATAATTAAATTTATAAACTTTATTTTTTACAAAATAAATATTTTTATAGAATATTGTAGTTATTATTGTTATTTTGTTCTCTTTTAAACATGTGTGCTTTTTATACATATTGTATTCCGAGAATCCGAACACGCAATGATTTGCAAATTTTGATTATGAATAAATCATTGGCCATTGTCATAGTCATTATGAATGCAAATAAATTGTTGCGTCAAGTTGTATTCTGCGATCTCATATTTTATTTGCTCATTTTTCGACTTTGTTGTTTCTAAATTGCGCTTAAGTTTGTGCGTTTACTTTCGATTTTCTCTTAATAATCAAATTATATATAATAATTTTTACTTTCTGCTAAATTTAATAATAATGGAGTTCCCAGATTTGGGAGAACACTGTTCCGAGGAAACATGTAAACAATTAGGTAATAATTGTTTTTCAAATGCATTTTTTCTTTAATATTTACAAATTCATGTTTATTATATTATACAAATGCTTTTTATAATACAGATTAGTTATTTATAATTTTTTCAATTATAATGATTTTAGATTTCTTACCAGTCAAATGTGATGCCTGTTTGAAGTACTTTTGGTAATTGTACTAATTTTAAATAACTACATTAAACTATACTTAATATATTGAATTTAAATTATAAATGTATATACATATAATTTAGTTTGCCTTTTGAACGATTTATATACTTAACAGTTGGTGTGGCATCATGTATAAGTTTTTTCTTGCTCATTTGCAACTTACAATGTTTCCCCTTAATATATTTACAATTCTAGTTAGTTTAATTAAAATTTAAGTACATGTATTGGAATGATTGTGTTTTCAGAGAAAGCAATTATAAACCAAGTAATTAGAATATAAAAACAAAATAAGAGAAAATAAATATTTGAAAAATAGCCGTAAAAATATTTTACATTTATAAATTTTGTATCAAATTATAATATATTTAAACATAATAAGTAGGAGTACTAAATTGATCTATTTATTTGATGTTGAAAATTGTATTTTACTCGTGCATTACGTTATAATATTGCTTAATCAATTGTATTTATAGTGGAAATCATATGAGCTATGGCGCTCACAACTGTCCATTGGCTTATAAAAAAGATCAACGAGTTCCTCTGTGTCCATTGTGTAATAATGCCATTCCTGTTGACAGAGGTACTTTGCCTGATATAGCCGTTAACCAACATATAGAAAATAATTGTCATATTAAAAAAAAGGTAATCACAGTAAAATATTAAAAACCAATCACCGCTAAAAATTAAAGAAATGATGTAATTTTAGTTCTCTTACAAAAACACTAAATATTTCAAAAATGTGCGAACTGCGTATAATCTCTTTTCTACGATGTTTATATGAAAAATCAGAATACTGCACTGATCTTAAAATCGGTAAAATAAATATTTCACGTATATATGCCTATTTTTACGTTTTAATTATTCTAGGTGAATTGGAATAATTCATATTAGTAAAACAATTATCTTAATAAAAACGTAATTGGAATAAAGTTTGTATTGTAATTTGAAATTTTGCAAAATATTTTTACATTTTTAATATTTCTTAAAATTCGTTATAATAATTTTTAAGTAATCCTGCAGTCTCAGCTTTAATTATCAAGAACTTTGATTTAAAAAGCTTTCAACGATTAAAACCACACGATTATAATAGTTGAAGTGCACTATATATAATGATTTGAAAAATGCGGAATGGAGTGATTTTTATATTAAAATAAACAAAAAACAAGTTAAAATACCTAAAACTCCTTATGAAAAATTACAAAGCCTTTCGACTGTCAACATTATCAAGTGAATATTTAAATGAAAAATATTAATTTAAGATTACAATTTACAAAAATTAAGCCAAATGAATAATAGTATTAAAAAAACAATCCGATTGATTAGTTAATAATTTATATTTATATAACTGTACATGTTTATTAATATCTTAAGATTAATGGCACTAACAGTTTCCAATATATATATATATATATATATATAGTTGTTTTTCGGTGTTTTTTTTAAAATAATAGGCTTTTACTAACAAATGTTCGGTCAAAGGTTGTCGTGTTAAAGAATTCGTTCCTGTGATATGCCGCGATTGTCAGAAAAATTATTGTTTTAGGCATCGACATGCGCCTGACCACTTCTGTTCTGGTCAGGGTGGGAATATAGGGTAAGCGAAAATTTACTTCCCCTTGCTTAGTTTTAAGAGTATGATTTTTTTAATATTTAAAAGTTCTGCTTCAAATACGATGATGTTGTGATTTTAGTATATATATATATATATATATATATATATATATATATATATATATATATATATATATATATATATATATATATAATTGATATATATATAAATGATATCCCTAAAATAGCTTTGTAGGCTATAACCTCGCTTATCTTATAAATACATATGAAGGAGATTGATTTCTGGTTGTGAGTAATTATTTTAGAAGCAACGAATGTTGTCTGTGTGTCCATCGATTACCTAATGTGCTTTTACAGGTGTACCTAAAGTATAAATATATATATTTTTTAACATGTCATATTTTCGAACAAGGATTACACTAAGTCGATACTTTTGTCAGACTTATTTTTATCCCTTAAATTTAAACAGACAACAGGGTAAGTAAGAAGCGGTTTTCATTAAAAATTAGTAAGAAAAAAAAGTTTGGTTGATTTAATTTCGTTTTACAATCTTATGTATACAACGCTAAAACTGTTGGACGACGGCTTACTTAAGAATTTTTTTTTAGTTATTCGATACATTATGATCACCCTTCGTTATCTGTTTTCATGTGCTTAACAACATATTACTTAAAGAACATGTTTCTTACCACCATGAAATTAATATTTAGTTTATGTCATTACATAAAATCATATTGTGTATACTAGTTTTTGTCGATACGATATGAAAACCATTATATTTTATTACTTTTTATTTATTAATAAATGATACACGTTGAATCACCGAACGAACTTTTATATTATATTACATACTTCGCTACACGTTAAAAAAAAATTAACCAAATCCAAACAAACTGCAGCGCTGCCTATATGTTAAAACTTACAATAAACACTATTGATAATTTTCATTCTTAACAAAAAGAAGTAATATTTTTATTACGTCGATTTTCGTAATATAATGTAAATTTTTGTTTCTTTTTTTAATCTTAATTACTGATACATTATATCTCTTTATAATGTGAATGTTTACTCATAATGAATGTAGATGAAGAAGATTATAGATTAGGTAGTAATTCTAACAAATAAACAAACATTTAAATAAACTAAAAAAAAAAAATATTTATGTATTTTTTAAATTTGTTGTACGATTTAAAATTAAATTGAATCTGACATCCGAATATGTGTATACCGAAATAAAAATATAGGAAAAAGTTATAAAAATTATAATTTCCGCTACCAAATATAGCATGTGCGTGTCTGTTTATTTGCAAATTTTGTGGTGTTTTTTTTTATTAATTTATTTGTGTGAAATTTATTTTCAGTGAAAATACAAGAAATTCCGGTACACGCAATGGAACATTTATGTCCTCGGTGCATGGCGGATTAGTAAGTTACAAAAATCATCATACGTTGAATTTTTTGTAAAAAACGAAACTGTAATTATTTTATTATGAAGGAATTCAAGCAACATTTTTCAATATTCACATAAATCTATTAGTCCTTATTTCAATTCTTATAAATTTTTCGTTAGTGAATTTTGTTTCACAATTTCCTTAATTAAATATGCAGATATTTATTAAACAATCGTCGATTTAAATGGGAAAATAAAAGAATTTATCGTTTTATTTCTGTATAATAAAAAGAATAATTTTCCATTGTTACTATATATAATATATCATCGTAAAACGACTACTCAAAACCTGTTTTTGATTAAAAATTCAATATGATTTCCGGTAAATGTAAGAAAAATCTGATAAATATATATATATGGATTTTTCAGTGAAAGCCTCATAAATTACGCGAAAATTACATTTATTTTTCTTTACCATTGTTTTACATGAATTGTCAGTATAAAAAAAAAAATATATTTCATTTAATAACTAAAGTCCTAACAACTCAACAGTTAGTGGTAGATACTTTGACGATACTTATTAACCTGAAGATTGATCGAGAGAAATGTGTAGGAAAAACGTTCGTGTAATTGAGCTTCAATAGTATTTCTACTTATTGTTTAAAATGAAAAGTTTTTAATCAGTTGAAATATAACGTGTGAATAATGAATTAATCAAACGAGATTTTTTCCAAATGATGTATTCATAATAAAAAATGTATATTTTTAAAAATTTTATTAAATTCGTTTATATGCGTGTAAATTTTTTACTTCGTTTAAAACGTTATGTACATATATTTTATATTCTAAATAAATTGATGAAATTATGTAATACAGAATGAAGACGAAGCTTTAGCAAGAGCGTTACAGATATCGTTAAATGAATGTACATCAAACGCAGCTCGTATCAGGAATAATCGTGACAATGGTTTCGGGCAAAATTGTACCTTATGTTAGCAACCGTTGTTATTTACGTATTACGTAATATAAATTATAGTAGTACGCATCGTCTTAACAATCTAAAATAATGATCACTATTTCGGTATTTACATTCCCTAAAAGATTATTATTTTACAAATTTAATTTTTTGTTATTACACATTTTTGTCATTGTATAACCGGCGTCAGTGTCAATTTATTATTTCCTGAAATTGTAAGTAGTTTCTCATAATGTTCCACTCGGTGATCAAGATTAAAACGTTTGTTAACTTTAACATCGACAATTATTTAAACCATTAATTCCAATAATTTATATATATATATATATTTAAAAATTACATATTTCGGAACCATGATAATCGTATATACATTCCAGTATTTAATTTTGTAATCGTTTTAAGTCAAAGCAATATTATATATATATATATATATATATATATATATATATATATATATATATATATATATATATATATATATATATATATATATATATATATATATATATATATGAGAATCGTATCGTCCCTAGCAGGTCATCGTGACATACAAATGCAGTCGTTATGAACTAGTTTGCACCATTTAATTCTATTATAGGCTGCGTGTATGCATTCACTGAAGCTCTTCTCCACGAATTTTGTTAAACCACTATAGTGCCATAGCTCCTTGGATAGACATCCTAACCGCAAGGCAGCAGGTTGTTACTGAGGAGGTAACGATTTAAGGCCTTCACGGCGATCTAAATCCGCCAAGAGAGAGACAGTCAGGATTTTTGCAGACTTTTAGTAGGCAGGTCCTCAAGCTGCTCATCTCTTTGACAAGAGATAAGCAACTAAAAGTTTGCAAGAATCCTGACTGTTTCTCTCTTGGCGGGTTTAGATCGCCATAAAGGCCTTAAATCGTTACCTCCTCAGTAACAACCCGCTGCCTTGAGGTTAGGATGTCCATTCAAAGGCTAAGGGAGTAAACCCTAACAGAAAATCCTCCAGAAAGCAACGGGAAACCACTAGAGTATGCTCCCTAAACATATGAAATGCAGCCTAATATAGTATATATATATATATATATATATATATATATATATATATATATATATATATATATATAATTACACCGCATATTTAAAAAATTAAACATAAAACTAAAAAATTTTGCGTAATATCTGATGAAAAACGTTTTTAAAATTATGCATATTTAATACATTATTTGTATTATTTAATTTTTGTCTACTCATTTTATATAGGTATATATGTAACCGGCGTTTAGACAAAACCAAAGATTTTATTCTGAGTTTAACTCATTTTATATAGATTGAAAACTGGTTATTAATCGAACGAAACGCGAGATTAATAATGATTTTTTAATGTGAATATTTTTGTATTAAATATAATATAGTACTTACACGCCGAATTTAAAATGTACCTCATTATAAACTTTGTTTGTAATCAACATAATATTATTTATATATATATATGTGTGTGTGTATATAATTTCACTTGTTACGTAGTTATCAAGGAATTATATTTTTTTCTCTTTTAATTAATTCCTTTTTTACTTCAAGTTACAGAAAAGATCCACATTTAACTGTCATTCGTATTTTATCGATTACCACATTAGGCTCTTAAAATTCCGTTATTTTTATTAAATAATAAATCTATTTCTGCATTAAGCCATTACTTTTGTATTCGTCAGATTAAAATAAATATATAATTAATTGAATATTTTAATATGATGAAGATCAAAATTACGTTTGTTACTATCGTTTAAATAAATTCGAAAAAGCAGATAAGTTTTGTATTTAAAATTGATCATAAGAAAAGAATATGAAACTAACAATTCAGATCTGTTGAATTTTTCATTAAAAATAATCCAATTAAATAGCGTTTTTTTGTTTTTTTTTTTGTAAATAGTTTATAGAACTATATAAATTACAATCTGAGAATATATTCTAAATAAGTAATAATTATGATTAAAACTGAGATTATTAACATGCTACAGAGATAGCTCAATAGCTAAACACTGTTATTTATGAATATACCCGTATACTGACTACACACACACCTATATTATATAACACATAGGTATACACGCAAGTTCATGCGCTGAACGTGCACACATACTGCAAGTACACATTTAATAAATATTTTACAATAGCCTATAGGTCCTGGTTGGAGACGTTTAAGGCGTCTTGAGTCTTCGTCGGTTTTGAGGAGGATGGAGATGTTTCTAGAGTCTGCGTTTGAGCATAGTCAGTAATAACTTCCTCGACCAACTTAATCATAAGATTATTATGCGCTAATTCATTCCGTTGAAACCATCTAGCGTTGGTTATCATGCGAAGAATCCTGTTTTGCACTGTTTGTATATTTCTTCTGTTATAAGATCATTATGCGCTAATTCATTCCGTTGAAACCATCTAGCGTTGGTTATCATGCGAAAAATCTTGTTTTGCACTGTTTGTATAATTATTCTGATTGATGCTTTGGCGCACCCCCATAATTGAATTCCATACGTCCAAATGAGTCGTATGATGGTTTGGTAGATGAGTACTTTATTTTCAAGCTTCATCTTAGAGTGTCGCTCAATAATCCAACACATTTGGCGTATTTTTCCTCTGATTTGTTGAGCTTTCGCATCAATGTGAGCTCTCCAAGTTAGCTTGGCATCAAGATGTAGTCCAAGTATTTTGCCGTGTCAGCGCTAGGTATTTTTTGATTATATAAACTACTGGAAATCTTGTTTGCGCAGGGCAAAAGTTACATGGACAGATTTTTGCTCATTAAGCTTAATCTTCCAGTCCTTCGTCCATACACAATCAAAAGCATTCTGAAGATTTCGCGTTGCTTCAGCGTGAGATTCGCTGACTGACAATATTGCGCAAACATTGCAGTCGTAGTTTTTGACGTTGTTGGTATGTCCAATGTGTACAAAAGCTACAGGATGGGTCCTAAGACGCTACCTTACGGTACCACTGCACGTATTGGATAAAACATTGACTTCGCATCTTCATAAGATACACGAAATTTTCTGTTTGATAAATACGACTTCAACAAAGAATAATAAATCTAAGGAATGAAAGCGAGAAAACCTTATTTTGGAATGCATCAATTTTTCTTTCAAGATCGAAATATTGATAAATCGATTGAAAAAAGGAAACTATATAACTGGTATATTTTCCAGATAACACACATTTTGTCTAAAATCGTTTGAACAGTTATGCAAAAAGAACTAATTATTGAAAATTACGATCCATTAAAAATTTAAACTATGTAATTTGTGATTCTGAAAAAACAAAGTTCAATTATATAAAATAATATATTAAACAAATCTATAATTTACAGGAAAAAATGAAACAATAAACGATTCAAGTTTCATATTTATGTGATACAAAAAATCCTAAGTTATTTTACAATCATAGTAATAAACAACGCGAATTTTAAGTTCATAATTTCCAAGTAATTAGAGCATGAAATATTTATACTGTTTTTTAATACAATCGCGTTTATTCTCTAGGCTTATATCTTTAGGCCATCGGCCTCCTTATATCTTAAGTTCATTACTTTCCTCGGATGATGCTTATATATATTATTCTTTATTTCAATTTATTTTAGAATGTAAAGTTACTTTATAATGTTAATTTTTTTTTTGTTTTTCATAGACAGATTGGTTAATTCCAAAGTTCAACTTATAATTATAATAATCAGACGTATACACTATTCCAATCATAATACATATATATATATATATATATATATATATATATATATATATATATATACATATGCTCAACCGTGTGTAAATCCAAGATGATATATGTTAATTTTACGGCGCCAAATTTAGATTTAATAAAATAATACGTTAAGCGAATCAGTATAATTGTCTGCAAAGGCCGTAGCAAAAACAGACGGTTACTTTAGTAAATTCAAAAACTGATTTGAAAATAATATAAATACGATGCTTTTGACTGCAAAATTTTCAATCCGCGTTATAAAAATACTCCTCTTTAAAACTATCTGTTGCTGAATACTATGTATATGTAAAATTAACAAAACAAAATAAAAACAATGTTAATCACTATAAAATTTATTTTATGTATGCAAAGCTTTTCGACTATAAAGTCATTTTCAAGCAAAATGACTATAGTCGAAAAGCTTTTACAAACATGAAATAAATTTTATAGTGATTAACATTGTTTTCATCTTGTTTTGTTAATTCATAAAATCACTACTTTCCAATACATCAACATTATATATATATATATATATATATATATATATATATATATATATATATATAATATTGTATAAATTAGTGTCCATCTATCCTATAAAAATTAAACTAAAATATGCTGCATCAGTATTATACGTCGTTAAAACCATATTTATCAGATTTTTCAAACTAATATAAATGGTGTTTACAGATATCCACTATAAACAGCCGATTTTCCTGGTAATACTCACACTATAACTCATATTTGCTAATGACACGGCGACATTATCAGCAAATTATAATCCTGCTGATGCACGTGGACGCCTTCAAAATCATGTTACAAGAAATGGTTAAATTTATGAAAAATCGCCCTGAATGAATCTAAATCTAAACATTTTATGTTCACTCCAAACAAACCTTTTGAAAATGTACCGATCATATTTAATGGAAAAATAAAATACTTAGTACCGCATCTAGATCAGAGATTAACTTGGAAAGATCATATCCTATAGCTCGACCTAAAATTTCGAAGCATGAACTGGCTAATGAACAAATATTCGTCACGATGGAAAACCGTCTTATTGTACAAAGCTATCCTGAACCTATATGGACATATAAAATAGAAATTTGAAGAACAGCTAGTAATTTCAATATTATTTTCAATCAAAGGTTCTACGAAACAGTTGGAGCACTGTAGAACATCCGAAATGATGACCTGTATAAGGATCTTTATATATAAATTATAAAAAAAAAAAAAAAATGAGAACCAACGTGGTAAATATATCCAGCGACTACCGCACTATATTAATCATAGGAAAACGGGGCACAATTCAGACGACTAAGACACCCTGAAATTGAGTTACTACAGCCGGCCTAAATTACTTGGTATAATTCAAAGTAAATAAATGTCATTAGGCAGTATTCTATTTAATAACGAAAACATCACTATTACATTGTCCACTCAAGGACAGATTGTAAACAAAAAAATGATGTTATGATAACTTAACGATCCTTACACAGCATTACGAAAAAAAAAAAACTAGAAAGATAAAAAGATAAATGCTTTTAAGCAATATACCAAAATTAAAAGTTCAAAAATGAAATATATCTTCAGATATTTAAATAACAGTTTTAAATGTTTACAAACATTTTTTCATTCATATAAATGTTTCACGTTGTATAAGATGACTTCTTTGATGTAATTTTATAATTAACTTTTTTATTTCACTCGTTTATAAAGAAAATAAATCCAAAATGTTTATATTTTCAATATGAAAAGTTACAACGAACTAAATGAGTATATACTTATACTTATATTTATTTAGAAAATACATTTTATTTAGACAAAACTAATTTCTAGTATTGCTATTTTATTTGCGTAAATATTCATAAATTTAATAGGATTTAAATAAAAAGTCGCAGTATATATAAATTCAACAAATACGAGGAATAATAATTACACCATTGATATATCACTACCATTTAAACAATTCATTTTTCCTATTTCTCCAGTTAATATTCTTAGTACATATAATTTATAATAAACTAATATTTACACAATTAATTTGTTTTTTTTTTTACCAATATTAAAATATAAATTTTACATTCCATTTAAACATGCCGGTTTAACAGGGGACTATTGGAGGATGTAGCCGCATTTAAACCGGGTCCCTATCCATTTTTCATAGACGCGAAATTTAAACAAAATCGAAAAAATCCAAAAGGTACATACCCCAAAAACGTTAAACTCACATACCTAATTCGTTATTAATCCAAAAACCATAAACCCCAAGATGTTACACCCATGTAGCCTAACTCGCTGTTAAGCCGAAACTGTGAACTCAAAAATACCCATAGAGCCCAACTCACGGAAGGGTTGCCTGAATAAAAAATTATAATTTCAGCTTTTGTTAAGTGTTGAAATATCATAAACTAATTATCTCGAGTACTTTACTTTCATATTGAAAGAGGTGCCAAAAATGTAAAGTTTATTTCGATATAAAAATTTGAGCTAAACATTTTACTACCATATTTAAAAGAAAAACCGCTGAAAATAATGAATTAAAAAAAAATAATTAAATTTAAGAGTAAATGCTATTGGCGCAACGAAAACAAATAGTGGTAGCGGCGTACTCCAGTCGCAAGAATGCACTTGAGACAAGTAGACGTATACTGCTGATATTTTTACGACTACTTCTGAGGGTAAGCAACTTTTAATTGAATTTAATTTGGATGGTTCATTGATTTAGTGAAGTAATTTTTAAAAATGACTGGAAGAAAGTATGTAAGTGGAACTGCAAAAAGAAAAATAGCAAATGATGGAAAAGTACAGCTATTGCCAAGCTGCCAAAAGTGAAATTTTTTCAAATTCTTTCAAGTCAAAGTCAACTGAAAGGAGAGAAAACGACGACTGCTATAATCTGGAAAATACATCAACTAATGTTTTACTTTAATGTTCTTCGGATGGAATTAAGTATTCGATTTCGACTGGAAGAAAATTTTACATAATTTTTAATTTTTAATGTTTCGAATAATTAAAATGAACAGGTTTTACGATTTTAATTCATGGTTTTTGGATTAATGACGAGTTGAGTTATTATGTAGGTTTAATGTCTTGGAGTTTACAGTATTTGAAGTAATGACGAGTCAAGTTATGTGGTTTGAGTTTATGGTTTTTCTCTTGTAGAGGGCCTCTGTTAAGTAGTGTCGTTTCTCTGAAGGTATTAATCCAGGCCTACATTTAAAATTTACATACTATCTATAATTTTTTGCAACTTTCTTTTGACATGCTTTATGCTGAATCAAATTAATTTTTGGAGACGTCTGGCAAAGTAACAAACACGCATAAAATAAAATTTTAATGTTATAAAATTAATTTACTGTTTTTGTGAGTTAGTAATTATCAAATTTAACTACGACAGCTTTTACATGATGTTCGTAACTATTAACCTGTCAGAATCATTCATTTTCATAAATAAAACAAGCAATAGTCATGCTATCATTTAAAAAAATCTATTCCGTAATGACTTTATAAGCTACTATTGTAATCGATTAATCTTTTATAAATGATAAAAACATACGCGACACCAGATAAGAAAGTTTAGCGATACATAATATGCTGTTAATGTATAGAGACCAAAATATTAAAAGTAAAATTTTTGTGGAAATGAAAAACTTGAAGGAAACTCTAGTAATACTCATACACTTAAAAAAAAACACAATTTATTAATTTTATGTATTTACATAATGATAAACTGTACATTTTCCACAAAATCAAAATATTTACCTGAAAAGAACAAAAGTATACCATACACACGCAATCGTGTCTTCATTATATTAACTTAACATTTGATATCGGATTTGTGAAAACTACATAATATTTAAAAATATATCGTAGAATGACTAAAATGTGAAAATACAATGTTGCAAAATTTATTGAAATTGTCAAAAAAAAAAAATTACTTATTGCATCCACGTACATTAATGAAGAAATTTTAATAATTTATTTAAACAATATGCATATAGAATTATTAAACGAATGTGTGAAATTAATAATAAAAGCGTTGTATAAGAAATTTTAACCACAAAATAAAGTAAAAACATTACAAATGAAGTACCCACTTGGAACTGTCAACTGAAATGCTAAATAATATGTGTACATAAAGTGTGTCAAATATATAAGCTTAATTTCATTTTCTAAATATCCATGAAAAATGTTTACTTACATGGTAAGAGAAAGAACAATGAATAATTTTTTTTATAATTACGCATGAATTTCTAAAAAAATCTTAATCACGCCTTATAGATGCTGGTGCTTCTGCCAACCCTTTTACTTTTAAACGATCGGCCGTCTTCAAAAATGATGATAATTGTTCCTGGCTAACATTAACTTCACCAGCGTACATGAACTCGAGTATTGCTTGCAAATGATTGAATGGAACATCTTTTAAAATAATGATAGGATGTTTTGAAGGATTTTCCTTGTTAACAAAGAATGAAAATTTCAAGTAACATTTAATTGTTCCAACAAAGTCCTAGTAGTTAGATGTACAACTACATCGGTTTTTAATTTAATTTATATATAGTTGCCAACTATTATATGATAACCCAAAAATCAGCTTATAATACATAATTTCATGGAAGACAAAAATGAATACAGGATCATATAATATATATGAATATATGACTATGAATATATATATATATGACACGGAAGCGTGTAATTATTATAAATATTTCAGGACACAATGCAACATTGTCAACAATAATCAAATGTAATAATTACCTGAAGTAATGACTTAAAATACGGACTACACGCCGATAAAACCATTTTATGTGCTTTACAAGTTTGACCCTCGCAGGCTAAAGTGACGTCCGTAAAACTTTTGTCATTCCTTAAATTTCTAAATGATGTCATCATATTCATTTGAAAATCGTTCCATTTTAAAAAAAACTGTTGTTCACCAGACATTGTTAAATACTAACAACTTATCAACTTTTGAATGAATACACTAAAACGAAAGAACACTTAATGTAACTATTTGACGTAAATTAAAAATAAACATATTAGGTGAAATTGTGTATATATTTAGAGTTAATTTTTAAAATATTTATAGAACTGCTGTACCATATTACATATATATATATATATATATATATATATATATATATATATATATATATATATATGTATAATTTGCAAAAAAAAAATTAATGCTTATATACTACTGAGAGAAAAATATTACCTAATTTCCAAAGTACACAGTAATAATGTTACAAAATAAGATTAAATTTACAGATAAATCAAAGTATATATTATATACCTGAATTTTCAGCAACAACTACAAAATTGTTTAAGTAATATTATTTAAAAATTCTACACAAACTACAGTAAAATGCAGTAATGCAAACAGTGTCGCCTCGTTCCGCCCTTAACGAATATTTTTTCTAATTAAATGTACAATTATTTTTTCTACTCTTATAGCCATGTAATGCTTACAAATAAATTTACAAAATCATCTCAGTATATATTTGTAAATGAAAAAAAAATTAAAAATCATTCTCTCTGTGTATTATTGGTTTACAAAAGAGTTAAAATAAAATTAATATACTTAAATAAAATATTTTTAATATAACCTGTTAATGAAAATAAATTTATTCTAAACTATCAATATTTTTATGGCAAAAATCAATTATTTGATCTTTGTAAAAGTATAAAGTAACAGCTCGTTGGTAAAATATTAGTACAATTTTATGTGAATAGGGATCAGTGATGTTTGCTAGATTTGTTACGTAATTTTAAATAGTTTACGTGCTCATTCTTTATTTTTTCATTTGTTTCCTAAAGTCTATTAATTGATGATCTCTATTTGAAAGTATTAATGTTAAAAATTAATAAATTATTAAAATGTCTTCCAAATTAGAAAAAGAGAAACAAAAGCAAATTCAAGATCGTTGTCAACGTTTATTAAATCAAATGTTAAAAGATGAAGATAATAAATATTGTGTTGATTGTGATGCTAAAGGTTTTAAAAATATATAATTATAAATAGTTAACTTTTGATGAATAAATAATAATTTATTGTTAAAAATTTATAACACTTATTTACTAAATTTATTAATGTTTTTCCGAATAGAGTTTATAAAAGTACTACATTCGATTTTTAACAATTTGTGTAAATATGTGTCGTATTTTAATTTACAGGACCGCGTTGGGCCTCTTGGAACATAGGTGTTTTTTTATGTATTAGATGTGCAGGTATACATCGTAATTTGGGAGTTCATATTAGTAGAGTAAAATCAGTTAATTTGGATACTTGGACTCCTCAACAGATCGTTGTAAGTGCTTTTAACGACTATTTTGAAGTTAATAAAAGGCAATTCAATTCTAGTGTTAGCAATATAATAAAATATAATTATTTTAATGGATCTCAACATAACAAATGTTTTATACTACTTATTTCTTCTGTAAATTAGGGCTATTTTAACATAATTATATATTCAAACTATGTTGTCTAAAGAAACTACTTTCATTATACCTCCCCGTAATTTTTTTCACATTTTAATTTCATGGCGTAATCTTTTATTTGGTAATCCCCACCAGATAGGGTTGGTTTGCTCAGATATTCGAGACCAAAGCTTTAAAGCAGATATAAACTCGTCATATTTTCCTGTAATTTATGTTGTGCGCACAGAGAAATTTTTTAAAAATATGAATAAACTTAAGTATCTTCCCATCATATTCGATTACCTATTTATTATCTTTAAAAAACCTTCGTGTCAATAGCGCTGATCCTATATACACGTAAATTAAATATTTTGTAATTGTTACACCCATATACCTTCGTGTTATTATAGCTTCAATAAATCATATTCTTATTCATATAGCGTTAGTACTTACTTTAATTCACTCTCCACATAGAATGAGGAATGAGTAATAATGGTGTTTGTTGTTATCTAAGCTTAATTTATATTTAGTTTTCATATAATAAAGAATAATTTTATGACACCATTATATAATGTGTTTAGAGCTTACAACAGATGGGTAATAGCAGAGCTAGAGCAGTATATGAAGCTAATCTCCCCGATAATTTCAGACGTCCGCAAACGGATTCAAGTTTAGAAGCATTTATACGATCAAAATATGAAAGAAAAAAATACATCGCTCACGAATGGGTTCAACCTTCTATTCCTAAGGTATTTGAGATCGTATATTAAAAACGCAAACTATTAGCTACTTTTTTGTTCGCATAAAATATTTCTGTGTTATATTTTTTTGTTTAATAAAATAATTTTAAAAATTAAATTATTTTACCTAGCTCATTATGCATATTAAAACCTGTACACCAATGAAGGTTTTAAAGAGTACCGAACAATACGTAATACTAGAATAACCAGTACCACATACGGTTTGCGCATTTTTAATAAAAATCATTTTAAAATGTTGTAATTATGGAGGTTATTTGTATAGGTTTATTAATACAATTTTATATTATAGTACTCTATTTATTATTATTCTAAATTTATATAAATATAAAATTTAACATATCCAAAATAAATTTTATTAATTTTTAAAAGTAATATTACAATTTGTAGATTAAACATCTTATATTAAATACTTTATTGTTAACCTTTTCACGTAATAATTTCATTTATTTGTATCATACTGCATTGAATTTAAATTAAGTTGATTTGTTAAGACATTTTTTTATCGCATTCTACATTTGGTTATCTTCTATGAGTTAATTTGTTTTTCGCATTAGCTTAAATTAAAGGTGTAAATTATGTGTGTTGCTGATTAAATAATTATGAACAAGAATTCGTACATATATTAAACTATTGAATTAAAAAAAAAAAAAACAGTGTGAATGAATTTTTAAATGCTTCAAAAACAATAGTCCAACGTAATTTAATTCGGTTCTCATTTTATACTTGTAACAAAATATAAGCTACATAGAAAATGAATGCAAAAATATGTGTAATAGTCATTCTGCAAATTACGAATTCATATCTGTGGAGTAACAACTAACAATGATGATAAATGATAAAATTTCTCTCTGATTGTTACATGACAGGAAATTGTGTTACTTCTTAATCATGAATAATTTACTTCATTTGTCGCGATGTTAGTTATTATCTATGTATATATACATGATGATGATGATATGTTGGAAATTTGTGTTATACACGTTATATCCCTGATAAATAGTTTTATAAATTTAAATTTTGTGTATTAAGCTGATGGTCAATTTAACATGAATAAAAGACGTATTGGTTATACGCTCATCATTTTGTTGAAATATTAATTTTTATAAGGTTAATTATATAAAAACAATTATTAGGTCGACGTGTAAATTATTTAAAGTTATGCTCTACGATTGTTATCTAGTAGAATATTAATAATTATTGAAGTCTTCTTTCGTTTGTAAATAAATTTAAACGAATACTTGCACTAACTGTATAAATTATATTAATAATTTTGAAGTTGTAAATGTAAGTGAAATATATTACTAAATTAATAGCCAAGAATTAACCCGCTTACATAAGACTTTTCAAAAATGTTAAGAGCAAGACTGACAATAGTCGATAAATTATCATTTCTTTTTTTTTTTAATGTAAAATCGTATATTTGAATACATACACACTATTTCCACATACACACAGCATATATAAACTGACACACACTATAAAATCATCTACATATATTCAGATTAAAAATTACGTATGTATAATTATATTTTACCTTATCCCATCAAGCTTTCGCTTTTCGATAGGTATCAAACTAATTAATTTATATTTATACACAAATGCACGTACACGTATATATCTGTACATATACATACACATACAACTATATGTATAATTTTAACAATTTACTTACTGAATGTAGTATTCCACTTATTCTACAAAGCCATTTATACGCACGCCTCACTCCTCTCCAGTTTCCATTCTACATCTTTTTTTAATATTTTATTTATAATTCTATTGTCTCGTAAGCATTCTTTGAGTTTTTCTTTTAAAATTGTGCTTAGGAACTATTGCGTATAAAACAATTATATAAATATTTATGTTACTGTTATCAGAGTGTACTATTTTCGTTGATCACAATTTTATTTCCAATTTAGATTTCCGTATTAAAGTAAAACACTATTTCATGTAGGTTAAGTTCATGAAACAATAGCGTTATTACTTTAAGGATTATTAAATTATTATTTATACTTCTCGATGAGCTAAAGATAAAACCAAAATAATGGTAACTAGTGCTAGGCAGTATAGAACTATCGATATTAAATTGCATGTTGATAAACTGGAACAGGTATTCAAATACAAATATCTGGGAAGTATTGTATCGCAAGACGGAAACGATATAGAAGATATAAAAAACAGAGTAAACATAGCGAAGCAACAATTATTGAAAATGAAAATTATACTCAGCAGTAATATGGGAATCGAACTGAGGAAAAGATTAATTAGAACATATGTATGGAGTATTGCACTTTACGGAAGCGAAACATGGATACTCAAGAAGGTCGATATTAAAAAACTGGAAGCATTTGAAATGTGGTGCTGGAGACGCATGATGAAGATCAAATGGCCCGAAAAAATATCAAACAAGAAAGTTATGGAAAAAGTGAAAGGAAGAAAAGAATTTTATAACCACCTCTGCACAAGAAGAAATAGATGGATAGGTCATGTGATAAGACATGGTGGATTGGTTCTACGAATATCGGAAGGCATGATAGAAGGTAGAAGAAGAGGCCGGCCAAAGAAGTGCTACATCAGACAAATAATGGATAGCGTAGGAATGGGCACCTATCGCGATTTGAAAATTACGGCGGAAGACCGAGGCGAATGGAAAAGGAGGCTGCAGCGCTACCAGTCAAAAGACTGATGCGACTAATGATGATGATGAATAAACCAGAATTTTATTGACAGCCCATATATAAGAACTATAATACCCATTACTGTTAATTCATGGTTTTCACATCAGATTGACTACAAACCAAAAATTAAACTGGCAAATTCGTTTTAGAAAAATATTGATCAGGATTTTCTATAGGAAATTAAAAATACGTACATTCATTATGCTTACGATTCTCAACTTGGCTATTTCATATCCCAATTTAATCATTACCTTCCCGTTCCTTAATTATGCAAAATTACCAACAAATAAACTGATGAAATTAAGATTACTGTATCTAAAAGATAAGATTAGTACAATGAGAAAAAAGAAAACAAAATGTAAAGCCAATTATAATTTATTAATATATACGAACTGTTAATTATGATACAAACACTCAATCATTACGTCTTGAATTAGATAAATACTAAATCGTAATAATACTACGCGGGAACGCTATTATTCTGGATATTAAAGTCAACACTAGCAAATAATTTCCAAAAATAGCTCAACCCTCGCTTTTTTCTTGAAGTCATACATGGAGTCAGCCTTAATGCAAGTAGATTGTATACTGTTAAAATTATGTATTTAGTTGTATGCGTGTGTGTGGAAATAGTGTTGCATACATTTTATTTATTTGCATGTATGTGCACTAATATGACTGTGTAATTGTAAAAAAAAAATTATTCAAATATACGAATTTAAAAGAAAAAAAAAATATAAGTCTAAATTAGAAAGGCAATTTGTAACGATAGAATTACGAGTAAAATTATTTTAAGCTAACGTTGCATTTAATACATCATTAACAAATGTTTAAATATATATTTATAATTTCAAATCAACTTATTTCAAAATCGTGTGTACATGTGTAAATATTGTTTTCAAAGAAAATATTACTGAAATATTGACTTAAAAGATCGTTAAATGGAATTTACGAACCGATAAAATTTTACTAATTTAAATTTACTTCCGCTGTTCATGTACATGTAGATTGACGTCTTATGACAAATAAATTTTAGATTATTTCACAAAATGTACACGATATAAAGTTTTTCATCTGTTTAATCTGTCATATCTCGTTTCGAATCTTTTCATTTATTTGAGAAATTTACAATATATTTTTTCATTCGAGAATTAGCGGAGTTTTTTTTCTTCTAAAAAGTGTAAGCTGTCAATTGAACGAATGAATAAGAATTTTATTGGAGTTAATATTTACAGATTATGTGGGAAAATAGAAATGGGTATGCTAGTGAATCCTCTCACTACGAGAAATAAAATTAGTTATTTTTTTATTGCTGTTAGAAAAATATTAATAATTTATTACGTTCAACAATATTATAAAATTTAGAGGGAAGTAGGAAAAAAATGGTGAATCGTTATAATAATAATAACGGTAATAATTCGTGCAAGCTAAAACTACTGAAGTACGAACGTTTATTCCTTTCATGTTGACATTATGAATGGAAATACAGTACAATAAATCCGGCTTAGTAATAAATAAGGCTAAAATGTAGTTTAGATAAATTGTTAAAATAATAGCATAAACAGAATAGGATGATGTTGAGCTATTGAATGATAGTATTTTAATAAGTAGCCGTCTTTATGATGTGGGTATAAGAAGCAGATGTTTATATATTTTTTATGCAGGAAATGATGAGTGTAGTTACTTAATTTGTTGAATAAGTGGATATTGACTTGTTAGGTACTTTTTTTTTTTTTTTCATGTACCGACCAAGAGGTCTTAAACACAATATCTAAATTAAAATTATTCATCTTTCAAAACAATTTGTCCCGATGGAGCGGGTTGTTTTGCTGTCTTTGTGTCAGCTTAGGACAGGCACTATTTAAACTCCAAGGGCATCTCGGCACTGTTTTATTTTCAGTAGTGTTGAAGGCTTATCTGGCAAAGTGAATGTTCACATCCGTGTTAATTATTAAAATTCTGCCGCTTGGTTATCGACGAGTTTAATAAAGTTATCATTGTTTTAATTAATTTGAAACGTGTTTTTTTTTTTCTATTCTGTATATAATTTAGGTAAATTGGGACAAAGAATTAGAAGAGGAATCGGAAAAAATGAAGAAAAAGAAAAAGGAATCTAAACAGTCATCGACAACAGCGACAGTTCGTTCATTATCAACACCGCCTGTTATTCCTCAGCCACTGCCTAAGCCACAAGTTGTGTCCAGTCCAAAGTCGACGAAAGTTGTACAGCAGAACACTGTAGATTTATTAGGAATGGGTATGCATACGTTTCAATAACAGCGATTTTCAAATGTATTAGCGAATCCATTTCTTAATACTAATTTATCTGCTAAAATTATTTCGCATACTCAACCTAAACTGTTTAACTGTAAAATTGCGAAAATCTTATTTTCTATGTTAATGTTTAGAATTCGTTTTGAATTATTGGAATATCCTTTTGAACATTAGTTATTTAAAAGTTTGTTTAAAAAAAAAAATTATAAATAAGTTTTTCATGACAAAAAGGATTTTAAACGTTCTTTGTTGCATTTTATGATAATAATAAAAATAATATTAAATGGAAAACCTATGTTTTACTTAATTCAAAATGACACATATAGTACTTTATTATGCTAATGTTTTTTAAATGACTATGCCATAATAAACAATGGGTACATATTTTTACCTGGTTAATTCCAAAAATCGTCTAATATTGTTCTGATTAAATAATTATTTATAGTTTCCTAACAACTTTACTTTCTTAAGATGGACGACATTTAATTTTTCATACTATAAATCTTGTTTGATAAATGATCGCGTCGTGTGAATAATATAGTATGATGAAATAATTTGTTTTTAACGGTTGAACTCGTTAAAGATAATTTCAGAAAGACAGCGATAGATTGTCGTTGATACATTCGAAACGCCCATATCGGGAATGTTAATCTTTGTTTTGTAAGCGCGTGTCATGTATTAAATGGATGGTTTCCAAAGTGTTCAGATTTATTAGAATCTGAAACGTAAATTAAACTTAAAAATTGTGGAACGAATAATTTTTTTTTCGGTGTGCGTATACTTTTTAAACATAATCGCGTTGTTTCATTATTTTTAATTGCACGGCTTTTGCTATTTTTTATAAATACATATTCTAAATCTGAATAAACAATCCTACCTCGTTATGCGTGCTTCGCTGTGTAAAATTGAGTTACAACATTTTTTGCCATTTCTGATTTCATCGTCATATTTAATTGTCAAATAATCGTCGAGATATTTGTTCTAGACACGCCTACGAAAGAATTTCCTTCGAGTAAAAATATATCCGAGTCGGATCTTTTTGCAAATTTTTTGGAAACATCGGAAAGTACATCAACCGTCAGTTCCATCTCATCGGGTTCTTCGATTTCGAATAATAATCAACCGTCTACTTCTACGACAGTATCAACTCGAACTGCTGAGGAAGAGAATTTCTTCAATCAGCCGTCGATTACGACTCCTAGTAAACAAAAGCAACTTACGAAAGATTCCATCCTCGCCTTATACGGTGAGTGACATTTTAAAAGTGTTGAACTTCGAAATGAAACTTATTTAAAAGTTAATTTGTTGAATTTTCGAAAAAAATAAAATCGCACGCTCCTTTTTATTCTTAACTCTGGCGTAGTTAACCGCGCATGATATGTTTTACCAGGTGCTCCCAATACTTACACTAGTAATACATCGATATCACAAAGCTTTGGTGCTCAACACTTAAATGGTTTGATGCCGAATAATTATTCCTCCGCTCAGATGAACGTACCTTCTAATATGCAGGTATGCCAGAAATCGTGCAAATATATTTTATTACATTCGATTATTATTATTATTATTATTTAAATTAATGTGTCGTATACGGCAACTAATGACTAAAGGTACATATGTAAATAAGCATTAAGTGATATAGCCTAGCATCATGCGGGAACATGATGAGTCTGCTGCCTTTGCTGTCCTATCTGCTAGTTCATTTCCAGAAATTTCAATATTTTATTACATTATTACATTCGATTTTTAATTGTCGAATCATTATTATATTTTTAAGTTATTCGACAGTTTTGAAAAATCGTGTATAAAAATCTTAACTTAATGAAATTATAATTGTATTTATTTGCGTTGTAAATCTGATCTATTTATAGAATGGGACAGTTTCTCACAATAATATTCAATTTTCCGCTGGTATCAATAATAATATAGTTCCTCCGATGACATCGCCGTTTATTCAGAATCAATTTTTATCGCATCCAAAAACTCAACCGTATTCTTCACACACGGCTCAGAATGTAATTTTTTATATATTATTTCCGGCATGAGTGTGTCTGTGTGTATATTTGTCACACATATTTTGTAAACATACCTGCGGTGAAACAAATTATAATGTACCTAACATACTGCCCAAGTTGAAAAAACACGTCCATTGTTTTGATAGTAATGATATACATAATTTTAACGATATTTTCTTCCAGATCTGTATTATAATTATCGAAGTAAATTTGTACTTGATATTATTTCTGCCCTTAAATCATCTCAATTAAAACTTAATTTCAGTGTAAAAAAAAATGATCCCTACAAAATATATTTCACATTCGTGCGCAATGTTTAAAGGGACCATTTGCCTACAAACGTAAAATAACGAATTTATAACTTTTATGTTTTATATGTCTGAGAAAAGCAGAAATATAATTAAGAATTAATAGATGGGATATTAAACACGCTTATGGTATAAATTATATTGAACGCGACATAATTTTTGTAAACTTAACACGGACATATTTTTGTTATAATTGACGAGAAATAATAGGTGACGTTTTAATGTTGCGTTTGTTTTTTTTTAGCTACTGTGTACTTTAACATTTGTGTCCTATATTATATGTAAAGGTTTTTTTATTTAGTTCGATTTACTTTAATTCTGTATTGGTACAATGTAAACACTGCGTAGAAAATGAAAATATCCCTAAATGATAATAGTTATATAAAATAGGTAACAGATATAAAATAAACTAAATTTATTTAAAATAAACTTAAATAATATATTTCAGTTGATGTAATCTAGAATTATATGAACTTTGCGAAGTAAATTGCACAAATTTTAGAACTCCATCAATGAATTCGATATACTTTGACACAACATGAGTATATATAATCGATGTTTTACGAAATCAATAATTTATTCTAGTAAAAATATAACCACATTCAAAATCCGACTAATTTTCAATCGATTATAGTAAAAACCTACTAATATCGATATACATCCTGACTAAAAATCTACTAATGTAAGATAATCTAGAATTACACCACAAAACGCAATATTACCTTCTTTTTTTCTTCTTATTAAGCCATTATGAACCCCTTACATAATAAAATATCTTACAACTCAAGAACGGAAGTACTGGTCAAAGGGTTAACTATACTGCCAAATTTATTATAATTTTAATTGAAAGAGTTAAATTTTTTTTTCAAATTTAAATCATTAATACTGTTCCGATATAGAATTTTCTAAATACCGCCTAAACCGTAATCTTATTCATAATAGCGCTATTATCATGTAGATTTGTAACCTTATATTTATGAAATGCTTATTTGCACGAGATATAAATCTCGTTACGCACACGTGTACAAATTCGAATAAAGTGTACCGCTACTCGAACATATTTGTAATACAAAATTCGAAAGAAGACTCGATCGCTTAGTAAGCTGTCTTTAGTTAATGAGAAACCTGTACATTCTTATTTAGGTTAGGCGGGTATAGTTAGGGAGGACACATTTTTCGCGATAATTAATGTCACACGTTCACGAACTTAATTTAATTATACGAATATTTTCTAACGAGTTAATTTAATTATATTTCTTTTAAAATCGCTAAAATACGTAATATTTATTCTCTGGATAACTAACACCAAGTAATACGTGTAGAAACTTTTTCCTAATTACATACCGCAGACTGTATGTTTTTCATCAAAATACCTGTTAAATTTTTTTTTTTTTAAAGTTTGTCAAATTATTTATTAGCGATTGTATATATTTGTTTCTCGTCTATTCGATATAGTTTATCGAATCAAAAATCCATTATAATTATTTCGCTTTAATTTGTTGCATGCTTATCATTATTGCTTCCTGTATATTATTTGTCGTAATGTAATCTGAATTAGGTAAAAACAGAAAAGTGGAACAAAAAATGCTTTAGCTTTTTGTTATATGAGCTTCGCTTTTGTGATTGTTTTATAGAATACGTCGGATACATCTTACTCGAATGTACTTGACAATGATAATCCTGTAAATAATGAAAACGAGGTACGTATTGATTACATTCAACGTGTCGATAACATTTTATTTTATTATCGTCGATCGCAAATTATTTTGCATCCTAGTTAAATGGTGTATAAATTCGTTTATTACGTTAGCGATAAAGGAGGTATATATTCAACATTAAATTAAAAGTACGGAATTATATAACACTAGAATATATATTATTTGTCGTATGCGCGAGAATTAAGATTTGCTAGATTTTGGATTTAGAAAGTAACATCCGAATATTACTATAAGTTTCTGAATTTGAAGTAATTATTTTTACAAAGAAGTATTAAGTACTCGATCGTAGATAAGTAGTTTTCCATTTTAATATTTTTCCTCGTTTGTTTATGATGCTTTGGGAAAATTCTCGTTGCAAACTCTAGTTGATTAATATTCATTATTGTCCACATTTTGATATTACAAATCCGTAACAGCTTCCGACATCCATTTTTCCTCCTGCTCGCTATTTTTCCTAATAAAATATGACCGTCTTGTTTTTTATAATGTTGATCCACTGGTCAATTTTCTTCGGTATCCAGTGATTTTCAAAATTAACATATTTTGAAAACATGTCAAACGATTCCAGATGCTCTTTTTTTAAGATCCATCAACATAAATCGTGCGCTATTCGAGTTTTCCTCGTCGAAGACATTTATTGTTTGTTCAATTTTGTATCTAATTTTTTATGGTCCCAAATGTTAAAATTACGTCATTCCTTCGCGGACAATAATATTTGGTTTTGTTATTTCCGTATAAGTAGATAATTATTTTAGTATGTCTCGTATTCAGTGATATCTCGTATACAGATGACGTTTTCCGCTCACTGAGGATGTGAGTCATTGATAGTGTAACTGTCATAAATACTGTATATTGATCATATTCAATCGTCCAATACCAGTACCTCCTGAATATCGTTCAAAACTTGTTTAAAGATTAAATCGGCGTAAATTTTAAATAAAGTGGTAGATAGAATACATCTTGTCAAACTTTTCGTTTTTTTATTAACTGAGTTGGTGGTTACAAATATGATCGTCCTAATAAACAGGTTTTCTATTATGCGTCTATACATTTTGAAAATCTTACTATGCTGACATTTGTAAAAATAGTTTTTTAAAAATCTACAAAACTGATATATAGAAACTGTCGGAATTCCAAGAATCTCTTAATTAATATACTCATATAGAATATTGCTCTCTTGTCGCTCTTGCTGGTCTGAAACTAAACTATTATAGAATTAACAGGTACTCACGCCAGTATGGTCATATGAATGCCAGTTGTAAGGATGCCGTGCGAAAAGTAATATAAAAATAATGCAGACATTTCAGAATAAAACTCTGAGAACACTTGCAGATGCCCCTTGGTATATAAGCATTGAAACGCTACACCGTGATCTAGATGTACGATATGTGCAAGAAGAAAACAGCAAAGAAACATGCTGATAAATTGGATATTGGATGATCTGGAAGAGGTTCGCCGCCTACAAGGGACGAAACTACACTAGATTTACTCTAGTTATTGGGACGGAATGATGAAATATGTGAGTGAACAGAGATACACCATCAATAGATGGGACTATAAGTGATTAAATTGAATTTACTTATGTTAACACCTACTGATGGTCTAAACTGGCTAGGCGTAGACAATAGGGGGGGAAAACCCTTTTAGGAATACGTTTAACGCGTAGCTCATGAAACTGATCCGATTAAACTAATTAAAGTGTTTAGGATTTAGTGTCTCAGTTTGATGGTAAATCGTGATACCGATCGTTCGGTATAGATCCACTTCGATAAATTAAACATATTAAAAAAGTCTGTTAAGATTTTTACGTTATTATTATAAAATAATTTAGTAATCTGTCCTCGAGCTTTTGTTAATTTAATTTAGTTGACAGATGTCTCTACTTCATTGAAAAAGATGTTAAGAATTCTGTTACTTCAATTAAAGTTGAATTCGTTAGAATTCCAATAAAAAGTTGACTTTTATAGATGTAATTTATTTTTATATATATATATATATATATTTCTCCATAATAATTGCGGATAATCAATTTTATTTCGTTATTATTCTTTTAGTTAAATCATCAGATGTCTGTTATGAAGCTGAATTCGTCAGATTCCCATTATGCTCAAACTGGAACGGTAACAACCAGAACATCGATAAGTAATCACCAGAGTGGTGACGGTCAATTTTTCGGTCAGAATGCATTTTTAAAAAATCCGCAACAACAACCGTCAAATGTATTTAATCACATCGTAACAAGTATGCCACAGTGGCAGTAAAAAAGGATAGCTTGCCTTATGTATCGATATATTTTATCATACTTGCCTATTTCAAGATATTTCAACGCGTACATTCCTATCGGACGTTTATTACGTGAGTTATTCACGCACTGGTTTTTTGTTTTTTTTTTTGAGTGTGTGTGTTGGGGAAATTTAACGCACTATTATGTCAAACATATAAATCATCTCTTTTTTATGTACATATACGGTATGTAGTAAATCATCCCATGTTATTTACTCTACTTCGTTTTACATTACTTATCATTGTAATAATCATCCTGCCGTTTAGGAAAATTTATTTTAAACATCGTTTACACTTTTCGGTTATATTTTCTGTTTGTTATTATCTATAATTAATTCTAAAATTAAGTAAGTACTGTTGTCTTTTAAAATGTTCGTAACATAGACCTTCGGTTTAGGTTTAAAATGTACATTGGTTACATAGTTTTATAACATTATTATTATTATTGTTGTTAACTTTTTGTACGTGTTAAAAATGTTATTCAAATATCCCAAATTTATCCAGTAAGAAAGATCAGGTGTACCTCAAGGGGCGTACTGGGGCCATTATTATATATAATTTATATGGCAGATATTCCCACTCCTGCAAATGTTGAAATGGCAACGTTTGCTGATGATGCAGCTATCCTATCCTCTGTAGACGCATGTACAAACCGGTAATTACCAGTTGAAAAAATAGCAACATGGTTTAAAACGTGTAAAATTAATATTAATGAGGATAAATCACTCGGGTAATATTTACTAACAGAAGAACTGTTTCAACAAGACCAATAACCATAAATGGGACCATAATCCCTCAAAAAGAAGAAGTAATCTTAGGATAAACTTACATCAACGGCTAACATGAATTAAACATATAATTAAAAAACGTAATGAACTCAATGTCAAATGGAAACAAATGTTTCGGCTGTTAGGAAAAAGATCAGAATTATCGATCGAAAACAAGCTGTTATTATACAACCAGGTCTTCCAATTTGGCTTTACGGTTGTCAATTATGGGGTTGCGCGAAAAAAAAAACAATATTGCTATTCTACAGCAAGTGCAGAACAAAATCCTCCGAAATATTATTAGTGCTCCATGGTATGTAACTAATGTTACACTTCATGAAGATCTTAAGGTGAAGTCCATAAAAGAGGAAATCGCGATCTTTGCTAAAAAAATATGTCAACCGTCTGGAAAAACAATCACATGGCGATCTCCCTAATGAATAACTCGCTTGAATGCCGTCGACTGGATAGAACGAAACCTCTGGACTTAATATTAAGCGTGTTAATATATACAGTTATAGCATCAATCACTGGATGGAATGCTACTCATGATATAGAATGCGTATAAATTACAAAACTTACCAAATAGCATTAAAAAATCTTTTGAAGTCGTGTTACGTAAAATTAATGAAGTACTTTCAAAAAATTACTTCCGATAAAACCATGTTAAATGTACTTCATCTTTTTAATAAAGATCAAAATTATTTATTTTGAAATTGCATTATAAAACACAACCCGTATATAAAATTGTTACGAATATGATTGCGTACATTTTTATTTAAATGAAAATGATTTTACCATATGTATTATTTTTCTATCTTCTTCTTCTTTTAGTGCCTTACGTCCTTGACGCGTTGGCTGTTTTTAGTGTTATATTTCTTTCTGCTTCCATTAGTTCTCCAATTCCCTTTATTCCCGTCCAATCTTTTATGTTCATTATCCATTCGGACTTTCTTCTGCCTCTTGGCCGTTTTCCTTCTATTTTACCCTGTAATATAGTTTGTAATATGCGGCATTCTTGTCCACGAATTATGTGACCGAAATATGAAATTTTTCTTATCCGTATGATATTCCATAATTCTCTGCTAACTGCTGCTCTTTTCAAGACTTCCGCATTTATTATTTTTTCTGTCCAAAATATTCTCAGCAGACGCCTCGGGAACCACATTTCCATTGCCTTTAGCCGTTTTTCAGATCTCTTCTTTATCGACCACGTCTCCACGCCGTATAGTAATACCGGCCATATATAGTAATTGATGACCTTTAACCTTATAGGTAAGGGGAACTTTTACTAAGTCTTCTAAATACATCTTTAGCTATTCCACATCGGACTCTGATTTCTTCATCACAATTCAATCTGCAATTGATTACTGAGCCCAAGTATCTGAGAATTTCTCTATTTTTTTCAATATTTGTTCCATTTACATATAGTGCTTCGCTCGCAGTTTGTGAACGGGTAACTACCATAAATTTTGTTTTGGACACATTAATATTAATTCCAAATTCCTATCCTATCTTGTTTAGTTTATTTATCAACCGCTGTAAGTCCATCAAATTTCCAGTCAGCATGGCCGAATCATCCGCATATCTTATGAAACTATTTTTCCAATTTACTTTAATACCAGCATTCTCAGCCACGGTAAATAGAATACACGGTAGGTATCACGAACTAGTTGCGCAGTAGTCAAACGAAATTTTGACGTCACCGGTGCCCACTAGTTCAGACAGTCGACTGTAGTGTAGTAGTCGTTCCGTTGTTTCGCGTGTTCTTCTATTTCGTGCTTCTGTCGCCGCTTGTTCGAGTATTTTTTTATTTATTTTTTATTACGGTCAACAAATTAACTTATGCAATTTATGTGGGTTTTTTTCGTTTAATACTGCCTATGTTATCAATTTTTATACATATATTACGTCAACATAGAAATGGTTAGATCGTTTTGATACTATATTATTATTATTAATATTTTTATTATGCCTTGTTCTGTCATCGCTGGGTGTTCTAATCATGGCAGAAACGCTCATAAATTAGGAATCAGTTTTCATCGGTTTCCCAAAGATAAAGCTGTAGGGAAACAGTGGTTACATATGAGCAAAAGAGCTGATGACTTTAATATTGAAACTGTCCGCGTTTGTTCTCGTCACTTTAATGAAAATGATTTTGAACGAAAAAAGGATTCGATTCCTCATTTGCGAATACCAACATTAATTGAATGCGAGTCAGATATTCAAAATGAACGAAGTGAAAGGTATAACAAACGTGAGTCTAAAAAGTTGTAAATTCTTTGTTAGGAAGCAACGCTAAAGACATAGTTTAACAAATAATGAAATTTGTTCATCCAATAACTCTGATATTAGCGATAATAATAAATTTATTAAATTACAGTTAGAAAATAATTCCTTAAAACAAACTAATGAAAGCCTTTTAAAGGATTTGGAGACAGCGAAGGCTGAAATTGCGAGTTTAAAAGTTCGGCTAAAAGCGTTTGAAGGAACTTTCTCGAAGTGTCAACAACAAGTAATTGTTAGTGGAAAATGTTCTAGCTGGTCTTCTGACGACATATCGAAGGCAATATCGTTAAGGTGTATTTCAAAAAAATCTTTCAACTTCGTAAAAGAAGCCTATAAGTATCCCATTCCAAGTGAAGTGACTATAAAACGTCGTTTGAGCGAATTTGTAGTTGCCCCGGGTTTTATAAATTTAAGTTTGAATATTTTGACATTACATTCAAGAGTATTCACGGACTTTGAAAAAGATGTTGTACTTTCACTCGATGAAATGAAAATTCAATCTGATATGTGTTTACGACAGCATTTCGGATATAATCCGCGGTCCTCATTCTTACGTGCAGGTTATGATTATTCGTAGCCTCGTTGGAAAATGGAAACAACCCATATATTATAACTTTGACTGTGCAGTGGATAAAAATTTATTTTTTGAAGTCATTAGAATGATAGAATCTACAGGATTCAAAGTTCGTGCGTTTGTATGTGACATGGGCCCATCAAATAGGAAACTTATGGCCGACTTTGGTGTTAATAATGATAAAACAAATATTACGCATCCGCTTTGTGAAAATCGTAAGATCTGGGCTTTTTACGATGTTCCTTGTGCGTTGAAACTATTGAGAAATCATCTTCTTGATCAAGGATACAAATTATCTAGCAGTGAAATTGTAACTAAAGACATTTTTCTAAAATTAATTGAATTACAGAAACAAGGAGATCTTAAATTTGCTTATAAGATTAATCAAAATCATTTACTTCTTTCGGGGATCAACAGACAAAAAGTCCGGATAGCAGCTGAGTTACTTTCAAGAACAGTAGCTGATGCTATTAGTTATACACTTCCAGGCAACGATCATGTTGTAAAATTCTTAAAAACAATTAATGACGGTTTCGATGTGCTGAATTCGAGAATTCCTTTTCATCCAACTAATGAAATGAAAAACGCATTTAGTAAAAATTTAGTGAAACAGAATGAGACATTGGAAAAATTGTATAATTTGTGCACATCGATGAGGGTAATCGGTAGATCGAATTTGTTACCACGGCAGTGATAACATTAATAGGAATTCAGAGGTAATGAAAACATTGATCAACATTTTAAAATTGAGATACAGCAGCATCGGGATTGATGAATTCGCCATTTCCTGTTTCGTCAGAACACGAACATTCATCAGAATTAAGACGCTAAACAAAAAGAAGTCCAGTAAAAGACAATCTACGGAAGCAAAAATACCGACGATGGTCGAAAAAAAAGGAATAAATTGATAAAATTGCAATAACTAAAATTTGGTGAGTGAAATATTTGCTTATATAAATAAATTTTTATCATATTTTTGGTATTATTTAAAATATCCAAAAATTTAAATGAAACTTGCCTCATACTACAATTTTTAACGAAATTATTGCGTTTAAACAATTTGAAAAACAAAACAGCGATATACTAATTGCGTTAAATAATGTTAATAGATATAATGTAATTGTTATAAAATTAAAATAAATTAATTATATCGAAAAGAGAGGAATGTAAAATTGTATAATCACAGCTAGAGTAAGGAACCGAAAGTAGCATTTACGTTGTACATCGTCGAGCTCGACTGGACACCAATGACGTAATAGCTTCTAAGCAGCCTGCGCGTGATCCCTACCGTGTATTCTATTTACCGTGTTCTCAACTGTTAATGCTATCTTAAAGATCTTTTCTAAATAAAGATTAAATAAAAGTGGCGATAATACACAGCCTTGTCGTACACCTTTAAAGATTTGAATATTCGGAGTCTCTAGTTTTCCATCAATACGAACTTTTGCTTCTTGTTTCCAGTATAAATGTTTTATTATTCTTCTATCTTTCTCATCAATGCCAATCTCACGAAGAATATCCATTAGTGGTTGGTGTCTGATGGTCTCAAACGTATTTTTCTATAAAATTTATAAATGAAATAAAATTGTAGATACAATAAAATTTCATAATCGAAACTAATATTTTTAAAATTCACATTTTTTAAACAAATTTATAAATCGAATATAATGGTAATGTTTAGAATCCTAAAACAAATTTCCGTGGAAATATTATTTATGTTAACAAAATTAGACAATTTTAAATTCTGGTAGGAGAATATTGTGAAAATATATATTTTCGTATTTCAGAAACGCGTTTCGTATGAAAATATTTACAGTACTAGCTTTTTTTAACCACTTAAATTAAAAATGAAGGGGAAAACAGTCAAAACGGTTGATTTTAATGATATTAAATTACATTTGTGCGTTAAATAAGTCTTTACTTCAGATTAACCAATTTAATTATAACCGTGTTTAGTAAGTCAATTCGAAACTTAACTGTTGACATAATTTTTTTATATTCTACAATTGCGTAGTATTTTTAATTATCACTTTAAAATTAGGTCTACTACCCCAGTATTAATAAAACAGAAATGGACTTTTCGGTTACATTTGATTTTCATTTTTTTTTTTTTTTTTTTTTTAATTGTAATTGTTCATTTCTAAATAAGTTAATTTTTCTATTAATTTCTTAATTGCGGTTAAAATTTGGTGTGACTGTATATTCAAGAAAGTAAATTATTAAATTAAATTTAACGCGCGCATAATTTTATAAAATACGCGATAAAATGAATTTACCGCATTCACTGCCGATACTTTAATAACATAATGTTAATAGAATTAATTTATTTTTTTTTTTAATCATACTCCTGAGCATATTATAATGCAAAAGTGTATCTTGCACTATAAAATGTATATGTATTATTGTTAGAATGCATTCAGTTTAAAAATAGTGGACCGTTAAATTTATCTTTTGTCATTATTAAGTGCAATAAATATTTTTCTCGATTATTTTTTAAAGTATTAAATAAAATAATTCCACATTAATTACTTTTGTGTTATTTTGTTACGACATATTAAACTATAATTTCAGTGAAGATTCAACTAATATCTAAGTAATGGATAATTCATCAAATATACCTCTGTACATTTACTGTAAAATATATAATATACAATTTATAGTTGTCGCAAGTGTATTTATATTGCGCCACATCGTACAACTGATTTACAAATAAATCAATACTTGAAAAATTATTGCGATAATCATTTTGAGCAAAAAAAAAAATAAAAACCAATTATCCTAATTTTTCCGCAGATTTCATATTATTGATACTATATCACTTATGATTACCAGTTTTGGAACTTTACTATCTCTATGACTTGAAATCACACCCAAAAACAGCGTATTTCCTGGGTAGTACGAATAATCTTATTTTTGGACTCTTATGAGCATAAACATACTTGAAACCGTTCACAGTATTAAAAAAAAAATCATGAATCCAATCCTTATATTGCACAAAAACGGTTGCGATCTACATTATTCAATCAAGTATCTTTTTTTCTTTACGTGAGATTATTAAATATTCAATTGGGGAAAAATATACCTATGTCGGACTATTAGAACAAAATTAAAAAATATACCTATATACGTCATTTCTATATTGAAGCTTCTACTTTAACAAAAACAAAAATCGCTGTTGTATGAATACTTATATCTATATATTTTATATTAACCCTTTCGGTCAATGTTTTTGATTTCGAAGTTAAAATTTTTTCTTCATAATTTTCGTTTTTTATACGTTAGAACTAAAAATAATTTTCCAAATTTCAAGAATTTTACCCAGCCGGTCGCGCAAAAATTGTGAATTAGCATCATTTTGACTCTAGGAAAAAATATTTTCTAAAATAATACAACTTGTGTTCTTAAATAAGTGATATACCAGACAAAAAAAAAAGAGAACATTATAAATAAATTTTTCAATAAAAAAATATATTATTTTCAAACTTTAAAAATACATAAGTATAAAAAATTGAACAACTGTATATATAAACAAAAATAACAAGGTTTGTCAATATAAACGATAAATGCTAACACATATGTACCAATTTACCCACCCCCTGACACACACACACACTACGCACGCGAGTATAAACATATACATACATCATCATTTAGTCGTAACTCCACGTAGGAGTATCGTGATCAAGGTAACAGCTTCATTATTTTCTGCCTCGATCCTGGACGATCTTCGGCATCATGAACACATCTTGAAAATGACATCCGAGCTGCAGCAGTCACTGCATCTGTCCATTTAATTGGAATTAAATATATACAACATAATGCAAATATAAATTTAGTGCAAAATACATTTACTTAAAATGAAATTGTAAGTTTTTATTTTTCTCGAGGCATAAATGTACCTTGCGTTTTGTGCAGCACCACCTACTCTGCCCGCTGCAACCAATATTTTTACCCCTTCTCAGAATACTTAGGGAAATGTCTTATCGGTTCTCACATTTTGTATTTCCCGAACTTTTGCGGAATTACAGTTCGAAGTATTCACTTCTTTTTCTTCATTATCGCGAGATCTACCCCGTTTTCTTATTGTTGTCTTGTTTTATTTCAGTATACTCTATCACTTGTAGGCGGAAGTGCAACAAGTCAAGAATTCTTTTTTATCTAAATTTTAGACGATTTGCTGCGTTTTTATATTCCATCCATGCATTAGTAACCGTCATATCAACGGCATGGAAAATCATTTTTACCAGCCGCTTCTCTGTTTTGACCCTAATTCTATAAATCTCAATTAAGAAATCTGTTTTATCAACTCCACCTGGCAAAGTTTACTTTACTGCTGGATGATTTCTGGTATTTTAATCTGAACATATGATTTAGATATTTTATCTCAGCGTCTCACTGTGCCAGCAACTGTACCACCAAAGTAATTGGAAGCGAATGTCATTGGTTTTGTGTCAAACCAGTGTACCATTACAACCCTATCGTTGGAAACTATCTGTTCTATAGTTCCCCTTTTCATTTCTTCAAATTTATTTTCGTTTGAAAAACCTACTAGTTACCCATTATGTTTCGTCCACTTGTAAATTTATGTATAAGTTTATATGAATTGAAATAATTATCACAAAATATCTAATGTATGAGTTATGTTATATTATTCCACCGCCGATTTCATATTTCTTTTTATGTTTTCATCTATTTCTGTAGTGAGCCCCTGAGAAATGATAAAATTATACATGAGACCACTTTGACCAAACTCCTACATTGTTGCTGAATTATATTATATAATGGCTGGATTTTCCACATTTTGCCATTAGCAACTTGATCCGTTGTATTATCTACGCAGGGAGTATGTGAATATAATTCCGTAGCTTAAAAAAACAATTACATGTCATATCAACAAATATTTGATGTTTTAACGCATCCTACCAATACATTTTTAAGCTTAAGTATTGTAAAACATCCATAAGTATATGTATAAACCAATGAATGATTCAATTTCCTTCTTATTTGTCGACTTGAATTGAAAATCATTCTATTGGCATGCATACAAATTAGTACAAGTTACAAACTTTTCAATAACGGTATCGTCTCTGTATCTCCGGAAATAACTGATTGGTGTTAACAATTCAAGCTGTTCGTTTATTTCAAATTAAAATACAAGGTTACAAAGAAAATATATATAACGTGTAAATCGCGACTATGCGCATATTGCGCGAACGCCGGATTATACAAATAAATAAAGATAAATTTAACATCCGTTCCATCGCACTAAAAAAACGTAACGTTATATAATTCAATGAAATAATGCACTTTCTTAACCAAAACATTCTTTAAAAAACAACGAAATCGATTTAGACATATAAGTAAACACACAAACACCCAGACACCGCCAATCAAATAAACTAAGTATTAAACTATAATTACAAATCCGCAGAAATATACCTAACGCGCGAAAGTAAATATACAACATAGAAATATACTCTATTTAACATTTTTCTTACAAAAATCTGAAGAAACTAGCTGTTCTGCTAAAAATGAAATAGCTACAAGAACACCACACACAAGACATATTTTTATTATACCAATACCGTGTTTGGCTCATTCGAGGCATACTTGTACAACTCAGGATCGATTGGGGCTTGGATAAATTGATGTGTTTTGCTTCCCTAAGCGGGATAAAAAATAAAAAAAACGCGGAAAAAATTTTTAATTGTAAATTACAACCTTTTAAATTTTACTTATAAGTATGTTTATAAACATACCTAGATTAGGTTAGAATCGGTCAGGTTTATTTCGGCTAGTTAGCAGTAGAATTAAAAGAAAAAACGACACTTTCAAAAAAGGTTTCCGCGGATTTTTAACTTCGTAACGCGTTAAAAATAATAATTTGTGATATTTAAAAAAAAAAAAAAACGAAAATCGGGAGTGTACAAGTATTCTTCGAATCTACCCAGTGGTTACTTCTATCTAAAAAACTAACCTCAGGTTCTTCAACATATCTATCATATAAATTATCTTCATTTTCATCGTCTGTAAAGCCCAATTCTGAATAATCTGCATTTATGATTTTATAAATATCAGTATCACTTATATTTCTAAAAACACAAAAACAACGCGATATATAAACACGTATAATAGTTATTTTAATGCCAATTGGCATTACATATTTTTAAAAAGATATTTACAGCATTATACACCAGACAAGTACTGCTAAATAATATATGTTATACATACGTTCAATAAGTAATTTTTAATGAGATGATGGAAATATCTGCAACGAATAAAGTTAAAAAACAAATTTTAACAAAGTATAACAGTTCACATTTCACATAAACAAACACAGGAAATCGACATATAAACACGAATATTTCTCTTTCAACAGAGCTATAATTTGAAATGCGTGATATCCAAGAGAAAAGTATATCAGTAGTATCAATTAGCAACGTATTACTCTACTCGACGGATGAAAACTTGTATTCTTAATATTAATATACAATTTGACGATACCAGTTTGCATCAAAGTGACTGAAAGTGTTAATCTCGGTAATTCTAATCAACAATTATGTAATATTTTAGAAAACATTCTACATGTTTTTGAAAAATTTTCTCTAAAAT
This sequence comes from Coronaproctus castanopsis, assembly GCA_032883995.1. NCBI lineage: Eukaryota > Metazoa > Arthropoda > Insecta > Hemiptera > Monophlebidae > Coronaproctus > Coronaproctus castanopsis. Next base: position 220,241,315 of record CM065052.1, on the reverse strand, counting down.
GTGTTGCTACACTCCATTTATATTTTATGATAATTTGTTCAGTTTAATAAAAGCAACAGCCTAGTTTTTTTACATAACCTTTAATCTGAATAACAACGTACGTGTACATCAGTTTTCTCCATCGATTTATAGTTATTATCAAAACTGCAATTCCAACTGGCAGAATTAAAAAAATATACTGAATTTAATTTGTATCGCCAACATCACGTTACATCATTTTGATATTTTTATGTATAAACCCGTCACTCCATTTTAAACAAAAAATCAGTTTTCCTTTATTAAATGAGGAAAGTAATTTTTATAAAAATGATTATTCTGTTTAAAATTGAAAAATATTGAGATCACACGTGTATAAAATAATTCAAAACACATTAACGATAAAAGTACATTTTAATTTAACAAACTTTTCTATAAAACATTTTACTTTACTTGAATATTTGAATTCTATACAAGTCAATGGACAAAAAACTAATATTCCGATTAGAAAATATAATGATATTAGGAAAAATGGTAATTAAAAGTCATTAGCCGTATAACCTTGTTTCCTTTTAAATTTATTTATTAATTTTCTCTAAGTACTTAATCCTAATTATTTATTTTTCTCTTGCAGGTAATGTACTTGAAATTAATTAGGTATAACATTCAAAGTCCAAGAAGTTGTTTACACTGCTTACATCTTTACAGTTTAAAGTTTAAAATTCAAAATTTGTTTGTTTATTATTATATTTAAATAATTAAAATTTAAAATGGGTACTATCCCATTTCCAGTGAGAGTTGCTACATTACTTCGCGAGATAGACAAAAGAATGATGGTTTCTCTTAGAGATGGTCGTATTTTAATCGGTTATCTTCGTACAATTGATCAATTCGCGAATTTAGTGTTACATAAAACTGTGGAACGTGTATACGTCGGAAATAAGTATGGCGATATACCTAGAGGATTATTCATTATTAGAGGTGAGAACGTTTTATTAATGGGCGAAGTAGACCCGTTTCATGAATTAACACAACCGCTAGTTGAAGTTAGCATTGAGGAAATATTGAAATTACAAGAAATTGAACAAGAAAAGAAAAAGGAACATAACAAACTATTGGAAAAGCTGATTAAAGATAAAAGTACTTTAAAATCTACTTACAATTGTGAAGATGTATATTAAGTTATATGAAACTAATATAAGTACATCATTATTTTGTATTAGATATTTGTAAATTTTGTATTACCAATTATATAATATTTGAATTTTTGTTATATATATTTTTAGACCTGACTGTATTTAATTAAAGTGAATTAAAATAATATAAAAAATAAGTTAATTTTAAAAAATTTTTGAATTTTAATTAAAATCATGGTGTTTTTATATCGTGATTCTTAGGTTGTACCGAATTCTGAACTGTTATCAATATTACTTCGCGCACAATAAATTAGAATATAAAATAATGATTTATCAGAAATATGTGAGTACATTTATTAAATTCCAATATATTTATTCCTTTATTTTATGCTCGGAATCACTACCCCATGTTTAATTTGCCAGAATAACCTCTACTTAAATAATAAAATTAAAACTTGTATTTTGTCATTTTATCGTTTTAAATGATAAAAACCTTATACATTATAGCAGCATTTTTGTTTCATTTCTTTTTCCAAATGATAAACTATAATTATTAATAAATAGATCCTAATTAGTACCTGGTTTCCTTTTGAAATGTACACATGAATTCCAATTTAGAAATTTAAAACTTCTTGATTCACATTTTTTGTTTTCAATATTGAGTTTTCAGTATAACTGCTGTTAATTTTTATTAATAGGTAACTTGTAAAAAAATATTGCGTTCCCTGAACACCGGTTACTAAATACATGGGACTTTTTTTCAAAATAAATAATTTTTTAACTTTAATAACTGATATATAAAATAATGTATGAGTGTAGTGATTGTATTACAACTTACATTATTGTAGTAGTCTAATAAAATCTGTAAATATTTTTTATTCATTTTAATATAAAAATAGTTTTTCGTTTAATTCGTCCTTAAAATACGGAAATTTTCGTAGTGCGTGTGTAAAACGTAAGTTACCACTATGACACTATGTTTTAATTAACAAGTCCAACGATCTGACTGCAGATCTATCTGAAGAACTAAATTCACAACCGGAATTCTTAAAAAAAAAAGAGCATAATTTCAAGTCATATAGATTAGATGCAATAAGTTACGTTTTAAGTTATGCGAAAAATCTACTAATAGATACAGTACTGCGATGTAAACAAAGCATAATTTCAAGTCACATAGATTAGATGCAATAAGTTACGTTTTAAGTTATGCGAAAAATCTACTAATAGATACAGTACTGCGATGTAAAGAATTTTTTAAGAGTTTTATTATAAAAATTTATATAATTTTCGCATTCACATATTGTTTTTTTTAACTTTCTTCGCGGTGCTTTTTTTTGTTTATTTCAGCGGTTTTATAAATTTAACGGGAATTTCAAGGTAACCATAATATTCATTGCTATTATTTTTTTTTTAACTACACGATTGTAACAAAAACAATTTTAATGAAAATTATCACTATAATAATCAAATACTGAACTAGTAATAATGGCGGTATAGTAATGAAGAAATTATAATAATCGTTGAAATAATAATGATAGTCAAATATGGAGTGATTTACATTTTCTCGCTTAGTGGTTTATGTTCTTGAGTAAGTATAATATATATGAATATGGATCATTCGTTTTGATTATCATATGAAATGACGTATGTGCTATCTTACCTTATGAATATTAATTAGCTGTTTTTTCTTGCGTATATATCATATATATATATATATATATAATATCGTTTTTGTGTTTATGAGAATAACTCAGCGTTATTAATGTTGCTCGACGAGGTTTCTTTACTACTTTCGTAATAATTCGACTTATTTTTATTTTATAATTTCTGATTTTGTTATTTTTTTCCTTCGAGTGACAGTAATTTAAACTGGTATGTCCGGGCTGACAACTGACTATAATTACCTTGATGACGAAGAATATATTAACTGTATAACTTTCTTATTTGACTAAATTACCTGGAAAATTATTGAACGTTGATGGTATATTATATATATATATATGTGTGTGTGTGTGTGCGTTGTACATGTATTAAATACATTCGTATATGTACATTGTATATTAGCACGTCTCTTGTGTTGTGTTAGCCCATTAAAATAAATATCGTTTAGATATATGCGTTCCACGACTGAATAAACAGAACACCTTACAATCAGTGGCGCACCCACGGGGGTCTACCGGGCTTAAGCCCCCATAAGGCTTAGAAAAGTATAACATACACATCAAGAATGCGCGTAACTTGTGAGTTCTAAACAATTTTGCACCTAAAATTATAGTTGAAACAGAAGAGAATATTTAAAAAAGCTCAAAACCACATCTTGAAAAGCGTGCAAAACAGCCTAGATTGCAAAAAGTACCGTTAGAAATTATTCGTTACATTCTGTCTGCTAATGACGTTGAAAATCCAGCTGTCTGTGCAACACAAAAAAAGTAAAATGACCGTTGGTTGAGTCGTCGGTATTCGAATCTGACCCAGATCGTGACTAGTGTGTTTTTTTGTTGTTGTTCGTGATCGCTTGTAGTTTATTTTGCCTATTGAATTTTGTTACACATTCGGCTGTGTATATTTTAATTATTTTTATGAGGGATTTTTTTTTTGGGTGGGGGCGATGTTCGAGCCACCCTAGATACAAATTCTAAGTGCGCCACTGTTTACAATTATGCGATTTAACTCATTTAAAAATTTGATGTTGCATTAGTGTTATTACTATCTTACTTTGTATATAACGTCACCACGCACTTTTTTTATTAAGTATTTAGACTAAATGTTTTATTATATTTTTCGAGGCAGAAATGTCACCAGATAATTATATTTTAAGGGATTATTGAAATTTTTTGCTGTTTTAAAAAATTCGTTTGTGTAAATAAAATTTAAATAAAAAATTAACGTATTTAAACATTATTATTGTTATAATTATTTTGTCGGCTTCTGTACTTATACATTACAGGTTGCCACTGATATATTATTACATTTGCAATATTAAATAATTGACTAATTAAGTAATTGTCTATCATCGTTAGTGTGCGCCGTCCTCTTGTAGCTTTGCCAGCTACCGTTTTGAAACAGTTTGTCGTGTTTCATCTTATCTTGCAAGAATTTATTTTTCCACTGCGATATTATTGATAACAGGATCTTTTCTCGGAGTTCGGTCCGTCTGAGCATTTCATCGTTGATAATTTTTTCTACCCATTTGATACGATGTATACAACGGTAGCACCACATTACGAAAGGGTGTATTTTATTTTTGACGGATATTCCTTCATTATCCACCTCTCCGCAGCATAGCGCACTATGGACCATTTCGTAACATTTTAGTATTTTCAACCGTACATTTATGTTCATCCTTTTGTCTCTATGTATACGTTCGAGATTATTAAAAGCACAACTGGCTATTGCGATGCTTGACCTTACTTCTTCGAAATTCTTGATATTTATATTTACCCACTTTTTCAAGCTGTACGCCATCCTCATAAATACGCAATTTACGTGACCCGTGCTCATGACGTTTGTTTTAACAGGGTTTATTTCGGCTTTCCGTCGCTTATCCGGTGTACTATTCTCACTAGCTATTGCGTCGTTTCAATAATTATCGCCTTGCCATCTGCATAAGTGATATTGTCAAGTTTTTTTACCGTTTACTTTGAGCCCAGTATTTGTAAGAGTGCGATGTTTTACCAATCTCGTCGAGTAGAGGTTGAACAGTGTGGGCGCTAACGGACATACCTGTCTTACGCCTCATTATATGTTACACGTTTCTTTTGTTATGTACGACCCTACTGCTACATTAAATTTTTGTCGCCGCTATAAATTTATAATAAAATGAATGTCCTTTATGTCGACCTCATATCTGCGAAGGTTCGGATCATTTTCTCATGATTAATTTTATCAAATACTTTTTCGTAGTCGACAAAACATACGCCCATAGACCGGTTCACTTCAAATACTTTTCGCATAATCATCTTGAGCAATGCAGTAGCATCACGTGTTCCTTCATTCGTTATAAAATCGAACTGTGCTTCATCCAGTTGTTCATCAGTTTTCTTTCCGATTCATCGGTTTATTATCGTGAGTAGAAGTTCCAAACTGTCTCTTATCACGCCATTTGTGCAGAAGTCTGAACAATTCCGTGCATTACTGAGTATAAATGTGACACTTGCAGTTCCTACCGGTTTTTCCATCAATCTGATATATCTTATTTAACATTTAACATATTCTTTTACTTTTATGACATGCACTTTATTAATTCTACCGTAATTCGATCTGCGCCAACCGCTTTATTTCTTTTAGCTATCCGTATTTCACATTTGAATTTCAACATTATAACATCTGGATATTTATTTCCACAAGCAACTTTAGGTACTGTCTGCGGCCATTCGTATCTTCATATAACTTGGTGATATACTTCATCCAGGTTTTTCAATTTCCTCCTTGTTTGAGAGCAGTTCTTGTTCTTAATAAACACATTGTGCGTAATTTTTTTATGTTTTTAATTTTATTCTTCCAAGAATATTTCCGGTGGTGTATATATATATATATATATTATATATATATATATATGTGTGTGTGTGTGTATGTTATCCGAATTAACACAACAAAAACTAAATTAAACAACAAAAAGGAAGTTAAAATCACTAATTTTTTTTAAATTACAAAGCTTTTCAACTGTTAAGTCATTATCAAGTGAATATATAAAATATAAATTATAAAAATATGTATAAATTTACAAAAATATTAAATACACAGTTTACAAAAATTATCAAAGTGATGAACAGTATTTTTAAATAATCTGATGAATGTGGTGGACAACACAATCAACAATCAGAAATATAAAATTTATAAATAACACAATAGCAAATAAATAAAAACATTCAACAGTATAAACTTTATACATAAACAAGTAGTATAAAAAAAATTAAAAGTATAAATAATAATAATACGAACAAAAAAAATATATAATAGAAATAATTTTCTTTCAGACCGTCATCAACGAACAAGAGCCATAATGTTTGTCAATTATCGATCAAACTACTGATTAAATGCCCAATTTATAACCATTATCGGGGGCAGTATGGAATACTATTGTATTTAAGTGATCTGCTGTGCGATCATCAGACAATAGTTAACAGGTTTTTTAATTTTTTGGAGCATTATGATTTATTGAAACTATTTTAATGTATATACTTTTTGTAACCCCTTTTACAACGTTGTAATTTCATTTCTGTGTCTCTAGCCTTAGTTGCTGTGCATGACAAGTAAATAAATAAATAAATAATAAAAAATTAATAATCGAATAATATACAAATCTGACAAGGATAAAACAATTATGATCATAAATAAAGATGAGTAATCAGAGAAAATGCATAATTTCATTAGTAACAGTGATTAAAAGAAAATAAAAATCCAATATTTATATTTAATGAAATTACCAAAAAATAATTAAACCAAATAAAATCTAATACTAATCAAAAAAATGATGATAACACAAATAATAATTTAAGCATAATCTAACTGAAATGAATCCGGAAGCACCAATTTTAATGGACTTAATAAAATTACATAAAGTAAATGAACCCATTAGACCATTAATTAACTACACGAATGCACCAGCTAATAAAATTTCGAGAAATATAGAACAATTTTTAAAAGAAAATTATAAATTTAAAGTTAAATTTATTATTAAAAGAATTAATAAATTTTTTGAAAGAAGTAAAACTTCAGAGTAATGATATATTGAATGTAGTTAATATGTATAATAACATTCCCATTGACAAAGTAATAAAAAATAATGTTAAATTATGGAAAAGAGGAAAAGATATGTCGATATCGTGGAATAATAATGATCATGATAATATGAACAATTTTGTATCTAATCTAAATAACTTTAATAAAAACATTCAATTTACGTTAGAAATAGGAATCAGTTTCCTAGATTTAAAAATGAACATTATTAAACAAAAAATTGATATAGATGTATATATAGAAAACCTATACGTACATATTAATACTTAAATATTCATTTTACCTAAAAATGCTTAAATTAGCCAGTTTAAGAAATCTTATTAATACAGCAAAAACAATTTTAACATACAATGATAAAATAAATGAAGAAAAAAATGATAAAACAAATAGCAATCAATAATAAATATAATCCTACTATAGTTGATAAAATATGAAATAAATCTTGCAACAATAAAAATGTAGAAAAAGATAAAAAGAATTATTGAGGTTCTATAAATTATGTAGCAAGTCCGATATATAAAATAATAATAAAAAATAAAACAAATATAACATAGATTTCGAGAATTTGAGGTAGATAGTAGTTGCAAATGGTTATACTCGAATATGATGTAGAGGGTAAGTGGACAGTGACTGCTATTATCTGTAATGAGGTATTTATAGTTTGATCAGCCTAGATTTATCTATCTGTGTCAAGAGCATTTGTCTCGTTTGTGTCACTTTGTACAGTCATGTTGTTAAGGTGTTTTATGATTCGAGAGCACCTGTTTTTTGTACTCATACCATTTAGGAATGGTTTGGTCACTGATATATGTATTAGGCTCTCTTTATTGTTGGGGTAGTGGTGGGCAAAGCTTAGATAGTCGGGATCGGATTTCACAAATGTTTGATATTGGGAGAAATCAAGAATGAAATGATACTGGTTATTATCAAACAATGGTTTAAGTTATTTCTTTCACAGGCGCAATCTTTAAGGAAGAGTTAGATTTAGCATTGGATGTAATATTATTGAAACTTAGTGATGGGGTTGCAGGACCCTGATATTTAAGAATTTTTTTTTGTTATGGTGCATTACTTTACTATCTGCATGTGAGGGGTCATGTTAATTGTTTTGGCGGCTGGTTGTGTTATAAAAGATATTTCACATTTCTCATGTGGTGAGTCTGTTGTTGATGGGTGTGGTTGTTTTGTGGGCGGGTTGGGCGGTTGCGCATTAGAGTCTGTACTGTGGTTGATAGCTATGATGGTTGGAGCTTTTACATCATTAAATTTGTTCAAATTTTCATCTTTGTTATCACTTTTTCCACTTTGGGTATTTGCTTGTCCCGGAAAGTTAATTGCAGTAAACATCTGGGTACTTGGGCTTTTCGTAGCAATGTTTGCACATATGGTCTTCAGTTTGTACGAATATTCGATGGTCAGTATCGTTGTAGTGCAACAAAAATGAGTCTGGTATGTTGCTGCAATTCGTTTGTTCAATATAAATTTGTCTACGGCAACTAACTATATGTCCAAATTCGTAAAGAGAATATTGATGATAAATTTGGTATATTGTTTTCAGGAAAATGACTATTCGGTCTTTACTTATGCGTGATGCAGCAACAATATTTAATGCACAACTAAATCATTCAATGAGACAAAGTAATCGCGTATAGTGTGTGCAGATTGATAAGAGAAAATTAATCCCTGTTCTTCCGTAGGATAATTAAATGCAGTTAACGGCGTGATTTTTTGGTTTTAAGGGTTGTGTATTTTATTTTGCTCGAAAATGTTTCGCTAATTTTAGACGTTGCGTTTATAACGGTTTATTTTGGTTACGAGAAGTAGATACATCCGATGTAGTAGTAATTGGTGCTTATTGCGGGAAACTGATTATTACGCTCGGTGTTATCTATGTTCTTAGGATATCCGTATCGGTGTTTATATTATACGCGGATGTGTTGTTTTTCGTGTGTGTCGGTGTTAAGCGTTAATGATGGTGGTGTGTATTTCAATAATTTTTGTGTCAGTGTTGGTCTTACCTGATGTGTGTTGTGTATACTTACTATATTAAAGTGAACGAAAAAAAAAACGATAATTTCTAGGATACGTTAGTTATTAATAAGCCCAAATTAACTAATAATAAAAAATGCATAGTCTGGTCGTGGAATGAGAAGTGATAAGCTAGGAATGTGCATAATGCTTTGTTTTGGCATTATATAAGTCGTTGTAGCCGCGTCTTAAGACATTCTAAGTCAAAGGTCAGGAAAATCATTGTTTGCAAATATCTCATCTCGTTCGCTCTTTGAGTCGATTAAAAAAAGTTGTACAATAGAAAATTCTCTTTATTTTTGTCTCAAACAATTTGTTGCACATTCAACCCTTCTTGTGGTAGAGCGTGAATAGTGGGGGAACGCTTACCTGTATACGCGATAACGTAGGGTTAATTAAGCCAACTTTTAAATTATTTATATAACTAATTATTCATCGAAAATATTGTTTTTAAATTTAAATTTTTGTTATTTATTATATAGTATATTCATGGATATTATTTGTAAATTAAATATCCCTTTAATATTTGTTTAATTTATGTTAATTATAGAATATTTGAATGAAAATTTTTTCGAATATATTTTATTATTTACCATATACATATATGAGGCTCGCTTCACATTTGTTCGGTTTCATTCGATTCGGTTTCTATTCGATTCGTTTTCGGTTGCACCGAACAAGTGTGAACCGATGATTCGGTCGCTATTCGGATCGAATTAAAACCTAACAGAAACCGTCTAGTCACCGAATCCCGCAGCAACCGAATCGGTTTCTATTCGTTTTTTTATCAGACACGAATTTGTATTTGGAATATAGGAGGTTGTTTACATTTATGCATTCAGAATAATAATGTATTTCGATGTTGAAGATGATCCTTTAACTTCACATGTAATTCGTCAAATGATTTCATTGACATCCTGAAGTAATTCGAAAATTTGTCTTTGTAAAATGATCCAAATTTTAACCTTTTCGTTATAATCGGGTGCACCCAATGAAAACGATTAAATCTTTTTCTTCGTTTTTTAATTCTCCTATAAAGAAACAACATGGCTAAAACTTGACATTTCTCCATATTAGTAAAATGGGACTGGTTTCGTATGTTTCGTTATCACCGAACCAAATACAAACCTGGTAGATACCGTGTGTGTGTGTGAACGATAGGAGGAAACCGAAAACGAATCGAATAGAAACCGAATCGAATGAAACCGAACAAATGTGAAGCGAGCCTAATTCGCCTGCGTGTATATAATATCGTAAAACCAGCTGGAGAATTTAGAAATATTCGACTTCTGATATTAATTATTTACTAAAAATATTAACATCGTTAAATTTCAATTAAATAAACTATATTTGTAGATATTTATTAAAAGCTAAATATTGCCCCTTTAAAATATTTACTCAATTTATATGAATAATAATGTACTAGATGGAAGTTGTTTAAATAAATTTCAATAATATTTTTATTTACTAATAATCGAACAATTAATCTAATTACAGTTGCAATCGATATATATTTTTGATTATCGATAGTAAATATTTCTCTCAATTCCCATCTTAATCTTCATCATTCTGCTGATTGTTTAATATCGACATTCTCGATATATAAAATATTAGATTCAGGAATATCAGATGCATATATTTACTTTCTTCATCAAAATCATTTGGCGTTGACGAAACATTCAACCATGCTTGTCCATATACTCAAAAGTAATTTACAGCAAAGTACTTGCAAAAAACTGATTTTCGTAATCTTTGAACCTCGAATATAGATTCTATAAGTCTTTCGAGGAGACTTATATAATGTCAAAATGAAGCCGTAGTATTTCTCTAGCTTATTAACTTTCATTTCGAGATTTTCCTATTTTTTAACCTTATGATAACTGAATTAATTACAATTCTATAATAATACTTTAGTTTTAGAAACGAATAAAATATAGGGTAATATTATTCAAGTGTATTTCACCATCTATCTAGGAATCGAGATAATAAAGACGAATAAAGTGGTTTCTATTTCTAACAGTTATCTAAGACATTTCTTTATTACAATATTTTGTTAATTTTATATTGGCGCGAAGAAATTTTTTTACAGAATTTTTACATCTTTCGAATTCTATAGAGGAGGCCGATGCGGGAGTTTTACGACCTTGTACATATTCACTCGCTTCTTGCTCCCTGGATGTACATATATTTCGGGATGCTAGGTAGAGCCCTTAAGGAACGAATTGACTTTTTTTTCTTTATCTGCACTGTTAAATTAAAAAGTAGTTTTACTTTTCAGACTGGCGAGTCCAAAACGAAACACCACCCGACAGAACCGTTTTATCAACGACCGCGATCGTGGTTGATCGTCGTGAACAACCGAAGATTAACCAAGCGTGACAAAGAAAACCAATTTGAGAAATTGGCGCGAGAGTTTCTCTTTTTGTCTCATTTCTTTTTTTATTATTATTATCATTATTATTTATTATTCCCTTCCGATTCCATACTTTTCTATAAAACACAAAAACGTGTTCACCAAACCATCTGTCCTCCAGTTTGTTAGTGGTGGTTAGGTAAGGAGAAAATATACATCATTATATACTATCGGTAATGTAACGTACATAACGTAAACGTACGTGTGTTATACTAGTTAAGTACGAGGGGTGATGAATTACGTTTCGATTCCAACTTGTGCAGGACTGACTACCGTCGGCTACGTATTTCAACAATCCTAGCGGAGAGTCATTCTTTATTCTAACTGGTTTTCCATTCCGATAGGGCTTGTACATATTCCTACAGTGTGGAACATTAGTGTTTCTTCTTCGTGTTAGTGTGTGTGTGTGTACATATATGCATGTCGGATCGTCATTATATCGTCAACCACCATGTATACGTGTTGACTCTTTGGTATAGTATATGCTCATTCCCCCCCTCCCGAAAAGATACTAGACAACAATCGCTTTTTTAAAGCCCACGTTGTTCGTCATCCAATAAGTAGTATAGTAACGAATGTCTTTATCTAATGTTTCACGCGGTTACCGTTAAACTATTCATTCTATTCCGTTCCCCCTCTTGGATCATACTCCCCTCATGGGGTACTAGACGCATGAGTTAAAAATACCGGTTGGTCGTGTTCGTACTTTTCCTCTATATATACATTTATATATTTATATATATATATATAATATCTGAATTTTACCTGCGCGATGAGTTGGATCGTTTCGTGGTTCGGAACGGCGTCTGACCGAACCAGCATGTTATCGGTATTAACGCTTATATTATGTATCCGTGCGTATGTAGTAAAAACAGGTAAATAGTTACCTGGGATACCTGCATCGGTGTTTCCACGATCCACCTGGTTCCCGTGGAGGGGTAAGTTGTTGTATTCAATTCTTTTCGTTTGCTTTTTGTTTAATATTTCTCCTCGGCCATTCTTTCTTTCAGGAATTATTTTATTCTTTTTCGTTTCGTCTTACATTCGTTTCTAGTGTGCACGTTTTTCAGTTTTTCACTCTTTATTTAGTTTTTGTCGACGGTCGTCATTTGTGTTTTATTTATTGTCGGTTTGAAGTCGTCGTGTTGGCGTTTACCGATTTTTTCGAAGCGTGGTTCGTATTATATATATATGTATGCACATACATTTTGATAGTTGTGTATTAAAAATATATATATTAAAAAGAAAAAAAACGAAGAAAATAGTGTGTACATTAAAGATTATATTACTATTGTGTGCTTTACACGTAATGCCCATGTGTAAGATTTCAGAATATTTTAATTCAACAAAATTCTTAAGTGTATAATTATAACGTTCGTGTAATTGCTATCTTGTTGCTATTTAATATCTATACGATAATAATAATCGATACAACGCTCAAGTTATAACTATAGGAAATTAATTTACGTGTTTAATTTCCAGTTGGTGTGTACGTGAATTATAGGACGTTTTTATGTTTTTAATTTTTTAATTCTCATTTCGGTTTCGTAAAATTGATAATTAAAATTTGTGCGATACAACATTTCGATATTATCTTTCGACACTGGATTTTGTAATTTGGATTACGAATTTCACGAAGGTAAGCATTTTCAAATATTTTTCAGATTTATATTTCGATTTTATACATTATGATTAGTGTTAAATGTTTTCAGAAATAACATGTTTCCGTCGTGGTAGATTTAATATTTTTTAATTTCAACTCTACGTCGTAATAGTCGTAGCGAATTTAGTAACGTCAAGCGGTTTATCGGCTTAGCTGGTTTTACAGGTTTCTTATATTTCTTATTGCAAATTTTTATCCCGGCGTTACTTTAGTTTTATCGGTTGAGAAATAACTATTATTCGTAATTTAGACGTTTTCTTACAAATTTTTAAATTTATTTTAATTTTCGAAACGTTCAACATCGAAGTTTGTCGATTAGGTACTTGTAAACATTTAATTCGAGCGACATAATTTGTTCTTTCGTATAAGTGAAGGGGGAGTTCTGGATACCGCAAGATTTTCAAAAACCATGCGTAAAAATTACCACTAGTACAAAAAAAATTTTCGGAGAGCAATATTTCTAGAGAAAATTAAAAATTTTGAACGACCATGTATACTTTGCTGTAAATCACGAAATCAGCCATCCGGGTAATGTTACATTCTCGTTATTTCCTTTAATTCTAATTCTAACGCGCCGGAAAAAACCTGACCGATTCTAACCTAACCGATTCTAACCTAACCGAATCTAAGCTAACTTAGCCGGATATTTTGTTATTCTCGTTTTTTCCTTTAATTCTACTAACTAGCCCAAAACAAACTTCCAATTCTAACCTAACCGTATCTAACCGAACATATCTTTTCAAAAGGATGTAATTTTAAAATAAGAGAGAATTGTCGGCGCATATCAATCGGTAATTTATCTATTTATAAATTTACCTCATACATGATTTTTTTCTTGCATAAAATTACGTCTAATATATGTAAAATATTAATTTCGAATTAATTATATAGGGTGAAAATTTGAAATACGTGAAAACGATGCTTTCTGATTTGTAACCACCATTTTTGTTTTAATAATTTATTGTATTCATAATATTGTGTATACTTCCAGTCTTAGAGCCTGTTTTTCACGTTTTTTTTTTTTTTTTATATATTGTAAAGTGTATTAATTCTAGATACAAACACAAATTCTGATTATTGATTGATAGCCTTTAATTTAAAATTGATTGGACGCTTGTTTATTTGGAAGGTGTTGATAATGCACAATAAACAAGTGGTTTCTTAGTGTTTATGGTTGTTCTTTGTATTATTATTTCTTGTCAATCACTCCATAAGAATTCAACATGTGTATATTGATATATATGTGTGTGTATATATATATATATATTATATATATATATATATATATATATATATATATATATATATATATATATAAGAATGAAACAAAACGACTTCCTAGAGTGTGTGTGTAAGAAAAGGATAACGTACAATAGCTTTATTATTGCAACTACTTACACACGTATACATCTTTACACGCTGACTGTGAATCGAAAAGAAACAAAAGGCCTTATACTAGAGGGAGATGATTATGAATAATCTGTGGACATACGCAGCAGGAAACAAAATCCGATGAAGAGAATATTCTGTTCTTACCTAGAGAATAACAATAATAATAATTTTGGTATGAGAATAACATGTATAGTAATAATTCAAATTATAATTTATTTCAAATTTCGGTTTTATTCGCAATAAATTATGATAAATCAAATTAAACGCTTATGAGCAAATATGCTTAAATGGTAAAATACACACTTCTGCTTAATCGCGACACAAATATATGTGAATACATTCCAATACATACATACGGGGGGGTAGATCCTCGTTTGCACATCACACAAAATATCTTTACGTTAATTTATTATTCGGATGATAATTATTTTATATAATATATGTGAAATACGAATAATTTCGAGAAATTTTTTTATTTTTCTACACGCATTTATAAGTGAAAGTAATAATTTTTAAACGTTTCTAATTTCCTATATTTAATTCCTACGAGCGCTATGAACAATCTTCTAGGCGACATTTCTTTCTATAAACTAAAAGAAAATATCTATCTACGCACAAAAAAAAAAGAAAATTCTAATATATCCACACCTAGATAAGATGAAATTTTTACAATAATAAAATAAACGAATAAAAAAAGGGCAAAAAACTTTTCCGATTCATTGGGTCCATCAAACTGTTTGATCCTTTTTCTGAGCCGACCTATATAATTCAAAATTTAGTCATATACATACACACATTGTAAAGGTTGTAATGTATATGATGGGACAAACGTTTTTCAAAATTCGCAGTTCCAGTTTTTTTTTGGAAGCGTCTTATTTATTTTTCTATAACCTAAATCGTAAACATGACCTTAACACATCAGTAAAAAATTAGAAAATGTTCCTTTTATGAATTCGTTAATTTAATTTTAGTTTTTTTTTTTTTTGTTTTAAAAATATTAAAATAAGTAGAATACAAATTGTCATGCACACACTTTGCTCAAATAAAGGCATATCTACGGTTAATGGTTGTGCTTTGTTCGATTGAATAATGTAATTTAGTAATGCAGGTTAATTGTTTATTAATACTTCGCCAAAATGATTGGTCCCTCTTAAATACAGCATACAAAATTAAGTACTTCTAAATTATATACTTTATAGCTAAAAAAAGACTAGTGATCTGAATATATACTTGTATATTTCGAGCATCTCGGAAGCGGCTGAAATTTCGTACACATATGTAATGTATTATTAATCTTTCTTGACACCTATTGAAAATGTCAGCTAAATTACATATTAATCATTCAAATATCAAAAGCTGAGAAATTTGCTTTTTACTATTTGTGTTGGTAAATATGATTACAATTTTATGTCTTGGGCACTGTTTCGATTTAAAATATCGGATCTTCGGAATAATATTTTTATTTTGTAATCGATGAAAGAATTATTTTAGGTAAACTAATCGAAAAATTCAAAAATTAATTTTCAAAATTCTGATATTTGTCAAAACTAACATTTTTCGTTATAACTCTATATGAAACGAAATTCCTCGCTATGAAAGTAGTTGTAGTTACGTATGTCATAGTTTTTAGAAATATATGTCTCTTATCCAAATACATTTGCTGAATAAACACGATTATTATAAAAAAAAACATGTATATATGTACACAGGTATATATTTACATACTTGCATATATACTATGTACAAACATGTATGAGAGAGTGAGTGAGACAGACAGAGGGTGAAAATATTATTTTCTATTGCCGGTAAAAATTCAAAATACACGGAACGAACACTTACACAGGTATATATTAACACAAACATGTGTGTATATGTGTATATATATATATGCATAATGAAAAAAATATCGTTTTACCCAAGGGTGGAATCAGCTGCTATTTTATGTATATATATATATATCACCAGAAAAATAGATCGTTGAATCGAAGGGTAGAGTTAGCTGCTCGCTTGGCCAAATTCCTCCCGACAACTACCCCAGTAAGATCCAACCGTCAAGGAGTACGTTACTGTAAAAATATCCCATTTTCACGTATTAAGCGGCAACACTAATCCTATTTATGACGGATATCTCTATTCTTTTATTCATTCGCCATCAACTAATTTACTACCTTTATCTTGTTCTTTCCCGGGGAATTCTTGAAGATAATTATGAAAAAGCTAAGTCCGCTCCTCAGATTTTTGACACTGTCGAATATCAACAGTATTTGAGCAATATATATCCGCACCAGTTCTGTAGTACATGATACCGTAATGCATAAAAGAAATAACGTGACGATTTAGATCTGGTTAATATTTAAAATAGCAAATTTATATTTCTAAGTATACTACGAACTTTAGAAACTATAAAACGCTAAATAATTTTTCTTCTTTTTGATAAATTATATATTCGTTACAAAGTGATTTTTACACAAACGTTTAATATTCCGTTCTTATTTTAATAATTTAATTTCTGTTTCTCGTCGAGAAATTAAATAATTACTCGATTTTCCGTTTTCGTAAATTATTATTTGAATATAAATAAATTAACTATATTATAAATAATTTTTCCTTTTTTAAAGTAGCAGGCGTTTTGTACATTTGGCTACCACGTGCATTTTGTGCTAAAACTGTTGAACGTTTAATATTCTCACACATTTTGTCCATGTATCATTACAAGCTCCTATGTATATTCAAAGTATTGTAAAATATTTCTTTTTGGCTCATTTGTATAAAGTTTTTTATAAAAATTTTATTTGATTGACAACTACATTTTTATTCTATTTCGTTATACTTTCTATTGTTAATTATATTTTAAAATTGATTTTTTCTGTTTAATATAATGCATCCATTTTGATTTGAATAATAATATATATAAAACTTGATAGATCGATTTTGATAACACGACTTATTATAAAAAATATGGAATTTGGGGATTTGTCCGAAGCTTACTCGGATTTTGCCCTTCCAACTTACAGTTTTTTTTTTATAATTAAAAAAAAATCGGTCTGTAAATATAGTACTATATTTAAAAAAAAAATTATTTTACGTTTTAATGTTGCAATAATAATGTTGCGTAGAAAGTGGATGTCTATTGATTCTCAATACGTGCGCGTAAGTTGGGCTACCTACAATAATTAGCGTCATGCCCATTTCGATATGTAGTTGGAATCATTGATTTTATTTTGATATTTAAATAGAAGTGTGAATTTTCTTTGATCATAGTAATATTATTTATATTGTTGACGTAATCGAACAATTCAAATATAAACTTGAAGTTTGCACAATTTTTAGCCGATGATGCAAAGGATCGATTCAGACAAATTTGGCGTATTCTCTAAAAATATGACGTAATGAATATGAAATTTTTAGATTTTTTAAAAATCCAGTTAAAAAAAACATTTAACCCTATTTATTTAATCAAGCGGAAGTTGTACAAATGAAGTAAGTTTAGGAATAAAACTTGCTGAACGTTTACATCTGGTCACAAAGTGTAAAGGAGGAAACTAGCTATAAAATTAAATAATAGCTTCGTCAGCATTTCACAGGAACTTAATAGCGATGTTGGACGCCTTGAATCGGATTACTAAGATTTTGTCCCTCTTATTATTATTTCTTCTTATCTAATGAAAGATGGTGGAAATATGTTATCAACTCCGTTATACGATTTTTTTTACATTAAAAAAAAAATGTACATAACCTAGAATTTTAAATATTAAGCTCGTTATAAATCAGAAATAAGAGAGACGAATAAACTTTTAAAGTAATTTTTTTAACGGAATAATTTTAACTTTTGGGTTTTTAAATTCGAGTCATTTTGTACGATCGATCGAGCAGTATCACTCATTTATAATGAATTCTTTATTTTTACGTTAACGTATAAATTTTTTTTTCAAATTCGTGTTTTCGTCATTTATAAACGTGTTTTTTTTTTTTTTTTTAAATAAAGATTACCATTTCCGATTCGTGTAGATTAGAAATGCGTCTATTTGAAATATTAATTTAGTTACTAAATATTTTTCGTTAATAGTCAAGTAGTATAGTATATTTCAATACAAAATTTTATAAATCACGATGAATTTATATATACATATACATAAGTATCCTTAAAGTAACCTTAACAGTTAAATACAACCAAATGACTTTACAAAACTAAAGAAATAATAAAGAAAATAACCAGTAAAATTACAATAGGAAAAAATAAAAAAAAAAAAAAACGATTAGCACTTGTATATTAAATTTAACTTGTATATAAATAAATAAAAATAAAAGAAATTAATACGACAAATTAATCTTATCCATTTTTTTAAAAATTAAATAAAAAATACAATTTAAAATCTTGAAAAACGTCGAATCACGTGCTGTATTTTAAACGATGGTTAATCTAGAATTAATAAAATATCGTAAACTTCAGTACTTAACAACCTCCCAACAGAAAAAAAGAAAAACTTTTAATTCTTTTTATTTATTTATTTTTAAAGTATTTTTTTTTATTACTGTTTTTGAAATATAATTTTATTTCTTTTTCTAAAATACGCGCTTTAAAAATCGTACTATGCCTCGTGACTATTAGTGGATGTTTGATTTTTTTTGCAATATTTTCCGATAAAAAGATTAGAAGAAAAACTGTACTAAATATTATTCATGCTTCTTAATTTTAATCAGATAATCTGTGTCTCACATTGTTATACATCAGGAATTAGTTATTTTCTTGACACGATGTTCAACGTATTTTTCGTAAGCTGTGACAATGCGAAGGGTAGCATATATCTGATTTATATCATATATACGTAGTGGCTGGTTTCTAAGCAAATACGTGTGTGTGTGTGTGATAGAGTACATCCAACATATGCTCCTTGTATGGCAATTTATAATATTGGTAAGCAATCGTACTATGCCTCGTGACTATTAGTGGATGTTTGATTAAATTCTAATTACTAAATATTATTCATGTTTCTTAATTTTAATCAGATAATCTGTGTCTCACATTGTTATACATCAGGAATTAGTTATTTTCTTGACACGATGTTCAACGTATTTTTCGCAAGCCGTGACAATGCGAAGGGTAGCATATATCTGATTTATATCATATATACGTAGTGGCTGGTTTCTAAGCAAATACGTGTGTGTGTGTGTGTGTGTGATAGAGTACATCCAACATATGCTCCTTGTATGGCAATTTATAATATTGGTAAGCAAGTTTCTCGTTAATGAGTTTATATGTTTCATATATATGCCTTATTGGATTTAAAATGTTTCGGATAGAACCCTGCGCTTAAATAGTTTGTTTCTTCGGCAGACATTTTGTAATGGTCATCGAGTTGCACGTGGAAACAATATTCCAATGACTTTTTGGAATCTAAACCAAACAAATTTTGTTTTAACCTTTACGAAACTTCTACGTTATGTGATCTAGAACGTACTTCGTCGTATACATTTTAAAACCAACCACGAGTTTGAAAAAATTTCTACCGAGTGGTTAGATGAAAAGGTGGGAGAAAAGCACTGACAGCATAGACGGACATTTGAAAAATTTCGCTTAATTTTATTTTATCGTGTTTTAAAATCTTTAGCTTCGGTTTTTCATTTTATATAAATTATTAAATTTCTTTGCTCGGGTTATATTAACGCTGCTTATAGAACGTTAAAAATGTTATCGATAAATTATGTATTTATAAAACGGTCACACTTCTAATTTTATTTTATGCTGCCCACATTTTAAGTAAAATTAATATAAACAATAAATACAAAAATGCACAACGATTCCCCTATATACATTTAAAAACCAAATATCTTCAAATTTTAACCATTTCGATATTCTAAAAAAAAAAAAATGGATTGCAAACTATAATATATATAAGAAATACAAGCGTGCATATCTGATGTTATTATATTTCGTACACGTTCCCTCAACGGATTAAAAATTATTAACATTTTCAATTCTACATAATCATCGCGTCATTATGAACGTTTGTGTTTTTCTTTTTAGGTTCTACAGGATTTTTTATTTCATTTTCTCCCGGCATTAAATACTGATTTTATATTAGTTCCGTTCGTGTATATTTATTTAACTCGTTACAAGTTTTTTCCCTATCCGATACATAAATTTTCAACGTTGACATCGTTATTTTTTTCTGTCATATAATCGGTCATTTAGTCCACGTAGAATGTTTCCATTCTAAAAATAAATTGTATTTTATTTAAGCGTCTTAACAACTCCGTAGTCTAAAATTTACAATTTTGTGTTAAAAATTGACAATGCTATAACGGTTACTCATTACGGATATCCGTTATTTCACTTTGTATATATTATATAACATATAATATACATATTTGAAATAAATATTTATTTATTAGTTTCATTTTATTCGATAGGGCTATATTTTAAAAAGTTATCTATAAATAGTTTAAATAGGTTCCGACGATATTCGATTAAATTAATCGAAATATTTAATCGTTTAATATAGACGAATAATCGGAAATAACGTTAGATATTTGACGTTAAATGTATTTCGGAAGAAAATTCACGAAAAAATATTTAAATAGATCGGCGATTAATTATTAGAATTAATTTGGGCACGTGTGAACGATAATCAGAAATGATTCGGATGATAAATTACATTATATATATATATACATATATATATATATATATATATGTGTGTGTGTGTAAAAATGTTTGTTTGAACGTATTATGATTATTTAAAATGTTTACGCACCTTTTAGTGTAAATCGATTTATTTGTAAAATGTTCATCATTAGACTACATAATAATTTTTTTCTTTAAAAAAGTTAATTTAATAAAGTCGCATTGTTGCAATGCATACGAGGAATTCGAGAAATTTTTAAATGGTTATAGATTAAATATTAATATGTCGAAATCTAAATAAAAAAATGTACAAAAAATTAAACTCGATAAATTACAATATTAATATCCAGCGCGTGCATCAAATAAATGTGTGTGTAATAATTTAGAATATTTTAAAATTTTTTGAAATAATTTTTGTAGCGTAAAGAATAAAACGATTAAATTTTTCCGCGTATTTAATAAACTATATAACAATAGCGATAGATGGCATAATAAAAAACGATTAATCTCGTATAAATCGATAATAATTCCGAATTTAATCTATAAGCATTTACTACTACGAAATGTTAAAAATTGAAAGATTTAAGATATTAAAATAGAATAATAGCAATTAAAATAATCGAAACATATAAAATAATAATAGCGGGAATTTTCTCTATAGATTCAGAAATAGGTTAACATATCGATATATAATATATATACTATCAAAAATAATATCAATACGATCATGAATTTAGTCAAGCGTAATATAAAAATAGAAAATTCGTATACCAAAAAAAAAAAACCCCACACAGTTCAAAGTTATACTAAATAGAGTATTAATTAGAGCGATATCAAATACGGATTATTCTCTTCGTTATCTGATTACAGATGTGACCAACCATGTAATTTTGCGATCTGCCTTTTATTCCTATATACTGTCCATTAGTTGACGCATTGACATCCCCGTCATCTCACGTATGCAATCTATAAAACGGACATCTTCTCTTCTCTGGAATTGCTCCTTGTATTATAATCTTCTCTAACCAGTTTCATTTCTTGACGTGTCCAACAAATTGGAGATTTTTATACTTGGCACTAATCTATCTTTTTTGTTCCATCCTAAGTTGTTGTAGTATTGACATATTCGTCCGATGTTTCCTTCATGAAACCCTCAACATGCGCCTACAGAGGAGCACATTTCAAATGTCTCTAGTTTTCTACGTATCGCTTTTCTTATATGAGGCTCGGAACCATAACACGCTATCGAAAACACCGAAGGGACCATTAATCTCTTTTTTATCATTATATTCATAGAACCATCCATATATTGTTTAGTTTTAATGCATTTGGCCATCCCAATCTTATTTTTCATCGTATCCACTGTAATTCTGTTTTTTTTTTTTTTTTACGTCAGGCACCGACGTAAATATTGAAGCCAGTTTTTTAGAGCTCTGTCAATAGTGACAATTATAAATTTCTCCCGGTTTAGTTATAAATTGGCTTTCCAACAGACATGTTCTATTGCCAATTCCAGTTCATTCTTCCCTAATATCACCGTATCATGTGCGTATCATAAATTGCATATGTTTCTAACGTATCGATGTTTCTCTAACTTGAATCGCATACTAGATAATAATAATAGTTTAGTTTCTAATTTTTGTAATACGTAATTTATTAATGGCAGTTTTAAGAAATATCTAACGCGTAAGATGTAATTGCAGAAGGACAGTTTTAAATTGTATCACACAATTAGTAAAAAAAAAGTAAATATAACGAATTTAATAAGTTAGCCATCAAAAAATAAGAAAAATTATAATTTATTATATGTTAAGAAGATTAATTTTATCTAGATACTATCCTTAAGCTTAAAATTATATATATATGTGTGTATAATAGAATGTAAGTAAAAAATTGTAAATGGAATTTATATTAGCAATAAATTAGATTGCCGTCTTAACATAATATAAATGTGTAACTATTAAATAAATATAATATTATGAAACTAATAATAAAAAAAAAAAAAAAAAACAGTAAATAAAGTCACACTGTTGTAGTGCGACGTTTTACTTAGGTGGTGCGAACGGTTATATTTTTCAATCGGTAGTCACGTACTTCACTCTATACGCAACAGGAATTAATGATGTTGGAAATTAGGACGTTCTGTTAAAAATTATCCGAAAATTAATGCGTATAAACGACCTTAAATCAGCTTTAGTGCATACAGAACTCGAATTAAAAGTCTCAACCCCTGTATAAGTGTGATGCCACACTCTAAGGCCCAATCCAAGATACCGTTTTTTTAAAAATTGTTTATAAAAATACTTACATTTTTTTTTATATATAAAGATACGATCTTAACTCATTGAAGTTAAATAAGTATCAAATTTAGTAAAGTGTAGCTTACTAACAAGATCATCCTGTTAGCCAGCTTATGGGTTGAAGTCAGTAGTTCATTGACCATGACTACGAAAATTAGTTTATATTAATCTATTTATGTAATAGAATTTAATGACTTCATAATAAGTCTGACGGGTGGCGCCTTTTAAGACGCCTGATGTCTTCACTAGTATTTAATAAATTGAAGCTTCCACATTGACATGTTGGTGTAAGTCTCTTTTTGTGTGCTGTAGCGAATTTTCTAATCTCTTCGTTTACAAGCGAGATATGCAAGTCTCGATGAATATCATCATTTCTCGAATAACGGCATGCATCTTGCTCTTAATATTAAGCTTTTGTCTAGCTTGGATCTTTGCTTTAGAAGACCTGCTGGTACAGCCCCATAACTGCAGACCATAAGTCTATATTGGCTTTATGATCTGCCGATACAGTAGACATTTGTACCTTACGTCTAGAGGCGATTTGCGTCCAATAAGCCAATATAACTGCTGAGTTTTTTTCTTTATTTGTTTACATTTCATTCTGGCATGTATTTCCCAGGTCATCCGCCTATCCAGGTGCATACCAAGGTACTTGACTGAGTCAACCTGTGGAACAGGTTTACCTCCTAAGTACACTTGTTGGTGATGCACATCTGTTCGTCGGTATAAATCGGATTTTTTACCTTATGATAGAGTGATTAAACATAGAACTTAATACGTTTTTTCTATTATAAAAAGTAATTAAATGTTATATTTTTACAAATAGGAGAATGCGTAAATAATTTAATTTCGCCCAAAAGGATTAATTTTTTTGCGGATATTATATTGCGTGCATTTTTTTTGCGGATATTTTCAAAATATTACCATTTCTGAGTAGTAATAGCGAGAGGGAGAAAGCAATAAAATTTATTTTCACGATCGACAAAACACTCGCGTAATTGTTAACGCCGTTTTTTTTTTCATCTATAAAATTTAAGATGCTTTTAAACATTTCTGATACCTCCGAATTTTCCCACCCTACGCCTGGGCCTAATCCGGCACTATGCCAATATATAAAACTGTGTTGTGTGCCTATGATTTGAGCGAATATTTTCATTATAGTCACTGCATCCGACTATCTTTATCACACATGAAGAGAAAATCTTGTTTTTTTTTTTAGATTAAAAGTGGGAGTATATTATATTTAATCCTTTCAGTCACATTGTCCGTTGTATGGTGCATATTTAACGCTAAAAATTATCTGTTTTTATAATAAGGGAAATTTGCTTGACATAGAACGTTTTATATATATAACATATTAAAAATTATCTAGTTATTTAATAAAAAGCAGTATTATACATAAAATATTACTCATCAAAATGTATAATATTCTGTAAAAAAATGAGAACATATGGCTGAACGGTATATATGGAATAAAATCAGTCCTAGGACTGCCAAACTGATGATGATATATATATATATATATTGTAAAAGGGGGAAACCAACCTAAATGAAGAAGAGTAAATTCGTAATAGACAAATATATACATATATATTTTACATTGAACTATTTAAAAATTTGTAAGGAAAAAACAGGTGTAGGGAACTTAGTAAAATATGGACAGATGAGGAGAAAGGACATCGACATATTGCGCGTAGTTCATAAATAATTATATTACGAGTATATCAATAACAAGATCAATTTTCAGTATTTTACACGGCACGTGAGATATATATATATGTGTGTGTGTGTACCACCTGAACGCCAGTTTTGCTTAGAGTAATATTTTAGACGTAAGAAAATTTTACAAATTTTTCTTTTTAAATTGACAATAACTGAGAGTATATACTAATGACGACTAGATTTGTACAACAGCGTTTTAGTATAATGCTATTGATAATTAATGTTCTAATTATAGTGAAGAATCACCTGTAATAATAGAAATAATGTGAATGTGCAAACAACGGACTACGAAACTTTTCAGCTAAATCCGTTATCAACCGGACGTAAAAAAATAAGAATAAAAAAATTATGAAATATAAAAATATAATAACCAAGAGGACTGAAATAAACGTGAAATTAGCAAAAATGAATTATCTACTCCATAGAAAACCTGCCTTATCTGTGGATAACAAGTTGAACATTTACAAGCAGATATTAAAGCCGATAATGCTGCGTTACTACGGATGTCCATTATGGGATTGAGTAAAACAAAATACTAATATCGATATAATGTAGCGGATATAAAATGAAATTTTACGAACGACTATTAACGCATCGTCGTGCATAATCAATGTGACGCTGAACGATAATCTCGATATAGAATTCATTAGACAAGTAACATGGACAATATTAGAACTTATTACCGCAGACTTGAAAGACGTCTGAATAACAACGAGATGATTCTCTAGAAGTTCGACAACTTAAACAGGATAAGATGTTGGACATAGTTTTATTAGTTGACAGATGATACATCGTGTTATTTGGTTGAGAGCGAGATTATCATTATGTTAATCGCATAATGATATAAAACATGTTGAATAGTCTCATAAGATAGGTGCATTATAACTTATAAAATGAAAGTTAACAAAAAATATGTATATATAAATAAGTATATTTCGATGTACAACTTATAAAATGAAAAGTGAAAATACATAAAATTAGTTGATTTTATAAATAACTTTTTTTTAAATAAAAACGTGGTTGAAAATCCATCGTGAATACCACAGGCTCAGAAACTCCTACTCACTAAAAATCACCACGGTGCTCGTACAATTGACTGTATCAGTCTGTACCACTGGGACTGCTTTCAGCATAGTCTTTAGCTACTGGATGCTGTACAGGGGTAGAGTAACTCCTTCGACGCTGTCTATCAGTTTCTTCTTTCGTTTTATAAATGTTTTTTCGTTTAGCAATTTTTTCTAAGTTGTACATCCTACATTTTGCTTTATTTTTTTGTTATTCTCTTTTATATTTTATGTTCATTTGATAATCGCTTAATAGCTGAAAAGTTTTGCGATATTTTTATATAAAATTTATTTGTTTAAAAACTCCTCGTTTATAATTACAGCCAGGGTATTAAAGCAATTACCACGCAAAGGCTTCATCCTATTAAGTTATATATTTAATTCTATAATTCGATTGCGACAAGTTGAAATTTTCACAAATTATTTTAGCAAAGAAAGCAGGAAAACCTGCAGAGGAACTAACATCATACCGACCAATCTCTCTGCTGTGCTTTCTAAAGTATACGAGAAAAGCTAATACTAAAAATAATGAAACCCTTCTTGGAAATCTAATACCGGAACACCAATTTGGTTTTAGATCTGGTCATGGGACTGTAGGTCCACCGTATAGTCAGTATTATTGAAGAATCTTTCGAATCGAAAAAGATATGTGACGCGATTTTTCTCGATGTAAAACAGGCGTTCGATAGAGTATGGCACGAAGGATTGCTTTATAAAATTAGGCGCCATCTTCCGTATCAGTTATTTGAAATACTCAAATCCTACCTTGAACGTTATTTTGTAGTCAAATATAGAGATGAACAATCTCAACTTCATCCAATAAGTGCCGGTGTACCGCAAGGTAGCATACCGGGTCCGATGCTTTACCTAATTTATACAGCAGATATACCTGTACCGAGTAATACAGAAATCGCTACCTTCGCGGACGATACAGCTGCGATTTGTTCCGACTCGTCTTTTGAAAATGCAAAAGTTAACTTACAATCAGCATTTAATACTATTTCAAAATGGTTCAGGCAGTGGCGAATAGAAATCAATGAAAAAAAATCAACTCGTGTAATAGTTACAAATAAGAGAATACCCAGCATCAAAAATATTTATATAAATAATCAGGAAATTACAGCTAAAGACTCAGTAAAATACCTAGGAATCAATTTGGATCAAAAAACTAACCTGGAAAAACCATATAGCAGCCAAAAACGAAATGAATTGAATATAAAGTATAGGAATATGCTTTGGCTTATCGGAAGAAAATCCGAATTAACACTGGAGAACAAGTTATTATTGTATAAACAAATTCTAAGGCCTATTTGGGGGTACGGATGTCAACTCTTGGGCTTAAACAGAGTAATACAGCTATAATAGAGCGTTTCCAAAATGAAGCATTGAGAACCATCATAGATGCCCCGTGGTATGTAAGCAATCTTACATTACACACAGACCTAGAAAAGTTACATACGTTAAAGATAAAATTCAAGAAATGGCTCGTAAATATGGCGACAAACTTATCACACGAATGCTTTAGCTGTTGTTTTACTAGACAGCTCCACAGATACCAAACGAGTTAAACCTGCAGATCTATTTTGAATAAATAATACAAAGTACTAAAATACAATCAGCAAAATGGGTAAGGAACTTCACAAGTCAATCGAAATTTCTTTTCAAAAAGATTGCTAGATAGCCTGAGTGGCATAATTTCGGAAGAAGAACAAAAAAACCTAATATTTTGAAAATAAAAATATCAATTGTAATTCGGTTCTAAAATAATAATCCTATAATAAAGTTATCGTCGAAATATATTTTATTAATGAATATAATCGACCGAAGATAATATTAATAGAATTATAATCAAAGAAAAACCAAAATCGATAAATAAGAACTTTTGAATTGTCCAAATTTTGTTAAACAAACGACGTTTGAATGTTATTACGAGACGCATTAAAAATTATCTGCATATGCGCGAAATGTCATATAATTAAAAAAAAAAAAAAATAAAAAAAATTGTAATTTACGATCTAAAGGATTTATTACGTAAAGTAAAAATAAAGTTCAAAGTGTTTTTTACTTTATCCAACTTCGTCCGAGTTAATACTTAATCTTTAAAGGTCGTATGGAAATGTACCTCTTATAGAAATCGTAGAAAGTAAAATTTCATTTTCAACTGTTACAGGTTTTTATTACGCATTATCGATTTTGAATTTATAGTTTCGCTTTAAATAGTCTTCAAGTAAAATACGGATAACACCATTTTATTCAGTTCGCTTTTAACGTACAAATATATTTTTATTCTTTGTAAGTTTACTAAACTTTTTTTGACGATCTCCTAACAAGTTCATAGTTTCAAATTTTACCGCGATTTTCAAACAATCATGATATATGGGGCTTAAAGCTGAGAAATTTTTATTCTCTTTTTGTATCTATAAGTTTATCAAACATCTTTCGACCCCACCACCCGGGGACTGAAAGGGTTTAATCGAAACTACGATTAAAGATAAACTGTCCGTTGGAAAATTTTATTAGTCGACTATGTACTATCGATTTTTTTTTATCGGCTTTGCAACTTTTTTTATCTGTCGTTCGTAAAGTAAAACGATGCGTTACGAATATTTCGATCAAGTTCTCCTTAATTTCGGTCTCGATGTTGTCCAGCTTTTGGAGTTTTGTTTCCAATAGCAATTTTAACAAGTTACAATTATTACAAAAACAGGTGTCTCAGATGTGTACTAATAAATGTCCCTAGATACTAAAGAATCATCGACATGCGCATACTACCTTATGCCTTATATTAAGGACCTCGTATACTAAATTTAACAACGCGTAATTTCTGCGCTTAATAATCATTCAATTTCTACAATAGGTAATTACGATTCTAGGCAACTTCAATTTATGAATATAAACATAGGAGCCTCAAACCATTACCTT
This sequence comes from Coronaproctus castanopsis, assembly GCA_032883995.1. NCBI lineage: Eukaryota > Metazoa > Arthropoda > Insecta > Hemiptera > Monophlebidae > Coronaproctus > Coronaproctus castanopsis. The sequence continues at coordinate 220,212,335 of CM065052.1, read as the reverse complement.
TTGTGTAACGTTATATATGGCAATTATTTTATGACTTATTATTCTTCTATATTAAGTCAAACTGCCATTCTTTTGGTTCTTTATTATTCTTTTTACTGTCATTACATTATAATTATATATCTTTTCTATATTACGCATCTTTATAATAATTCTGTTACACGGTGAGCCATTTTGGGCGTTACTTATTATTTTCTGTAAATTATCGATGTTGAACACAACCCTTTCTTTTCATAAGTATCAATTTCGCCAATTCTACACTTTTTTTTTTTATCGCAAAAATATTACTATATTTTTGAAACTTTGACGTATTAATTATAGGTTTACAAATTAATATCGTTCTTTATACTCGTATTATTCGTATGTATTATTATCCTTAAGTGTCAGTGATTAATAGTATTATATATGTAATTGTAGAAAATTTTCGATTTATGTAACTTCTTATATTATCTAATATTTCGATTCGAATTAAGTGCTACTACCGGTATTGGTTAATACATCAAAGTTCTCTTAATATTTATCTATATATTGTAATATCGATTAAATAAAATTTAACGAACTGAAACAACCATATTTGAAGAATACTTTCAGCGCTCAACTCCTTATGCGCTGTATTTTGCAACGATCAGCATCCCACAGCCGAAGAAGTGACACACGGCTGTTATTAGTCAAATCGAGCTAATTAGTCTCGTTCCTATGGATTCCAGCTCCGGGAAATTAACCAGCAAGCTGCTACATTATGTGCCGATTTCAAACGTTGCAGTTCCAGCTATCGATGTACGTAATTATGTCAAATCGAGACTATTTGCATCGTGGCAACAAAAGTGACAATCGACGTCCTCATTAAATAAGCTTAGTCGAGAATTTCGTAGACTTCGCTTCATAGGTTCATTCACACCTGATCAACTACAGCTCGTCAGTGCCCCGCGTGTAGCGTCACTTCCGTCTTCCATACTCATTGACTGTTCCTCGTATCTCAGATTATCTCTCAACCTTCTCTCCTTACTTCCTCTTCTCTTCAAAGATGAATACTCGTCACTTACTAACATAATACTCCTTTATTTAACTTCCTCTGTGTCCTCTAGGCTTATACATTGCAGGTTAATTTAGACCATTAATAATAATAGTAATAACAATAAGATGATGTTAAATTAATTTTTAAAAAATTCCAACCCTTTCTGATCGTTTTAATCAACAAAAGGATAATCATTAACAGGTGCGCCGATTTGAAAAAACTGGGGGGGGATAATATTTTTTGTATGTTTCATAAACATAATCAATAAATAAAATTGTACTCTTCCATATAATAATCATTTTATATATATATATATATATATATATATATATAATTTTTTTTAAATGTGAATATATACGAAAATATGTATATATTTTTAGGTTAAAACTAGAATTTGACCTTTAATACGGGGGTCCAGTTTCTTCGAACCTGAGAATTATTTATCGGTTTTAATTATAAATTTATCCACCAGTTGAATTTGAATAAGTTGAACAGTATCGTATTCATAAATATGTAAAATAAAATCGGTTACTGATAAACAGAAAAAATATTTATGCCCTGCACTGTTCCCTTTCAACAATTAAGAATGTGAGAACCAGATTGATTTAAAAGGGAATGTGTAAATCATAAAGTAAGAAAAAACCACAGAAATATAAAATCAGAAAAACAGTAAACCATGGACTGTTTTCTGAGAATAGAATATCAGTCGATGAAAACAATTTGGAATAAATGCTGACAATACTAACCTCTAATATTATGTCCCTACTAACGTAAATCTGAAATTCGAGAAGTAAATAGTATCTACGAAATTATACGCAAAATACAATAAGCAGACGAAACAAATTTTTATTTAAATTCTTTAAGAAAAAAAAATTGATTTATATATTTTTATGTCTAACTCACGGTATTGAAATGGTTATAACTCTCGAATAATAAACATTGAAGGGACAAAGTCCTAATTAATAACCGTTGAGGGGCCATGGCTCCGATATAATAACTTTGAGAGTGCCACTGCCTATCTAACGTCAGATTTTTCCGGTCAAACTGCTCGTTTTTGATTTTAATATATAGTTGTTTAAAGCCGGCTTGCGTCTTGCGAATATTTCAGTTTTGCTATTGTTCGATTTTCCATTCATAACAGAATTTGGATAGCTTTAGCGTTAGGTTAACCTGTTAATAATACTAATAGTACTTATGCGATACGGTTATGTTAATAAGGCGATTTCATCCGCGTATGAGGGATTATGTTATAACCCCCATCTCAAATATTGAAGAGATAAAAAACAAAAATCGAATGAAATATCTCAAATTTCTGTTGGGACATCGAGGAAGTTGTTTGCCAATCAATTGAAACGAGTTCGACTCTATCAGCTTCAACATTTATTGCGCGGTTAAAATATATTATCATATTTTTAATAATTTTTTTCATTTTCATTAACGTCAATTATGAAACGTCCTGTATAATAAACAGAAATGGTCCAAATATGCTTTCCTGCGGTACTGCTGTTGTTAGATTTACGAGTTTTAATTTTACCGTAAAATTTCCTAGGATTTAATCGTGTAACTGTAATTTATTAACTTAAATAAAATTCTATCCTGTCAGCTTGTATCAAATGCTTTCTCGATTATTTTTATTAAAATTAATTCGATCGCAGACTTTTTACCAGTTGTACAATTTAAATTGGATTTAAAATCTTATTGGAAATTATTAAGAATTTTATTTGATATTTTCTCAGTCTAACCGGTATTTATTTTACTAATATTGCCGAGTAGTAGACTGATAGGGGTCTCATGTTTTTAATCAAACAAGCCATCCTAGTTTCGGGAGGGGTAACCGATATTCTCCAGGACACGGAGAATGCGAGAATTAAATAACGTGTTTTTTTTAGTTTGTTCTCCAATCCGGATTTACCCGGTCGGGCTAGTTTATAGCTTAAAATCTAGGCGTTTTATAAAGGACACAGTGTGCTTAAAGTTAAATAATTATAGAAGTGCATATAAGTAGTGTGTAGCTGAAAAGTAAGTAAAAGCGTCCCTTGTTTGCGTACTTAATCTAAGGGCAGTTGAAAAACATAGTCCCATCGACTACCTGTGTGCATGAAGAAATGAGTCTGTGGGTAGTAATAAATAATATAAATAAAAATGTAATATAGAAGAAAAAATACAGCGTCACAAACAAAGATACCAAAATATATTTTGTCGATAACGAAATTTCAAAAATAAAAATCTTAGAAGAATATTAAAAAAATAAAACTTAAGAAAAATACATCTTTATAGGAAAAAATCTTTAGTAAATAAAATAATAATAATAAAAAAAGAAAATTACTTCTGAAAGATAAGCCTATCGAATATAAATACATCAAAGAAAAACATACTTCATTATGGCGAAGATTAAAATATTTTAAATTTAATATTACATAATATTAATAATATATAATCGGGTAAATTAGAAATGAATTATAGAGCAACTATACCTTTCTGAGGTAGATTTTTAATTATTTTTTATACTAATTTTATTTCGGAGAGCTGATATATTTTTTAACCTCTGTGTTGGTTGTTAGATACTCTAAAAATTTAGTGTAGGCGTGTTGTTTATTAAAAATGTGTGTATTGTTTTGTCTTACTTTTCGTTCGTGAAATCGTGTAGACATTACATTGTTTATACATATGTGTTTTCAAAATGATTAGCTATAAGTTCAAACCTTATCTTAATCTGAGTAGGTTGCGTTATCTCCGCTTCTAGATTTTGTTAAAGGCGACAAGAAAGTTTGTCCGCCAGAGAAATATTAAATTAATTGAGATAGCTAAGATATTGATGGAAATAGGATTATGTAGAGGTGTTATTAAAAATTAAACATATATATATATATATATAATCTCACTACCGGCCACTATAAGTAATTTATATGTATTATCTAACTTGAGTTATGTTTCCTATAGAATATTTATCATTTATGTTGTACGTAATAAATTTTATAGTAATTTTGTATTTTGTTTCGTAATTTTATCTTTCTTATATTGTTTTATCAAATATATTTATTTTAAAATAATATTTAAAAAAATATATGCGTACATTCGTTAGTAAACATTCTTCATACCTTATCGCAATATTTATTTATATTTATACAATCTGAATCGACAAATTAGTGTAGTGGTATAGTAAATTGTGTAAATTCTTTTCGGCGTACGAAATTGTCAATGTGAAACGTGCCTTAAAAACGACGAATATAAGATTTTTTTTTCATTTTAGTATCACCACCCCCTATTTCGTGTTATAATATTTTCCGGTTTGTATTTACTTATTCCAGAACAGAGTACCACATATGGAATGTCTATTTCATTATGACGCGAACTTCAAGGTGGGGGGTTGGTGGGTGGTTCATTTAATTTGTCTGGTGTACGTGTATATATATATATTTTTTTCTTTTTATAATCTAGCATATAATTGAATTGAGCTACATATAAATGTTTTCAGACTTCCGGGGCTTTTTTCATCCATCATACCGCGAAATATGACTGTTCTCTTGTTCTTATCTTTTGTTTGAACAAGCGCGCTGGTATACCAGTATGATTTTAATATTTTAAGTGTTACGTAAGCTGTTTTTATATATATATATATATATATATATATATATATAAAATAACCCGCTTGTGACTTCTCCAGATGGTTTTATATCGTATTTAAATTTCACACGTGTGTAACAAAGCCCAAATACACATGCCTAGTGTTGTGATACTCCTTTATGAATGCAAGTTGCATGACTGTAGTATCGCTTGGCATATGTTTATATAATACTTTATATAAATAAGTTACACTGTATGTATTTTAATTGAAAAAGTCATATATTTCGGATATCAGAAACTACTAAATGTATAGGCAGCTTAGGTATATTGCTATCACAATTGTTTCCTAAAAGAGGAAACCAAAATTCTAAAATATAAATATGTTTATATATATATATATATATAGTGTATATGTATGTTGTGATATACATAGAATTTCAACCCCATTGTAAATTGCAACACACACACACACGTACATATATATATGTTTGTTATAAACATTCGTTCGATAAAATTATCAATATTTTCAGTAAAATTTTACTGCTTGTTTAACCCTTCCCACCATAGTGTTCTCAAATGGGATATGTGCTGCTTTTTTAACCCTTTCAGGCCTATCAAATGTTCTATTTTTGTGGTTGACGTGAAATGTCCCAATTTTAAAAATCCTTCGAAAATGATCTATAGTTCCCCTAAAAAGGGAGTATTTTATAATGAACAACTGTATTAAATTTATATTTTTGCGTCAACACTTTATAATGTATGACTGAATGTGTTAAGTATTTGAAATAAAGTACATATGAACAGTAATTGGGATAATGTGAAGTTTAATAATTTTTGTGGATTTTAATATCCATCTGATTTATCTAAAAAGGTATAGAATACCAATTTCTAATCTCACGAATACTGACTCAACTGGACCTGTCCGAATCCGAATTAATACTAAATTACTTATGTAAATATACGCTTGTGCTATTTTCCTGCGCCTTCGAGAATTACATAACGATTGCGAAACCTGGCAAGGACGCTTCCTTACCCCGAAAAACAAAGACCACTTAGGCGTTCTCAGCAACATTAGCAAAGTATTCGAAAAAATATTATTAGCGCGATTAAGGACAGAAATCACTAAATACTTAATGATCATCAGTTTGGTTTCCGATCGAAACAAGGCACCACATTTCAATTAACCAAAGATAATTTTAATTTAAACAAACATATAGGTTCTGTCATGCTGGACAGGGGAAAAGCATTCGATATTACCTGGCACGAAGGACTTTTTTTTTTATAAAATCATTAAGTATAAATTTCATGCTACATACCTAATATACATAATTAAATCATATATAACCAACAGGAAATTTTAATGTCAACTTACATGATCATGAAACTTCAACTCAATACATCGCAGCTGGCGTACCCGTGCGAAGCATGTATTTATAATCTACATATCTGACATCGCAGATTGTGACAAAGTTGACGATTACCTCTCTACGCAGATGACGTGTCATTCATGTTGTTTTCGTTTAGGGTCGACACTGTCTGTAATAAATTAGATAAGGCAACCTAAATATTGTTTCAAATGGAAAATAAAAATAAATGGAAGCAAATCAGAATCGATACTTCTAACAAGCCGCAAACTTCGCAAATAACAATATTCTCGTTTAAAACAAACCCAAACAAATATTACATATTTTAGTGTTGTTAAGGGTTGTTATAAACTTAGCTTCACAAGATCAGTGTGCTATAAAAAGGTAACAAAAACTGCATATTTTGTTTGCCATATTCTACAAAAGATCTACCCTGTCAATGAGAAATAAACACTTATTCTATCATAGTGTGATGCTGTCTAAGAATCTATATTCTTGTCCTGTATGGTCCTCTGCCATTTTATCTAGTATCGACAAACTACAGAAGCTACAAAATCACTACTTCAGAATTATATTATATAGGCCAGATTTGACTGGGATTAAATCCACGCGTAATAGTTTAGGTAAATTATTATTGTAAATACTAAAATAAACAAATAATAAATATTTTTATATTGAACAACTGTTTTAAAATTACTTTTATTTTACGGGCTAGTGTATTATTTGTTTATTTATAAATTTTATGTTTGTTAGATGGTTTTATTTATTTTTATTGTATTTCCTATTGTGTTATTGTTTATATGTATAAAATTGCTGACTGTTGATTGTGTTGTTTAAGATATTCACTATCAGTACTGTTTTATCACTTTGATGATTTTTGTAAATTGCGTATTTTATACTTTTATAAATTTGTATATGTTTTTATAATTTACATTTTTAATATTTACTCGATAATGATTTAAGGGCGGAAAAAAGGTTGGCAAATTTTCATGAAGAAAGAAAAAAATCATCCGTGCTAAACCCCTTATTATTTATACCCACGCTGTCTGACTTACAAGGGCGCATTAGGGAACCTGTAAAATATCCCATCTATGCCGAGGACCTGGTTGTATATATTAGAGGATATTTCTGCCCTGGAAAAGAAACTATAACAAAATGTTCGCATTAATAGAATGGGCTTCGACAAAAAATATCCGTTTCTCCTCGCAAAAGACACGTGTAGTACAATTCAGCAGGAAAACTTCGTATACACGTCTCGTTCTAAAATTAAACAGTACGACTATATTACATCAAACTAAATTGCTCCGATTAATCGTGGATAAGAAAAAAATGAAACTGAAAGGCTCATATGTAGATTACGTAAAAGCTAGATGCACAAATGCTTTTAATTTACTGAAAACTATACACCACAAATCGCGGGGCTCCGACAGAAGAACGTTATTGCGTCTCTATGGTATACACGTTAGATCTTTATTAGACTACGGTTCGATTGTATCTGGTACAGCATCGCCAAAAGTGATATAGATAACTTAGATGTAATTTAAAATCAGGCACTTCGCATTTGCAGTGACGTCTTCTGCACTAGTCCAGTTTTAAACCTACATACCGAAACTAATATAACAACACTCAAACATCGAATAATCCGGTTAGCATTGAAATATTATTTCGAATTGAGTACGAAGAAAACCCATCCAAACTATTATTACAAAACCTTTCGTTCAAACTTAGAAAACAAATACGGTAAAAATAACCAAGCATTTGCATTACGTTGTAAACATTTCATACGGTACCCTAATTTAACAACGGTTGATTGCACTACACAAGTCTCTACGTGGCTTAACTCCACGGACTAGAAATCCCGGCTCAACAAAATTCGCGATAAATCTTGTTCGATAAGAGTCGCGGTCGAGATGAATACAGAACAAATTACGGAGAGAATCAAACCGCGAATAGAATAGTGGACGACGTCGTACCGAGCGAACAGACACGAAGAGATGAGCTCGATTACGAATCGGCCACATAACGCAAATCGAGGAAAATGATGCATGTCAAGGTTCAGCGCTAATCATAGAACATGTACAGAATGTCCGAAATTCGAACAACAACGCAATCATTAATAACTGGACTAGATATATAAGTGAAGCACTACAATGAAGATGTAACACAGCGAGTAATATACTTTCTAAAAATAACCGATTTAGAAAAAATTATTAGAAACTAAACAAATAGTATTATAAAAAATCAATTGAAAATTAGTTAAATCACTAATATTTATTTTCTTAAGGAAAACACAAAGCTTTTCGGCATTTACGCCATTATCAAGTGAAAAATTTAAAAAATCATAATTTTAAAAATATAAATTAAATATAATTACTTAAAAATATGTGATGGTAATCGTGAAAATATGATCCAAAAACGATGTCTGCTTCTGTCGGTCTATTTTTTTGATTTGTTGAAATTTAATATCAATATATTTGTTTATTAATTTAGTTTTTTTATATTAATTTTTTCTTCAATATTATTTTCTTGATTCTGTAAAAGTTGTATACTGTTGGAATTTTAAATTTTTCATTTACTATTGCGATGTATGATGTCCAAACGTAAAATATAAAATATAAAAATATACAACCACAAAATTTTTTAAAAAAACACAATTTTACAAATAAAATGAAAATAAATATTAAAAATCTGATAAATTTCAACAAATCAAAAAAATAGACCGACAGAAGCAGACATCGTTTTTGGATCATATTTTCACGATTACCATCACATATTTTTAAGTAATTATATTTAATTTATATTTTTAAAATTATGATTTTTTAAATTTTTCACTTGATAATGGCGTAAATGCCGAAAAGCTTTGTGTTTTCCTTAAGAAAATAAATATTAGTGATTTAACTAATTTTCAATTGATTTTTTATAAAAAATCACTACATTCCACATTATATAAAAAATTAAAATAGTATTATAAGTGTTATTTATATTGTAAGATAGCTGGCTTATAAACGATTATTGCTGCGAGTTTATATACGCTATATATATATATATATATATATATATATATATATTTATTTATTTATTTATTTTCTTATTTTATTTAGATAACGGTACTTGTATATAAGTTTAGATTCGACCCGTTATTGGATGTTATTAATTACGTTTTTCGTTATTGTTTATTACGTGGGAAATTTATATTCGGTATCCGTTATTGGGTATACAGGATAATAATAAGCAAAGTGCGCCGTATTCGTTAGGTTTGTTTACACATTTTTAAACCAACTTGTTTATCTTCATAATTTCTTGAACATATCCACTCGAGTTCCACGTTGGATCTATCGTTTCCTGATTATTTTATCGTTGATGATTTTAAATATTTTTATATTATTTATTAAAAATCATTATTTTTTTCCAAATATAATTTATGTATAAAATATTCTATCAATTTATAAACAACTAACTTTATTATTCGTTATTTTTTTTTTTTATTATTCCTGAAAATATTATTGTCGCGGTTAAAGTTCATCGTTTCTCCTAAATTTGCGATATATATATATATATATATATATATATATATATATATATATATATATATATATAATAATATATAATAATATATAATATATAATATATATATAAAGTTTTAATTTTCTATCTGTTTAGTAACAAATAATATTAAAATTCAACAATAAAACCAACCGTACGTTAAATAAAAACAAATAAATATGTACTATTTACTGATAATTCTGTGAATTTTATTACAAGTTAAATTATATTATTTTGTTTAATTATTACGCATTCATCGTACATAGTACATAGTACATATAATGATGACGTGTGTCCCTTAGACTATATATATTACAATTCCGTCGTTATTTTAAATACGCACAAACGCATAAATATCGGAGAATCTCCATTCCCGTAAATCGGATTTAGTTTACTCTATCCACTGTACGTATATGTATTTGCTTCAATTACGTACGTTCGCTTAAGGTTTTAAATTGTGTATTATTAAAAAGAAAAATTAAAGTTTATTATTATCTCTTAAATTAAAATTCGGCGTGTTCGATGAAATATTTCGATTTGCATTTTTTGCTTTCTTTCAGGTTACATTTGATTTTAATTCATCAACTTTGTATCCCTTAAATCGATTTTAAAAATTTAACACTTTTTCCCCCCCCCCGAGTATAAAAAATTTAATAAATTAATAAAAATATCGTATTCCAACGACTAAATACTCGGAAAAAGTTTTTTGGTAATATTTAACCCTTTCGATCACCGTGTCCGCTATACGTGAAATTTTAATTTTAACGAATTTTTATTCCAACGAATTTTTTTATTTTCTAATTGACGTGAAATGTCTCAATTTTTAACATATTCCTATAAATATACCGAAAATTATCTACAGTTCATCTTAGAAGCGGTATTGTATATAAAATTCGTAATTTTTATCAAAATTTTATGACTGATGAATGGGTTGATGAAAAAATTATTTATTTCGAACGTAAATATAATAAAACAATTTTCAACGCCCATCGTTTGTAACGTCGATTATTTATTTAGGTTTGAAAACGAAATTTTTTATTATACTGTTTCACGTTTTTTCGAAAATTAATTTCAATTTCTAACACGTCTACGCGTAATTTTCGTAGTCAACGGTTGGAACTTACAAAAAGTGACGTTAATGACGAGCCCATTTCCCCTTTTCGCTCTGGCTAATTAACGTGGCGTGTGTACGCGACTTAAATTGAAAGTAATATTTACTTATCGAAGTACATCGAGTAGTAAAGTATTACGCCATTACACGATGACAAAATTATATCCTAACGTACGATCCGGTATTATTATTATTATAATTTTTTAAAAATATATTATCTTTGATATTTTTTTTTAAGCGATGATATTTTTGTTCGGATTTTTTATATCGCTTAAAATTTAGAATATGATTAGGTATTCTAGTTTGTGAATTTCGCTGGGGAGACATAATAATGTATAGCACGGATAGAGATGGATGTATGTTAAAAACAACTTAGTTATTTTATTTGACCTCAACGGGCTTTTTCGACAGTTATACGCTATATTAAAATTACCGCAAATAATGGCCGGTAATAATTAAATCGAATCGAAATTTATTTCCAATAAGCCAATTGCAAAATAATAATAATGAACGCGCATATATAAACAATTGAGTAATCTTACAAATTACACGAACATGTTTTACACATTTAAAAATTTGAAATCCACCAAAGCGCATATATCGGGCGTAGTAAACAAGTAAAAATCGAATCAACATACAAAGTAATTAAAAACACAATACATCTGTACTAATATATAAAATTGTTATTTTCATTATACGTCACTGCATTGGGCTATTTTTATCATGCATAAACAGAAAATGTATTATTTTTTTTTTTAAATTTTTGTCTGTCCGTCTGTTCCGATTTTACTCGAAAACTATTAAAGCAATAATGATGAAATTCCTACAACTTATAGCCTATATTATCGGATACGTTCTAAGCTTTGTTTCACGTTGATATCGCAAATAAGACAGAAATTACAATAATTTAAAGTTTTAACAAATAGTAAACAGCGATTAACACGTTTTCCGGTTCGAATGTGCCTTCACTACAAACATCCTCATAAAAGTTTTGTTGCGTTATATATATATATATATATATATATATATATATATATAGAAACAGACAACGATATTGTATTAAAATTACAAGCGCAGCTGTGGGTGTAACTTCTAGTAATACTCTATAATCAAAATATGCGCGACTTCCCAAACCACGGCTAAAAACTGCGTGAGCACCGGGTTTACCATATATAAGTGTATTTCTAAATGTTAACGCGATATAATCATAGTTCAATACATATTTAATAATAAATTTAAATTATTACAAATTTAAACCATCTCAGCATAAATATAATTAACGTTTTACTTGAAAAATAAAATTACTATATGTATACTGATACAAAAAATTCTATATACATGCAATCGTATAACAATGCACAAGTGTATCTGCCATATAGATAGACTTCATCAATAAATCATATCGTACCGATGCCCACACACACAAAACATACAAAAACCATCTCTCTACCGACAGATATAGAGGTAAAATATCCACACATAAAGAACACGCAATCAAAAACACTAGTACATTCTATGGAAAAATACACACACACACAGACAGATAGACTGCAATTCAGATATCCTTTTCTTGCTGCTTATAAACAAATTTATTAATATTAAAGATGTTACAGAAGTTTATAAAGATTTTGTGCATCGCGAACTCGTTTAATCGCATTTACATTTTTAATGTTTCCTATCATAAATTGTTGTCCTACTAAAGATGCCGTAGTATAATGCGTGTAAGTAATTTTCATCTTCGTTTATAATTAAGGAAATATTTTTTTTTTATTTATTTATTACTGCAGGCTGACCAACAAGATCGTTTAGCAGTATTTGGGAGGAGAGCATAACAGGAACGGTATAGTATCCACTGGTACACACCCGGCAAAATTAAGTAAATCTATTCTTGTTTCGTTAGGTAACTTATTGAAAAACACAACTTCTGCATAAATTGTCTGATTTCTTAAACGAGTTTTATTGAAACGTGGCAAAAATGCAACGACCTCATTAGCCATTCTAGTTCTACCATGTCCGTGAATAATTTGAAATATATCCTTGTGTTTAATAACGAATTTCAATAACTGCAATTCGTATAATTGCAATTAAGCAACTTGTTTGTACGGGTCAATTCATTTCTGAATAAGTTTTTCCAACAATGCTCGTTGTAAAAATAGGATTGGGTTCATATAACATTTTGCAGCTCCGCCCCAGTGTGTAATCACATAGAACAATACCGGTTGGTACAACGCTAGATATACAATCTACATAATTACAGTATTGCTTTAAATAATGAAAAGAGATAATTTCATTTAATTTTCCCATTATGTATAAAAGGTATTTACTTCAATTCACGCGAAGATTCATTAATACAACAAAATATTTAGTCTCATACGCTCTTTGCAAATCAACACTATCACTCAATGATACAGTTATATCTTTCCATAATAATAATAATAATAATAATAATAAAACTATATATAATAATTATGATTAGCGTATTTCTTATTATAAACCATCTAGTTTAAAACTAAAATGTTTGTTAGGACCATGTATATAGTATGAATTATTATTTAATTCGATTTTAATGTGAGGATTATATAACTGCTTAAAAGTTTTGTGAACTTGTAATCAGTTTACAACTTAATTTTAAAAGAAATTTATATATCCAACATACATACGTATATTTTTATATATATATATATATATATATATATATATATATATATATATATATATATAGAGAGAGAGAGATATATATAGATATAGATATATATGTTGATGTATTGGAGAGTAGTGATTTTATGAATTTAGCAAAACAAAATAAAATCGAAGTTAATCACTAAAAAATTTATTACATAAACACGAATTTTACACATAGAATATAAATTTTAAAAAAAGAAAATTATTAGAAAAACTACAAATTATAAAACATAGAAGTAGTAATAATTTATTAAATAATATGATTAATTTTGATGAAGAATTAAATTTAAAATCGGTTTTATAATTACATGTTATTGTAAAAAAAAAAAAAAATTATATCTGGCTATTAAATGTGTCGATATTTAAATTTTTTTAGTAATATCTTTGGTTTATTTGTAACATTTTTAACAATAGCTTGAAAATGATGTAATAATCGAAAAGCTTCGTGTTCGTGTTTATGTAATAAAATTTTTAGTGATTAACTTCGATTTTATTTTGTTTTGCTAAATATATATATATATATATATATATATATATATATATATATATATATATATATATATAAGCTTCTTATAATATATAACGAACGAAAACGTGACTGCCACGTTTTCGTGTTGGTACGAGAAATTTCGACGTCTGATATGAAAAAGAAGTACATAAAATTGCATTATGTAACTAACTTCATCAGGCCACAAGCTGCGACAAATCAAACATGCGGTTGGTTCTTGGACAACCTCGTTTCCAAAATGCGAAGATGAAAACTGCTTCCAGAACATACGCGTCCCGGTTCCGTTTTAAGGACGTGACCACTTGACCTTCCTCTTTCACTTTAGATCATCATCTTCAAAGACGACCGTTCTTTTTCGATCGAATTTAATTACAATTAATTCCTTTCACTAGTCCGTTCTCTATATTCCTTGATCTAATCCTCTTTTCCTACCGTGTCTCTAGATTTAGTTGCTTACGGCATCGCATTTAAAGAATAATAATAAATCGCGATAAAATAAAATATTTACACTAGCTTTTACGAATTTGCTTTGATCAAGTCCAGTGCAAAACACGCAATTAATCGAATAAAGCCGCACACCTCTGCCTAAAATGCCTAGTCAGTTTCGAGTATAAAGTATACTCATCGATATTCGCATCGTTTATATATGTTTTTAGTTTTAAGACTGTAATTTTCATTTTATTACTATTATCAACATTTTTCATATATATACATATACATATATATTATATATATATATATATATATATATATATATATATATATATATATATATATATATATATATATATATATATATATATAATGTTGATGTATTGAAGAGTAGTGATTTTACGAATTTAACAAAACAAAATAAAATCGAAGTTAATCACTAAAAAAATTGTTATTATATAAACGCGAAGCTTTTCGACTATGAAGTCATTTTCAAGGCTATTGTAGCTTGAAAATGACCACAGTTGAAAGCTTCGCGTTTATGTAATAAAAAATTTTTTAGTGATTAACTTCGATTTTATTTTGTTTTGTTAAATATATATTATATATATATATATATATTATCATCATCATCACGTAGTCATCAGTCCTAAGACTGGTTTGCTAATTTCTTCCACAACTGACGGTTTTCAGTTTTTCTCTTCATATCCGTATAATCCTGCGCTACCATTGTCTTCTATTAGTTGCTGTATTGATTTCTTGGTCTTCCCTTTTCGCGTTTCCCGTTCATCCGTCCTTCTATAATTATCTTTAATAGGCTTTCGTGTCTTAAAATGTGACCGATCGTAACTTCGTTTTATTATTTTTTTCCATAATGTTCTTCATTCGCGAATTTTTTCTAACACCTCTTCATTGTTAATTTATCGGTCCATCTTATTTTCAGCATTCTCCTGTAACACCATATTCCGAAGGCTTACCTTACCAATCGTCCATGTTTCACATCCGTACAATGCTGCATTCCAAACAAATAGGGTTAGAAATTTTTTTCTCAAATTTGTACTTATATCCTTGTTGGTTAAAATAACTTGCTTTGCTCGATTGATCTGTTTTTTAATGTCCTTGCTACACCTGCCATCTCTGGTGATTTTACTAGCCAAGTAATGAAATTCATTCAATTCTTGTATTTTAACACCTTCAATATCTGCACTTATTATACTAACACTACCTAATGCTCTGTTATGGACGTTTTTTTTTGTCGTTGTTGAGTTATGGAGTTTTTAAAATCGATTGTTATCATATTTAAGGGTTAATAAAATTATGTTAACCCTTACTAAATTTTTTTGTTGTTGTTTGAAATATGTAATACAAAGTAAACAACTATTTACAAAGTAAGAGTACGATCGATTGCAAATATTGAACATGGGGAACAGAGAGACAGGCCTTAGTGAATTGTTTAGCAAATGGCGTAATAAATGTTGTTACACCTTAGGTTATTGACACTGAACGACCACCTCTGAACTAGTCGATATACACTCGTACGATATCTTTCTTAAATAAATAAATTGACGGAGCAGAAGAAATAAGAAGAGTACTACGATTTTGTACATCATCATCATCATCATCATCATCATTATTATTATTATTATTATTATTATTACGTGGTGCCTAATAAGTATACGTGTGTGTGTTGTGTTAAAAAACAATTTTTGTTTCATGTAACTTCTCAATTTCCCTGGTAAACTTTAAAATTTTCGATTTTTGTAATTATAATCAATAATATTGTGACGACCAGCGACGCGAACATGTGTCAACAATGGTAAAATCCTTACGTAATTTTATTATTTACATACCTGCATTCACAGACAATCTATATTATAATGTGTACAAATGTCGTTAATAAAATAGAAAATTCTATAGATAAATAAACGCAAGTTGATAAAATTTATTAAATTTGAATAACGTATACGAATCGATCGTCAAAAACCGAGTTAAATTTATTAATAAAAAAAATCACCCAGTTGTACGTTGGAAGTTAAGTTTCACTGATTCTTTTATTCTTTCGAATTTTCATTCTATCTACGTACAGAGAGATATACGACATACACACAACACACACACACACGTATATATATATATATATATATATATATACCATTAGTAAAATGGACAAGTCTAAAAAAAAATATATAATGCGCATATAAATAATAATTTAGATTAAATTTTCTGTTATTTGTAAATAAACATTAAAAGACATATACCATTAGTTAATATTAATCGGTTTAAGTGATATATTAAATTTACGCAATATTTCTTTAGTACAATACTGTATAATTTAATTATTTTATTTTATAATTGGATATTTTTGTGTAACACTCGGGTAATTAATAGTATTTTATTCAATAATAAACATGTTCATGCGAGTAGTCAGTCAATATATTCTCTAAATCGATATATGTGAAACAGAATGTTAATGGTTATCCAAATAACGATTTAACTTTTTATTTGCAACAATATCAGCCACTCGAATTTGAGCTACTCGAGAATACACGCTAATATGTAACATCTATATAAATTTTAAAGTACATTACACATATTATTTCAGTTATATTAATTTAAACCCGTATGCTTATTATATGTTTATTACTGTTTGTGTCACAATTAATTGAATATTGAAATCAATATATACACATGTTTCACTTGTCAGCTTACTGCAACAAACAATTTCAGAAATATAAGTAAACAATTTTATTAAATGTAAAGTTTGTTTATACTTAATAAAATGAAGAAGTTATACCAGGCATGTCCAACTGTTTTTGCTCCTGGGCCGGATTTAAAAAAAAAAAAAATGTTTTCATAGGCCGGAAAAAACATTAAAATTATAAAATGACAAGTGAAACATAAGTAAATATTAAGGTCTGTAACGTTCGAAAATGATCGATTTTATACGATTCGATTGATAAGTCGCTTTCGTAGTTTCAAATTTAACTTTGATATCGTTTAAGATATATGAACCCATTGAACTATACACCGACACATTAGTCTGAACGGTTAGATCTCTATTATTGAATACTCTCTTGGATAGTTTTCGATACGCGTCATTTGCCTTTTTTCAGTCGAGATGAGATCTCATTATCGAGAGTTGTATCCTTCTTTACAACGTTACCTAAGTAGTTAAATTAATTTACTGTGTTAATCCCATTTAGTTGAATATCCATTTCATCGTTGTTAAGATGCAGAATTTCTGTTTTATTTAAATTGATGGTAAGACCAAAATCTTTATATACGGTTTCCAGACATTTCAAGGCATCTTGCAGGTCATTTGCATTTTTACCAACTAATACGCAATCATCTGCATGCTGCAAGCTTGTAACCGCGAATGACTGAGTTTTTTCCGCTCTATATTTCGTCAGATTATATAACCCTCCGTCGTATCGGAACTTTATTTGTATACAAATCCGTTTCACACGCTGATTGAAAATCCGATGCACCATACTCATGTAGAAATTGAACAATGTAAGTGCAAGTACACATCCTTGTTTTACTCCAGTGCTCATATCGATTAACTGCGTCAATCCCGCGTCACATATTATAGCGCCCTTAGTTTGGTCTATTTAATTTATTATATTTTTAAATAACATTTAATTTTCGAGGATCAATATAAATTATTCGTTAATCAAATATATTATAAGAATAAAAAATTGAAAGGTCATTTATATCGTTTCCTTAATAATAAACTGATATTTTGCCCTTCCTTTTTTAACAATGATTTAGTTAAATTTTCATTCATTTATCTCTTGTATATTTTAATCTTAACACTATTCAATACGGATACTTTTTCACTCATTCCGATATTTGAAAACGATACCTAACGTTATATAAAAACAGACCACGTGTATATATAAAAAACAATTAATTGTAATTCATGCGACTGAAATATTATTAATTACAGTTTAAAATATAAAAATAGAGGTTTGAATGTGTATAATATAAGAATGTTTTCTTCAGATAGGAAAAATAATTTCGAGACAACAGAACATGTGAAATATGAAGTTATACTCTGTATAAGCGCTCTCTTTCTTATTAAAGTAAATACCCGTTGAAATATGCAATTTTATGTTATTATAAGTATTGTAAATTCCAAATTTATCACTTATCAACTCTTCTATGCTATAATGTAATACAATCTCTTTAAAATAACACTCTTGTAATACATAATAAACCGTGTATCCTAAATGTTATATATAATACAGTTTTCAGTTCCAGCTGTACCAAATCTTTTTAAGTATATTTAATGACCAGCGAGAAATGGTATGTTATGAAAAGTAACGTATACGGTTTATTCTTTTCGTTTAAATTTGGAAAGTATTTGTATGTTAACCTCTTAGGCCGAGATTACATTGGATCCGAATGGCGATTTTTTACGATTGTTTAAAAATTTACTCGAAATTTCGCCACTTTTTCACATTTCCAAATTGGTAGCTTAACGAAAATCGATCCGATTTCGAAAAACTCTATCTCGTTCGAAAGCTTTACTTGCGCTCGAAAATGTTTAAATCGCCAATAGCGAAATGTTTATTATTTATCGAGTTCTTAAGCTTCGAAGTTGACCATATTTTACGGAAAGAACTTTAAATTTCCGAGTATAGCGAACTTTCAACAGGGATAACAGGGGAACGGTTAAAGTTTTCGATTCAATTTCTACATCGGAAGAAAGCCCCGAGTACGTAGATCGAAAAGTATAATAACTATACCGGTCTTAAATCATTTTAAACTACGTAAACAGCCGTCCGAACGCGAACGTAGGCGATTTTCCGTAAGATAAGGAAATTTCGTACAACTTTTCAATTTTGGATTTACGATTAAAAATTGAATTTTCGACCGATTTAAAAAATGTTTATTTCGTTTTAAAGCTAATACGTATACGAAAAAATAACGTAATAACTACTTTACCAGTATCTCGACTATTTTATACCGTAATAAGCGCATAAACTCGTAACGCGCGTCTCTTAATATTTTTAAGGCGGAGCTTTCGAGAGCTTATAAAAACTCGAATTTTGATTTTACGATTTTCTTTGAAATAAATCGAAACGTCGAGAAATATGTTTAAAAAAAAAGAAGCGAAAAAATTTCGTTTGGATCGGATAAACCTTTCTAGAGTTATAAACGATAATAGCCACCTACCAATGAGCGTTAAAAAATTTCACTACCCAAAAGGGGCCCGGTTGTTCGAAAGGTTGGGAGCGCCGTACGACTTTCAACTAAAAGAGGAAAAAATTGAAGTATATAATTGCGACCAAAAATCTTGGGACAGAATTTCGAGTTAGGCCTTTGTTTTTTTTTTACGTCCGTTTTTAACGAAAAGTGCACTTTTTTCGCAACTTTGAGCCCGGATAAATGCTCAACTTAGACATTTACGGATTTTTACCGTAGAGTAGGTTATAGGAAATTTAATTATCTATCTATCGATACCAAACTCGACCGGTATTCCTAAATTTATCTAGGTAAGAGGCCGCCTCGATTAAACATGTAGCCTGAAAAACGCGATTTTGACCCAATTTTCGCGAGGTTTTTTAGCCTTAACGGTGGATCGTACGAATTTTTAAGTTGTTACGAAAATTGTAGGGCCGTCCGTTCCGAATAGGAAAATAAGATTTTCGAGTAGATCCGATTATTATTCGATTTTATATAGAGGGTTAAGTAAAAAAAAAGTGACATTTTAGGCCGTTTTTTGAAGCCCCCGTAGCAACCCCAATTTTCGAGATAGCCAAAAACGGACTTCAATATTCAATGACGATTTCGCGACACAACTTTTCTCGCGAATTCTGATCCAACGTAACCGCGGCCTTATTCTGAACGTACGCATTGTGATATTGTTTAATCACCCATAATTTAGTTTTTACTTTTAACATATAATGGTTTTTAACATACTATAATAAATATTAATACTACATGTTATGTTCGGTATTATCACAGATTTATAAAGCATACTTCATTTTTTAAATTATATCTGTTATTATTATTATTGTATATTATATAAAATATGCACATGATTTTGTTTATTTTATGTGTCAAGGAAATAATTATAAAATTTATTAACATTATATTTGTAAATATTATTTTAACGCTTTTCATAAAACGAGTTATTTAACTTAGAAAAAAATAGTAACTGGATTATTCACAAAGTGGATTGTAATTTATACAATACGACAAAGGTATATATGTATGTTGACATTTAATTTCTGACAAGGGAAATGAAATTATAAATTACAAAGCGTTAATTATGATCAATCTGCTGTATAGGAGATAAACAGCCTAAAAAATAGTAATTCATTTTCATTTTTAAATAATTAAAACATCAGTTAAAAAAACTATATTGTAGCGAAATAAAACACACAATATACGATGAATTAAATGCTGAAAGTAATTAAAGTATACCTACATGAAAAAGTGTGGACATTCATAGCATAAATCAAAATGTAACTTTCATTGTGTTTCTATTATATTTCCAAATGTCATTAACCTCCAGCGATCGATATAAATGAATCATTTACTCGATATATTCAAAAAATAAAACTAATTCAGATAATAATTAAATGTTTACTTATATTACCATTTACATTATGAAATAATCAAATTAACTATTACAGCACTTTCAACATATCAATAAAACAAAATTATGCAAAGTAAGTCAACTTAATAACAAATAGATTAGAGGTCATAATTGACAATCTATAATAATAATCGTATTAAATATTTTTTTATTTATTAAATCTCAAAAATGTTTAACGAAATGAAATATATGAAATTAGATTAAGTAAATCATTAATACATTCATTAAGCCATATAATTAAATAAAAAAAAATTATAAAAAGTTTCGGTTACTTACATAGTTAATAATAAAATTTATTATATTATTCCTTTAATATTCATTAATTTCAATCGTTAAGATAATTATATATATCCGAATGCCTACTGAGTCAATTTGAACCTTCTGCATTTGTTTTTGAGGAAAGGATTCTGAATTCCAGCAGATAGGACGAAACGGCGAATAAAATGTTCTAACCAACAAAAGTGTGTGAAACGATCTGACTTCGTGGAAAATTCCCTAATTTATATTCAATCATTCTAATAGTATTGGTTTCACAGGATTTTGAATATACAAATATATATATATATATATATATATATATATATATATATGTACACATCCAAAGACAGAGAAAGGTAGAACGATGTACATATATAAAAAGGTTGTTCCGTGGGTGGTATATATATATAATACATATATATGCATACATACATCCAAAGTGAGAAAAAAGAGAAGGATGTATATACATAAAAGCGCTGTTCTGTGGGTGGTATGAAGGCGACGAAATTACAGTTAAACTTATGTTTGTTACGTAAAGAAGAGAAATAAAAAAATTAAACTTCTTCTTTTTTGATTTGTGACCGTACCGTATCCTGTTACTTAGGCCAGAAGCACGGAAGGAAAGGTGTTAAGAACTAGATTAAGAGGAAGGATGTTTGTGATTTTGAGGAAGAGGAGAAGTTTAGTCTCGGCGGATGAAGTGCGTTGTAATATGTTGGGAAGGTTTAGAGGAAGGCCAGCAAGATAACGTTGAAAGGTATATGCTGGACAGGAAACTAGGATGTGAGTGATGATAAGAGGAGTATTGCATGCAGGACAGGTAGGCCGATTTTCCCTGGTGAACAGGAACTGGTGCGTAAGACGTGTGTGTCCGGACCGAAAGCGAAAGAGGACCACATCTTTCCGTCTGGATGTTGACATTATCGGGTTTGCGATGCTACGATCGTAATAAGGAAGGATGGAGAATCATTCCATTGCTATCGACTTCATCTTTTTCCAGATATGGATCGTCATATCTTTACATGTCGTTGGTATGACCGGAACCGGCGTTATGTTACATGAATCTGCTGCCGCTGTGTCAGCTTCATTGTTTGCACCAATATTGCGATGTTCGGGTATCCACGCAAGTACAATTTGTCGCTTATAGGTAAACGATTTTTCTAGTATAGTTTTCGCGAACGGATGTTGATGTTCGTGTCTCATAACTGAGAGAATCTGTTCAAATTAATATGTCCTGCTTTAGCCCCGATTCTGCAATAACAGTTGCGCAGGAGATTGCATATAACTCTGACGACAATACAGAGAATGTAGATGGTAGTGGACGTTGAAAAACATTTTAACATTACTGTTTTTCTGGATATAATGGGTGCTTATGGTAGTGTCCATTTGCCTACCTTGCAGTAAGTTATTATCCATAGGTGTTCCTGAGTTGCCACTTTATTTGTAGATTATTTCTGCAGCGTTGTATATCGTTAAGTACAAGGTTGGTTAATTATCAACGTACAGTATACAAGGGGCGCTATTCCTTTCTGCTCATCATTTCGCTATTTAGGAATTATTCTGGAATCTCGGTTACCCACATATTGATAAACTATTAACAACTATCAATCGCGTTATTAACATTTTACATATTTTGCATAATACACGATGGGGGTGGTGACCCTTTTATTCTATTACTACTCTTCAAATCACTAAACCGATCTAATCTGGAATATGGTTTCATGTTCTATGGAACCGCGTTAACAGTATTGTTAGGCAAGTTGGATCGTGTGCAAAATGAATGCATTAGGCTGTGTATTGGTGGTGTTAAAAGCACTCCGGTATCAGCAGTAATGGCAGAGTGCAAAGTTCCACCCTTACAACTTAGACGAAGTTATTTAGCCCTGAAACTGTTGATACGTAGGATGAATAATGATCGCTTCCATTTGTTTAACATGTTCAGTCATATCCATTCTAACTGGCGTTTTTAGAAAAATGCCTCCGCTCTGTTCCGTTATTACAAGGTTAGAGGAGTTTCGTGCATGTCTCACGTGCATGCAAGCTCCTTTTCAATTTATGGTACCATATTTTTACTTCTTCAACAAACGAAATTCATCCTTTTCCCTGAGAACTGTAGTCTGTATCCTCCTACACTAATCCGTGCCACTTTCAATAGTACTATCTCAGAAATGTTTCCATTACACGTCCTTGTTTACACTCGAGGAACGGGAGCAGCAGCGTTCATTCCAGCTCTCAATATTAGTAACATGTACAAATTATGCTAAGAATGTTCAGTATTTACTGCAGAATGTGTAGCAGTACTACAAGCCTTGTCAATTCTACCGGACTTAAATCTTCGCCGAAATTACCTTATTATTACCGATTCCAAAAGCGTGGTGACGGCTGTAGACAATAAACGTAGCGTGTCAGATATAATTGGTTTAGTTTTGCTAAAACTTAATAATTTGGAACCTGTGGGAATATCTGTGTCCTTCTTGTGGGTGCCGGGTCATAGAGGTATTTCAGACAACGAATTTTTTGACTCATTGGCTAAAGACGCGTCGTCTAATGGTGTAGAGCTCCCCTTAATAACTCACAAAGATATCATTCACTTTATTCAGCTAGAGCATAGGGATCGATGAGAGCTAATGTACACTAAGAGCATTAGTCTCAATCACCTCTCACTTATTAGTATCACCTCCAGCCGTCTCTCCTCAAACCCCCGTGGTTCTATCTTTTTAAAAAGATTAGTCGTAAGGGAATTTTACTCATCAGCAGATTGCGATTTGGACATCATTTGTTGCCTGACCGTCTTTTCCGTATGCAGCTTAGAGAAAGTCCCTTCTGTTCCCTCCATTCTGAACAGAGTCTGCAGCCCCGATCATGTCTTTTTTGAATGTTCTGCTGTAGCACCACCGTTGCGCTCGGAGCTTTACCTTATCTTGTTACGTTCTTCGCGTATTACACCTCCGTATAATGTATCGTCCCTTTTACATCTGGATAATCTACAATTGTTCCCCCCATATAACGACGTTTTTAGAGAAGGCAGCATGCTTGATTAAGATGTAGATAGGCACCACAGTATCATGTTAGGTAAGCTGTAAAGGCACCCCCATTTAAAAAAAATATATATAAATTATAAAATATAAAATAAATATAATAATAATAAATCAAATACAACAATTTCAGAATAACCCCGTAGAAAAAGCTAACCCCCGATTTATTAATAAAAGTAAAACGATATATCAATAACCCCGAGTTTACGTTTCAAACACCATCGTCAGAACTTTTAATGACAAATTGTGTTTTTTTTTTTTGTACGCGCTTATTCCGAAATTGTTGTATCTAATTAAGAATATCGACTGCGAAAATAGTTTTAAAAAATAATGAAGAACAGTTAATTTCTCACGTTAGACTATATACAACATTCGGTTTGGATACTTTAAGCATTTCTTTAAATATTACCATACGCATTCATTCAACGACATCGTAACAGAGGTCGTATTTATATTTTATTTATTTTAATATATTTACATTTTGTAATTTCATATGTATTTTATATGTCGCTGTGTTCATTATATGTTTTTAAATGTATTTTTTTATATGTATAATAAAGAGTAGTCAACAAAATTGGATGATTTAATTTCGATATAAATCGATTGTATAGGTTGGCTGGCTGGGTCCATCGTTTAGTTTCAGTATTCGATGACCCTCGTCAGCCTAAAATATTTTAGATATGTAACCGGTTAATTATAAAGTGGCGATCACGACCAAAGCTGAATAGATTAAATAAAAAATAATTCTTTGCAGAGAGGCAATCGCAACCAAAACGGAAATTATTTATTATAAATTCTGTGTAAGACCATAAGAAAATAATCCATACCATGTACATAATATATTATAGAGTGGCTAACACCACGAGAGGATAAAAATTTAGATGTCCATACAATACTAAATATTATATATAATAATGAAAGTGAATATTAGCGAACGTACCTGCCATTAGAAGAGGTAAATGAGACTGCAAATGTAAGAACGAATGTACAAATATAAAATAATGAAGTGCGAATAATATAAGCGAACTAAATCCGTATGCATTGTGAGTGTAAATATGCATTTACATTTTTTATATGTTATAAGCAAATATACGATTTTTTTCAACAGTGCTACATAGACTTAGAAGAAGTAGCGGTAGTATGATTAACCGTCAGATGAAGATTGGGTACGCATCCCTGAAATAAGATTAGAGTTAGTTGATTGTTGTGAAAGATTCAGTAATTCACCTGTTATGATTCAAGTAGGTGAAAGAAACGGTTAGCTATAATGAAACATCGGGCTGGCAAAAGAAATTAAAATTATAAAGGTGTACGATTATTAAATTTATAAATAATTAAATAATTATTATAAGTGGCGAAAAGCAGTGAAACCAGACGGTATGAATTATTTTAGAGTAATCAAGATCTTCATTGCGAATTTTACAAAACTGCCTTTTTGAACGATAAGTAAATAATTTTGTCTTTAATTTATTAATTAACATCATAATATATATATATATGCATAAATATTTATCGGTACATAAAACAAAATATTCTTAGTATGGAATTATTTAAAATGCCTAAGGACATCTTTATTTGTAGTTGTAAATAAAGAGCGATGTATATATATATATATATATATATATATATATATATATATATATATATATAGATAGATAGATAGATAGATAGATAGATAGATAGATGGAGAGATATATAGTTATTCGGCGAATAAAATGTGATGTCGATGCGACTAACTCACCATGACCACTTAAAACATATGGAGACGATTTTCTTTCTTCGTTGTTGTTGGCTGTCCTTATTTACGCAAAAAACTGACGTCACTTATTGATGATGTCACATTTTAAATCTCATTTCGTATGAAGTGTAGTTTTTCAATAGTTACAGACTTGTCTTGTGACAAGATGTTCGATCTACAAGTAATAAAACTGACGGAAACATACATCCAGCAGAGAGTTTGACACTCGTTACCGGGCCGAAAAAGGGTCTTAGTAGCATAAAAAAATGTTTCCCCAATAACAAAACATAATGTTAACAAATGGAAGTGGTATTAAAGAATTTCTTGTATTGCTATCCTCGTTTTTCCACCAGGAAATATATATATAGATACCGATTTTATATGCGTAACTATAATTGGGTTAATCGTGAAAAATATCGCTTCAAAAATTTGTAGAGATATAACCAAAAATGACGGATATCAAAAAATTAAAGTTTTTTTTTGCAAATGGATGTCGAAATCTTTCGATCGTATTATTTCCTCGAAATATTTCCGGAAAATCCTAAAGGTGCCCGAGATATAAAATTTTAATTATGTTTACCAACATATACAAAACGAATGATCGAGCTGAAATTTTCATAGTACATTTAAATAAGTACAAAGAAAAGAACGATGAAGGAAAAATCCCAAAAAATTTTATGGGGGCTGTGTATTCGGCGTCTAACTCGATCGAAAAATTCCGAAATTTATCCCCCCTCTAAAAAAAAGAAACATTAATATTTTGATATTTGTCAAACCCGTCGTTTTTTGGTTATATCGCCAGAAATTTATGTAACGAAATTTTCAAGATTAAAATAATTATAGTTAAACATATAATTCGTATCTAAATATAAATTTCAAAATTCGTCATAAGCTATGTGTGTGTGTGTGTGTGTGCGTGTAAAAGTAATTGTTTAATATTATTTAGCCTACCACTCTGATTAACAATCTGCAAAATTGCGTGTTTTTATTCTTCTTCATAAATCTAACCGATCTCCGTTATGAGTGGCCATCCAGCGAGAAGCATCAACCATATAATGATAATGTCCTGTACCTGTATCATATGCGGAATGTACCAAACGTTCTGTGTTTCGCCCTGTCCATGTTTTAATATCACAAAACGTGTATATATATATATATATATATATATATATATATATATATATATATATATATAATATTAAATGCTAACATTTTTGCTATGTACACCTCGTGATTACGTATTATTGTATTCGATACTTCTAATTAAAATAAACTACTGCAGCTCCCCTGTTACGAGCAACAGAAATAAATTTAAAATATGCTGTACTTAGAATCTGTCAAATATTTGTTGAAAGAAATTACCTTTTTTAAAAAAAAATATATATATATATTCCATGTACTGATGTCGAAAAATCTGGTGTTTTTAGAAATCACGTGTGTGTGTGTGTTCGATGTATATACTATATATTTATAAGAAGTAATTTTATTAATTTTTTCATGACGAACGAAAAAGTATTCAATGCTCAGGGCGTTGTTCTGTTTGTTATAATGGGTCGTTAGTTTGACATTGCAATTTTAAAATACTTTTTAGACATGTATGCATGAACCTACCGCGTTTTTAATAATATTACATCCGGTTTCTCCGAAAGTATTATAGTAATCGATATTCGTCACGTATCTATTGCCTGTTTAATACTTCTTTATTTCATATTTGCAAATACATGTATAAATAATACATTGATATACATAATTATTTATATTTTTTTATTTTTATTTTATTTGAAAGCAATTAAAAATTTACATCATATATTACGCGGTAATAGTGATTAAGCTTTTGTTTTTGTACGTTTTACGCCAGAGACAGAAAAGTATTTTTGAAAAACGTGAACAAGAACTTATATTTGTGTATATATATATATATATATATATATATATAAATTATAAAATAATTAAAACATATCTGGTGTACCCTCACACCAGAATTATGTAGAATAATATTATTAACAAAAAAAAGTAAAAGTTAAGAATTAATTAAAGTACATTCAGTCCCAGTAAAAAAAGTAACAAAAAACTATCCTTATAAAGACATACAATGTATATATTTTATAGTAAACGTACAATAGCTAATCGCAAAGTGCGGCACGAACAATACGATGATGATGATGTATATATGTGTATATATATCTTCTTCTTCTTCTTCATCAGCTATTTTCAATCCACTGTTGGATGTAGCTCTCTCGAAGTTCCTTCCATTTTTCCCTGTCAGGCGCTTTACTTGCTCAATCTTTTCTGACTTTGTTTATATCGTCAACCCAACGTGTCAGTGGTCTGCCTGGTTCCGTCTAGAGTCTACTTTGTCACTTTACGTGCAAGGAGTTCCTGGTGTCTTACCAGATGACCAGCTCATCTCCACTTTGATTTTTTTATACTTAGTATTATAATCCTTTATTTTTTTTTGTTTCTCTAAGCCATTTACTTTCTTTCTTACCAGGCTGATCAACATTTTTCATAACTGCATGTTTATGTGTGTATATATTGGACAATGTCAAAATGATAACTAGCAAATGGTCAGATGCGCCCAGGACAGGAATAGATGGCGATCAATTATACAGAAAAATTAAAGTGAATCATAATATCACGATGCTCGGACCGAGCCCAACGACTATGATGATGATATATAAGTATTGTATAGCCGACATTTTCTGTATACACCTTGTGATGATTACTTATTATTGTATTGGACATTTTTAATTATTAATAAAACCCCTACTACGGCCGCGATGGAATAAATTTAAACTTACGCTGTGCTTAAAATCTGTCAAATGTTCGTTGAAAGAATCCGCTTGAATTTTTTTAGGTCGCAACACGTAATTTCAAAATTCCTAATTTCTACACATTTTCTATTGGTTAACATATTATATCTATAATCTATGTGCAAAATTTCATGAAAATTGTCGAAGCGGTTTTTCCGAGTTGCCTATATTATATATATTACGTATATATAATTTTTACCGAATAAAAAGAACACCGCTAGCGTGTCTCGATCGTTGAGGTCTGTTATTTAATCGAATCTTTAGTCGATTTAACTATTTCTATCGTCTATTTTAAAATGCGCGTATCTACTAATTTCTTCGGTTTTTTTCTTATTTAATTAATTTAAAAAAAAACATTTTTGACAGACACAATTCGTTATATTTCTTCATTTGAAATACGTCAAATACTGAATTTCGTCTAGGTGTAAATTTCCCAATTAAATATTTTCTTATACTTTCATTATATTCCTCATAAATACCTACCGAGACTTTTATTATCGGTGTCTGTATTGTTTTTTACGAATGTAATTATTTTCCTCGGCTATGTCTCTTTTTCGATACGGTATACAGTTTTATTTTTATTATTATTTTTTTTTTAATAAAACGACGGGCTTATAGAGTAGAGTGTATTCCGGTTCTTTCGGCAATTATACATCCAGCGTTGTCGCCGGCTGACGGGGTGTATGAACGGGAAAGTCGAAGAGAATTACAGGTTAATTAGCCTACACGTAGAAGCGGGGGTGATATGTGGAAATTTAAAACAGACAGCGAGAAAATGAAAACCTAAGGAAACCTATCTATATATATATAAAAAATTAAATAACGTCAACTCTCGTCCCGCGTGTATAACGTGTGTGCGTGCTAATGTAAAGATGTGGAGTATATAATGTTCACCTGTATAAGATAGTTGCTTCAAGATTATTATATGTTTCTCGTTATACGGTTAAAAAAAAACGACGATGGAAATCGCGTGCGGAGGTCGCGATAGAGGTGTATGGAATCGAAGTAAAGTGTAAAGTACGTAGAAATAAGTATAGGTAAGCCAACGCAATAACAGTCGATAATTACGGTCTGCGTTATGTCTGGGGTCTGTCCAATTAATAGCTTCACTTCCATTTACGTTTGACGAAGCTGCTCTTCGGCGTTCAATTAACTCCGGCTGAGGAAACAACACGACGGAGGATCCGCTCCTCCCTCATAATTCGAGGGTCGACGGTTATTGCGCAAAATATTTCACCGTTGACGACTTCGACGGAGGCCAAATCAGAAAACTGTGTATAACGTTAAAAAGTACAATACTATATCGGTGATATATCGAGAGGCTTTTATTTTCATCAAGTATCGCGTACGAACACGTATCACCTGTTCGGTAATAATAATAATAATAATAATAATAATAATAATGTCGAAAAATACCAACAGAAAATTACAAAAATCGAAGTGTATATTAATTAAAGTTAATCGATAAACGTGTCGAATACCTACCTATAACAGAACTTCTCCGATGGATTGCGTTATGTTTATGCGAATGATTAGATTATAGCATCAACGATATCCTAGAGAACTTTTAACGGGATAAAGCAGATAAAAAACGATTTTTAGACTCGTTATTAAATGAAGTTCAACTCGAAATCGCGTTAAGACGAGTTTTTTTGAAAAGACAAAAAACAAGAAAAACAAAAAAAGTATTTTGAATTGTAAATTAGTAGTAGGAAAAACGAAATTATCGATTTGAAAGTGAAATTCGTAAAGACCGGATATGGCTCTAACGTGAACGACCAGTTAAAAAGACTATCTAGACGCTATTAGTTTGATGGTAATTATAATATTCTAACACACACAACTATATATGAATTCTGTGTGTTACATATTAAAATAGAGTAAGCGAGGACAACGTTTGTTAAAACAATATAAATGAACAATTAGTGAACTTTGGGGACATCATCGGGTACATGTATAATATAAATAAAAGCGACTGCTGAACACATGGCAACACAACTACTCTAAGGGCAGTTATATACATGTATATACATATATATATTATAATAAATATTTTATATATATATATATATATATATATATATATATATATATATATATATATATTACATCTTATTCGGTTGATGACATATCTGGTTTTCCCCTGAATAAATCACACTACCTGTTTGCTATAACGAGGTAAACGTACTGGTAGTAAACCCATAAAAGCGTACTGTTATGTTTCCCGTTATCAATATGTAGATTATTTTAAAATTGTTTTCCTTAGAATTTTCATTTTCGTTGTTCTTCTTCTTCATTAACCGTTATCAGTCCACTGCTGGACGAAGGCCTCCACCAACTTTTTCCAACTGCCGCGATCTTGATGTTCTTGAGGTTATTTCCGCCAATTTGTCCCGAATTTTCGAATTTCATCTGTCCAACGCATCCTCGGTCGTCGAAAGGCTCGTTCGCCATCAACGACGTTGCCGTACTTATCCAGCGGTCTTCGCCTATAGTCGCATGTCCGCCTACATTCTGTATTTGCGAAAAATTAGAAATATTCTAAACAACATAATACTATTATGTTTCCTTTAAACTGTTAAAAATAGAATTATCGGAATTTAATTTCCGGAAACTAATCTTTATATTCCTCCTTATGTACCACACCCCCATAATGGGGTATACGATCGAAATTGCACTACTTTTCTGCTGGGTACTGTTAAAGTTCCTATATTGAGATATAACCATCTATTTTACAGTTTTTCTCTCTCTCTTTTTTTTTTTATTATTACCGCGCTGTGTACACTGCTACGTATTTATTCTTTAAATGAAGGAAGTATAATATAATCGGAAAAAGAGCAAGCTGCTTGTAATATCTCGAATGCCAATAAAAATAAATATAAACAATCGAAATACCGACATATTCCGAATGATTTCCTACCAGTATATATTTCTTTTCACTAACGATAAAGGTTTCAATAGTTTTTGAAATAATTAATAACGAAGATTAATTAATAATAAATAAATTATATATAATAACAATCAGAAAAGTAATATATAGAATACATAAATAATAACAACCGATTTTTAACGAATCAGATGTACCAAAAATCAGTTGTCATCTGTTAAGTTCATAATTCCTGACTTTATAACGACTGGCCAGTGTTAACCCTATATTGCTGTACGATGTATAGAAATAGTCATCCTCAATAAAAATGATAAACAGTAGTGAAGCAGCATAGAATAAGCGGGTTTCTAAAACGTCAAACCAAAAATCGAGAAAGACCTGCTACGTCAAAGAGTGAAATAGTAATTAAAAAACAAAAAACAAAAAAAACTATCAAACAATAGCGACGCGAGCTTCTATAACTTCTAATTCAATGAATTAATTTCAATAGATCAGTTACAGTGCATATTTGAAGACTTACTCTCACCACTGATTTTAGTTTCAACGCCCGCAATTCGCTATGGGTTGGTAAAATTAAAAATGAAAAAGAGAAGACTCTAGAACAATAGGCACAATCTTACAATACATGACACGCCTTTTCATACAAATCATGGTCTACAATTAATTTCGTTATTACATCAGCTCAACTTGCAAACAAACTAAGTATTGAACTGAGCAGGATGTGATCATGTTCCTTTGGTTATTGGCATCACCCGGGGAACCACATATTCTGGGAGTTGTAAAAAAAAAATATTCGACACGTTCTGATCATAACATACCTGATACTTCAAGTATCGAATTGTTTACTTTGAACCTAGTTCAACTTGTTCAAACCTGCACCCCACTGAGCTCAAGACACGTTCGGACTAATGCTACGGAATCATTTTGAAAGATATCTCTTGTAGGCAGCAGCGATTTAAATAAATAATTTTAAATAAACTTTAAATTATCGACGATTTAAAAACAGGAGATCGCTATTATCGTGTTAGATTGATGGACCTGCCTGTTTTCGGGGGGTTAGAATACGAGTTATTTAATAATATTTTTGAATAGATTACAACGAACTTTATTATTTATCATTATTTATTATTAATTACTTATTTACGTGTCATGCGCAGCAACTATAAGGCTAGAGAAATGGGATTAGAAAGTTGTAAAAGGGGGGAAACAAACATATTTACTACGATATATAGAATTTTATTAGTTAAAAATTTCATTTTAAATTGTTTTTTTTTTATCATTAAAAAAAGATCAAAAAATCAACTCAACTTAATTTTTTATGTTATTATTTTTTAAATCATCAAAAAATCAACTCAAAAAATTAATATGTTATTTTTTTTTTAAATCAAATATCTTCAAATAACGTTTCTCGTGACGGGAGATAATATATGCAAAATAAAATATATCGTCATCATGATACAGGATGAATGTTTTCGATGGAAACAAAAGTGTTATCGCAAATCGGTCTCGCCTTGCTAGCGATGTATGTGATTTAATTAACTCTCCTCCATTCGCGGTATTAAGGAAGAAATCGAATTGTCTGATAAAAAGAGAAATTTCAGAATGACAAATTGTTACGGAAACTCTTCGCTTAACGAGAAGAACTTTTATCGATGTTATATTGCGAGGTTTCTAGTGTGTGTTTGTGTTACTCTAAGATTTCTCTTCTGTTTGTTTTGTCGCCCGTTTATTTATATTATGGCCTACTTAATACGGTTGGATCATTGTCGGACGAGCCTTGGCAGAACATAGTGTTTATTAGAGTGGTATCGATAAATTATATCGTGAAAGTAACCGATATCGAATTTATTATTATAATATTATATACATATATATATATATATATATATATATACGATTAAAAACTAAAATTTCCCAAAGAGAACTTTTTTCTTAATTTTGAATATTTTCCGATTGAAATAAATCTCGGCTTATTCTGCATAAATTAAAACGCGTAATAAACAATCAAACATTAAAAAAAAGATAAGTTCTTTTGGTAGAAGTTAACGTATCTAATAAAAATATTATCCGACTGGTAAAGCCATAGTGAAAGCCTAATTGTTGAGAACAGAATTTAGAAGCAACGCGTTTTAAATGCCGAGGCTCATAAATTCTAAATTCTAGGAATGTTTATATAAAATCCAAATTATAGAGGGCTATATCGAGATTTATATGCGTCGCGGCACCATAAAGAATTGATCGCCTTAATTTTGATAATAGTAAGTTCGATGCGCAGGCTACGCTGTGTAGACGAGATAGGTTGATGTAGCAGTCGAGATGCAGCGAGTAAATTGTAGGAAAGTTTGAAGGAAGGTGCGGATTATTTATTTTAATAATTTTTCAGCTCTGAGAGTTCTACGCGTAGTAACTTAGATTCAATCTGTAACATATCAGACTTTCAGAGAACTCCGTCTTTAATAGGGGGATAACGTTATAATGTATCAGATTTTATTATTTCGTTACGTCATTGGTTTAGTGTTTGTAAACATAAACCACTTTTCTCTTTTCTGTAAATTAAACGCATTTAATGCGTATATAACGACTTTTTATCTGATTTATTCGGTTATTTCCTATCCATTATTCGGAGAAAGTAGTTTTAAATTTCGTAAGAATTAGCTAATAGAAAAGCTCATTGATGATAGTAGAAATGCGGATAGTTGTGTTTCGAAAATATGAAATTTCATAGGAACCTATTATGAACGTCATCGAAATATACTTTAGCCCACAATTGCGAACATTATAACTTAGTATGATGTAATAGAAAAACGAATTAACGAATGACCATTCCCGTGGCGGTTTTTAAATAATGCTTCGTCATATCTGTAACCTTGAATGAGGTATTTTGTGGTTTTTAGAAACTATACATTGTGCTTGGTAATATTACAAAATTCCTCCTTAAACTATTTTTTTATGATTATTATTAATAGCGGTAGTAGTGTTAGTAGTATTTTTGGTGTTGTTTTTATTAGTGCGAGTGTTTCTGGTAATATCTGAAAATACAACGTAAATTTTTATATATGTACAGCGATACACCGGTATTATAATTATTAAGACGTTATTTATGTAATCGAAATAGCTTGGAATGTATTTTACAAGTCTTATTAAATAAATCAATTATTATTTTTTTTTTTTAATTTTAAAAGTTAATGGAATTGCCGACTATTACAAGTTTATTTAATTGCAAAAAACCATCCTTGGTAGTATAGTTACATTCTTTCTTTTTTTTTTTTTAAGATTGTGGAATGCGGTGATTTTTTATTTAATTACAAAAATTAGTTAAAATAAACGTTTATTTTGTTGAAAAATCACAAAGAGGGTCACTGTCAGATTGTTTTTAAGTATCTATTCTTCATTTTATACTTGTAAATTTCGCGATCTTATATTTTTTAAATCTTTATTTTTTATTTCAATATCACTCGATAATGGCGTAATTGGCGAAAAGCTTTGTGATTTTTCAAGAAAATAAAAGGTTTAGCGATTTTAACTATTTTTTGTAATTAAATTAGTTACATTCGGTACAAGTTGTATAACAAATTAGAGAAAGTATATATCGGGTAAAATCCGAGTGTAGTGGTGTTCGCAAAACGAAAATTATCTTTAGCGTTCGATATTATATACGTGATAGTGGTGCTTTATCTTAATTTTAAAATAGGTATATCGATAGAATAAAGTTACGTCTACTATATTCGGAAGATAATATTGTATATAATTACACGTGCCTCGTTTGCAACTGTTTCTCGTTGTGTTATTATTCTGAATTCGGGATATCCAAAAATGATAAAAACCTTATCGTGTATTACTATCACTACTACTAGTACTAATTAATGTCTTTGGACGTTTAAAACGACCCGCGTTTATGTTAATAATAAGTATAGTAAATCGAGCGTTCGATACTTGGAAGTTTAATTTTTCGCTGCAACCGGATTCTACGTCTACACGCTGATTAACTTAATTTTTTATTTTATTTTAATTATCAATAATTTTTACTCGTTTGTTTTTTTTAACGTAAATGATTTCTGTCTTTTGTTTAAATTAATACGAAGAATGACTTCGCAAGAACTATCGAACGTATGTTGTAAGTTTTAATATATTTATTATTACTATCGTCGTTTTTCTTTTTTTTTATTGATTTATGTTATTTTTTTAAATTAAATATTTTCCCGTCGCATTATCCAATCCGGGCAGTTATAAATAAAAATTCGAATAAAAGTATTTCAAACGAATTTTCTAATCTTTATACCCTTTTCATATCTAATAATTGATTTGAAACGTTTGGAATGTAGTGATTTTTTTTTTAAAGTAAACAATAAGGAAAGACTTAAAATTACTGAAATATTTTTCTTTATGAAAAATCACAAAGCTTTTCGGCCGTTAAGCCATTATCGAGTGAATATAGAAAATATGAAAATATATACGAATCGAAGAAATATTACTCCGATATGCAATTTACAGGATTTAAAGTGATAGTATTTTTTAATAATCTCATAGTGAATTCGACAGTGAGCGATATAAAATGTTATACTTACAACAATATAGCCCCGGTAAAATAAAAATAAATTAAAACAGCCAATACGCAAAATACGAAATTTTAATCGTAAACAAAAACGTAATAAATTAATTATAAACAAACAAAATATAACACAATCACTAAAAGTTTTTTAATCGGGAAGCTTTTCGACAGTTACGTCATTTTCAAGCGCGAACAAAAATTATTACAAAATTATTACATCTTTTTGTTTATATATATGAAAAACCAGAAATATTTATATAACGACAACTTAAAATTTGATATACATATTTCACTAGCCAAACGTAATTTAAATTTTAGATTAATTTACAATAAATTTCATTTATAATTTTTGGAAAATTCTTCATCAAAATTGATAAATATCTCTCCAAACCGGGTTCAAAAAACGTAATAGTAAATAAAATAGAATAAAAATAATTAAAAAAAAATTGTCTAATATAAAAAAAAATGAAATTTCCGTTATAATTCTAAGAACTAAATTGAATTTAATCATTTTATCTCTTTTATTATTTACATTTTTTTTCTGATAGGTTTTCTTTCCTTTTTTTTTTTTAAAAATGTTTTTCTGTATGTAAAATTCCATCCGTTTGATTAATACGAAATAAATAAAATTTATAAAAAAATTATAAAATAATATATTCAGCGATAAAATTACCGGTATAAATCGCTAATCATTAAATGTATAATAAAACTTGACGCCATTTTCAATTTATGAATAATTTAATAAATAACGTTAGAAGATTATAAAATAAATTATTAATAAAAAAATATAAAAAAAATTATTAATAATAATAAGGAAAACAAAAAAAAATCTATATGGAAAATATACTAATTTTTAACGCTACTCACTTACTAATCTTCAGTGTATAGGGTTTCAATTTGAGAAATGCTTATGATAATCAACAATCTTATAATTCTAAATATGGAGTACTAAATATATTTATAAGACAAAACTATTTCTCCGTCAAATGTTATTAAAGCGTTTAAGAAATTGTTTACAATTTTGTTATTTCTAATTTTTTTAATAATTTTCTGTTTTTTTTTCTTTCGGTGTGTTAATAAACTTTACGGAGAATTTAATCATGAAATTAATAACATCAACCATAACTTTAATATTTTACGTCTATTCTGAATTTAATTTATGTTACAATTGTTGTTATTATTTCGTTTATTATTATTTATTACGTTATTAATTTGAACATAACGTAACTACTTAAATGATTCCTTTTGTATATTAAGAATTGGATACTTCTACTAGTAATTTTATTGGGGGTTCTTTAAACAAATTACTACATCCGTATGTATGTAAGTATATAATATAATTAGCGCTGGGCATAACCGACTAATTAGTAACACCGTTTCTAAAAAATCGACTAATTTTCTTCTTTATTAGTACGATGTAAACACGGCATAGCACAAATGAAAGTATGCCTAAATTATAATAAGTTATATAACGAATAACGGATATAAAATAAATTAAATATATTTAAAATAAAATCAAAAAAATATATATTTCGGTTGAAAAGTAACTAACAGTTAATCTAGACATATATAAACTCGATGAAGTAAATCAAAATTGAATAAAGTTTAATATAATATAAATATATATGTAATCAGTGTTTTAGAAAATCAATAAACTATTCTGGTAAAAATATAATTAAGATTCACCGTATTCGAAATCCGACTAATTTTCAATCGGTTCCAGTGGAATCTACCAATGTGGATATTTTCCTCGTTCTGTATCTTTAAATTACTTAAATCAAATTGTAATTACCGTTAAAATCTTATTATTAAATTAGAGGAAACTTTGATAACAGTAAACAAAAATTACGCAATAGAATATTTCATTCGAAATATGATTACTTCATTTCAATCGAACCTAAATAACCGAATAACAGAACCTACTAACATGTTAGTCGAAATGCAACTAAATTCAATCGGATTTACGTCATCCGTTTTGAAAGTAGTCAATTTTTTATTCTAAAGCACATCACGCACTTGTTAGCATATAACGTACAAATTAAATAAAACATTAAATTTACTTATATGGACAAAAAATAACATATTTACAATATATATATATATATATATATATATATATATATATATGTATGTATGTATGTATGTATGTATATATATATATATAATGTCCGCGCTCAATTTATACGTTATATTAATTTCTTCTAGTTTCCACGAATCAAGTAAACATCTTGTTTAAAAATCGTCGAAACCGAAAAGGAGTACTTTTTACTCGCATTTTATTCTACTTTCAAATAAACAAATAAATAATTTTTTACAAACTGAATATTATTTAAAGAGAAAGTTTCTAATTATCGGTATTAATTTTTGTTTTAAAAAGTTTGGCTCTTTAAAATTTGACTTAAATTCAACGTCATATTATACAACAGGTGCATAGAATAACGAACAAAATAGAAAATGATCTTGAGGAAAGAAGAATATGTGACTCAGTATTCCTGGACATAAGTCAGGCATTCGATAAAGTTTGGCACACGGGATTGTTGCATAAAATCGGGAAAATATTTCCTTAATTGCAAACTATTCGAATCCTACCTAAGCGAAAGGTACTTTCGAGTGAAGTATGACGATGAAGTATCTGAAATACATCCTGCTAATGCGGGAGTACCTCATGGGAGTGTTTTGGGTCCGTTGCTTTACCTGCTTTATACTGCTGATTTGCCTAAATCTGAAAACGCGCTAGTTGCTACATTTGCTGATGATACGGCCGTTTTATGTTCAAGCAGTTGTCCTAATGAAGCGAATGAAATATTACAGACAAGCGTAAATCTCATCGCCTCTTGGTGTGAGAAATGGAAAATTAAAATTAATGAAGCAAAATCGACTCATGTGACATTTACAAACAGAAAAATTACTACAAAAGATATTATTATGAACAAAAACATCGTACCAGTTAAAACCGAAATGAAGTACCTCGGACTATATCTGGATAGCAGGTTAACGTGGCGTAACCATATTGTAACTAAAAGAACAGAACTCAATATGAAAGTAAGGCGAATAATAGGAAGAAAATCAAAACTCACCTTAAATAACAAGGTGATACTTTATAAACAGATACTCATGCCAGTATGGTTATATGGATGCCAGTTGTGGGTAATGTAAAAATAATACAAACATTCCAGAATAAAACTCTAAGAACACTTGCAGATGCCCCTTGGTACGTAAGCGACGAGACATTACACCGTGATTTAGCTGTACCGTATGTGCAAGATGTCATTAAAAACGCAGCTAAGAAGCATGCTGATAAGTTGGATAAACATACCAACTGGACAGCAATTATCCTACTGGATAATATGGAGGAGATTCGCCGGCTACAACGGACGAAACCACTAGATTTACTCTAGTTAATGGCAGGCTATGATGAAAAGCTGCTATGTGAACACTAACTAGCTACAACATCAATAAGTGACTAAATTGTAATCACCTATGATAACAACTACTGATAGCCTAGACAGGCTAGGCGTAGATTATAGCAGGGATATAAAAACAAAATATATTGGACGACTAGAAAAACTATATTGTTCAGACATATTCTTTACGACGGCGTACAAATATAATTATGACGTTGTATAAGCGATTAAAAGAACGACTGTTCAGAAACCGCTTTAATTAGAATAATTATTTAAGGAAAAAAATTCGATTGGTTTCGTCTTTGTAATAATAACGACTTCCGGTGATATATTCCTAAAATTTCTCATTCCGAGTGGCCGTACGAAGAGAGTTTTGATTATCCGTCATATTGGCAACATTGCAGATAAGTCTGTGATCCGAAAGCAACGTCGGTATTGCTGCATTTATTTTAGACATTTCATTTTTAGATATACACTACATTCCCGATTATCCGTGGTACCGGGTGGCGTGGATAAACCAATTCCGGGTTAATCCGGGAAATTTTCAAAAGGTCCGCGAAACAATTCAAATCAATTTCAAAAAAGTTTATTTATAATATATACACGCGTACGTTATACATATTATGTAAAAGAAGGTTTCAAAAGTTACTTGCAGTGTTCACAAAAATAATCTGTAACCAATTTTTATTTTTTCCGTAATCAAGCTCTTTACTCGGGATTGAAGTATTTTTTTAGTGCCATGTTATCACGAAGTGATGTATATCGTGTCTTGTTCTTCCGGATATTGAATAACTATGTTTTTTTGTTAGAGCTGCGTCATGGTTTACTCGCTTCTTTATTTCCCTACTCTCCTCTGAATCCATACCTGATATTCTTTATTCATCAGTAAGATGTTGTTCAAAGCCTGTTAATCCACTCAATAGCTTAATCGACAAATCCATCGATAATCGAGAGTTTACTGTACTTTTCTTATCGTTAAAACTTTGACAAAAGAATGATAATCCTTAATCTTTAACACACACTCTCTCTCCTCTAATACTTTTTTTTTTGTTATCACTAACGGTTTATCTCATTTCATCATTTCACATTATTAGGCTCGCTATAAATTTGTCTTAACAATCGCGACGTTTACATTTATCATATATATTACTACTTTGTTCGCGATAAATACTGATTTAGCCCGATTTCAATCGTTATCGCATTGGCGCGTATAACTAGTTCCTGTTTTTCTATTTCGTTTTTAAATTTTAACATATCACGGTTACAGGAAATTTTACTTTATGTTTTCTTTTGATACGTCAATACATCTTACATGACTGTGAAAGAATCCGACACGTAATTCGTTTATTTATAAATAAATGTTGTTTCTAGGGAATCGTAAACGAACGAGAAATGGTGACCAAGTATAAGAGGGGTAATTCTCATTATACATTATTTGGGTTATCTTTCGTTGTCGAATTTACAAGGAGGTTTGAAAGCGTCACTTTTTTTTTGCGCATTTAAAAGAAATTGAAATTGTGTTACTTATTATTATTATATATATACAGCGACTAGTGGCTAAAGACACAGAAGTAAATCAACGTTAGATATTATCATGTAGGAACATGGTGAGAAATCGTTGTGTGTTCTCTGTAGGCTGTATTGACGAAACTCGGTATATGTTGAACAGATAGTTTAACGTTGCAGGCTGTACATGCTTCTGATCTATTAAGAAGATATAGATGTGTTAGCTTAGTATGCTGATTTGTCTCTCCGGTGTTGTATACGACTTAATGGATCGTAGTTTGTTTGCTGTTGGTGTGGAGTGCCACTCTTCTTAATCTCATATATCTCTTGAAGTCTGCGAGTGGAACTGGTAAATTACGCACCGGTAATGCATTTGCCGCCCTATCTGCTATTCTAGCAATTCCAGTATGTTCTGGGATCCAGAAGGATGTAATGAATCGGTCAGTATTTTTAAAAAATTAATTCTAAAATTGTTTCCGCTATATGTTTGACTATTCTTGTTATATACATCATGAATAGCGTCGTTAATTATTTCTGCGTTTAATCGAGCCTATTCTGGATTATTATTGGTTGTCATAAGGAAAATGTCCTACGTTGCGATTCCCCGCCAACGATAATTATATTGTGCACGAACACTTTCTGTTCTAACTGTTGGTTTGTGAAGTACCTATATATATATATATATATATATATATATATATATATATATATATATATATATATATATATATATATATATATACATACATGTATATATGGTTAAAGGACATCTCTTCGTGTAGGGTGGTTGTTCCAGGTTTTTACAAAAAGTATTCGGTTACTTGTGCTGTGCCATAATGTTATTCTGGTTTTATCGAACGGTTCCTTATTTTAATTAATGGATATAACGCGAATATAATAAATAATTGAATTTTAATAAACCGTGGAGCATGCATACATACATACGCGCACATATATATATATATATATATACATGTGCGTGGGTGTATGCCCGGTGTTTGTTTTTTATTCTGACTTATTTTAATAAATATTAGAAGGAAAAAAAATATTTAAAATAATTCGTGAACTACAGTTTTTTTACACTTAAATGTAGGTTCTTATTACGTTTGAAACACGAATTTTCGGGATGATAAGATTGTCAAATTATTTCCGTAATTTGAATAGATCAATCGCCAGTTTTTAATTTGTTCGACTCGTGCTGTGTACGAAATCTTAATTATTATATAGCTAATTATTTCCGTTATTGTTGCATTATGCGAATCTAATTACAACATGAAATGTAACAACCTTCTCTCCATACTGATCTTTATTTCCTACAGTTTATTGTATAACCTTCACAAACTGATTTCATCAACTATTATTACGTTAATTATAGTTATAACGTAATAACAATAATGATGTTATAATAATATAACGATACATTAATAATAATAATATGTACTAATAACATGTATATATATATATATATATATACACATAAATGTATATAATGAGGTGGTATAGATGGGGCAACTAATTTATCCAAAAAGCCAAAAATTTTATTGCAATATTATTGTCACAAGTTCGTTCCTTTACAAACAGTTCTAAGAGCATTAATATTATTATTATCATTATATATATTTAGAACAATACCGCTGTATATATATACATATATATATATGTGCGTGTGTGTGTGTGTGTTTTGCTATGTACAGTATAATGAAGGCAGTCGAACTGGTGTCCAGTAACACGCCAAAATTATTTAA
This sequence comes from Coronaproctus castanopsis, assembly GCA_032883995.1. Lineage (NCBI taxonomy): Eukaryota > Metazoa > Arthropoda > Insecta > Hemiptera > Monophlebidae > Coronaproctus > Coronaproctus castanopsis. The sequence continues at coordinate 220,169,574 of CM065052.1, read as the reverse complement.
TTTAATTCGCTGCTTATTTTATTAAATAATTAATCAACTTTTATTTTTCCGGATTCTTGTTCGAGCTTCATCGAAATAAGTTTTAAGTTTTGTTTGTTTATAGCACATTGTGTACAAACTGGGCACGAGTAATCGCCATTTTGTTTATTATAATTTATATCTCGAGTTATCGATTTTGAACGTGATGATATATGTGTATATACATACATACATATATATATATGTATGTGTGTAAAATCATCATTTAGTTCCCTCTCCGTATCGGAATTAGGCGACTACTTACTTACCTACCATTATTTTGTTATACAGCGTAGGTAGGGTACAAGGCAATCATAATATGACACACACACACACCCGGGAGAACTGACTGTAATCGCTTTGTTGCCAAGACAAAGCAGTGTAACCCCATCGTATTTTTGTAGTGTAATATATTGTTATTAGCGCCCTTACGGCGTTGTGCGTTGTGGCTTGCCATTGCCTTAAACGCGATAATATTAGGATTATTTATACTTTTAATTTTATGATATTTTAAAATACTTATATGTATGTACATTTGTATATTCGTTATATCACGATCCGGGTAGGTGTATTAATGTAGGTATATAAGACTGAGCTTAGCAGTATTGCGCATCGGTTTTCCCCCTTTATTTTAATTTCATATGCAAATTAAAGAAGAAATGTGTTCCATATCATTCGAGTATTATGTCATTATTATTAATTATTAGTAGTATGTATATTTTGTATATTTTACTTATTTAAAGACGTTCGACTTCTTAGTCATTTGCGTCTATTATAATTGAAATGATTAAATATAACTGAAAAGTAAAGCTATATCTTTCGGAATACATTTATACATTTTAAAAAAATAAACACACATTGAACGGTACTCAAGCACTTCTATCGTCATTCTTCCTGTGTCTGAAAGCTTTCACTCGTTCCTTGGTGAACCGTGGTGGACATTCAGTGATAATGTGAACGATGGACATTTTTCGGTTACCACAGCCTCTCCACGACGGCTATAGTCCACTCTGGAGTAGCAGGGACAGTGTGTTAATTTCGTACGACCAATACGGATTTTACATAATACAATTTCTTCTCGTTTGTTTTCACGGTGTGATGTTGCCCAGTGTTCCAATTTGCTAACTGTAGTAGTATAATTTAATTATTTAATCAATTTTTTATTTCATTTGATATGTTTATTCGATTTTTCATTTGATGTTATTTTATATTTTATATTTATTCTTTTCATCATCGCATTTTTTAATCTAATGTTGTATTTTATTGAAATTGAAATAAATTTGATTTGATTATTACTAAAATTATTATTTAATGCGCACAGCCAATGTTAATAAACTTAATAATTTTATATGTAACTGATATTCAAGAAGAAATTAGGCGATTTGAGTCGACTATTTTAAAATTCTGTCAAACCTGTACGTATATGCTATTGAGCATTATTCGATGTTTTATTTTTAGGGGTTTGTAGAAAATTCAATATATATATATATACATACATACATACATATAACCGGATGCATTGATATTCGTGTATATATATATATATACCTGACGTATTGATAATCCTAGTTACACACTATTTTTTCTTTACTTCGTAAGGATGAAAACCAACTTTTGTTACTTTAAAATGAAAAGTGAAAAATTAAAGTACTATTTTTTTATTTTTATTTTATTTTGATTTTTTTTTCGTTTTAAATATTTTTCGTAGGTATATAAACGACAATAATCGACTCTACCGTAGACGACGACGACGACTCTCGTTCGATCATAATCGACATAACGATGAATACGACCATGATTGGTGAATATAGGACGAAATGAGACTGGATTATTCGGTTCCGCAGGATAACGAAACTGGTACGAAAAATTGCGCTGTAAATATAAACATAAAAAACTGGTTCGTGCCACTGTTACTGCTGCTGTTGGAATAACATATCTTTGATAGACGAACGTTCGATCGATACACCAAAAACATGTTGGGTACACCGTATATATGCGCTTTGTACGTTTGCACGTCCGGTTTGCAAGGCAATGCCCTTGGATCAGACGAAGAAGAAATCGTCTTATTGGTTTACGTAGTATTCGACATGACCAGGAATAAGGTAAGTCTCCTTTGATTATTATTATTGTTACTTGTCCCTGTATCGAACACTACGATATATACTTTTACACATACATATATATCAGATATATCAGGCAAGTATGTTGTGCCGGTGCATGAATTTTTTTGGGTACAACCTATTAAATACCGGACGAATATATGTGTGTTGCGTGAAAGAATTCAAACTCGTAATGCGTTAGTGTATGTGATACAACCTATTGAATGTCGGACGAATATATACTGGGTGAAATGTATGAAATTTTGTTTTATTATATTATCCGTTTAAAAATGATTTTCCTTTTTAATATTTACACTTTTATTTTTATCGGCATCTGTATTATTACGAAATAGTATCGATGATTTAATCGTCGACAGATTAGTGGATTTATCTATTCTATTCTTAATTGACTTTACCAAGGTCGTTACGTTTATCTTGGGGGTATTGTCTATGTATAATCGCGACATTGAAATTAATAACGAGTTTGTGTTTTATGACGTGGCAACATTGACCCAAGAAATTGGAATAGTTTTCGATTTAAATTTGGATTTCTTCGTGGAAAAAATGCCAATTCTCCATTTTTTTTCTTTTTCTATAATGCTTATTTGGGTGGAAAGAATTTAAATCAATTAAGAACTCCTTCAGCTTTTTCATGTTGTCATTTCTACATATACTACCACCTCTTAGAATTCCACTTTTTATTGAAAAAAAAAGGGGGAGGTAGACAAATTTTTACATCTGTCTTCCGTAAAAACACACGTACAGGTCTAATAAATGTAAGGATTTTCATCGTGCTCTCGAACAACGATTAGGTGTATACAAAACTTTGACCGCTCGAGCAAGAATAATTTAAAGCTTTCCGTGGTAAATAATGGATATAATGTTGGAGAGGTTGATGAATTTAATACATCGAAAAGAGAGGACAAAAATCGTAAATTGGAACGTAACATTTGACCCTAATGTAGTCCCGTCTTATATAAAAGATAAAATTGACAGAGTGTTACGCGGAAAAAATATGACACCGGTGTTTAATATTCGTCGAAAAATTATAAATATGATTAGAAGTGCCAAAGGTGACTTACCACGAAGACGAGTTCCAGGCTTTGTATTATATTCCGCGTTCATGCGAGTATATTGGTCAATCAGGAAGGGCGGTGGATGTTTGTATTAAGGAGCATATAAAATACGCTAGAAAATCTGCTGTGCCCGATCATACGTGTAATTCAGGCCACGTCGTCAATTTCGCTGATGTCTCTATTTTGGTTAGAGTGGATAAATATCACGCGAGGTTGCCACGAGAAGTTGTTGAAATGAATAAATATCAATATAATTTCCGTAGAGAGGGTGGTCTTCGTTCGAGTGATATTTGGAATCCTATCCCAAATCGAATTAAGAAGAAACATCGAATTAAAGGAAAAAACAATGTAAAAAATACAGACCACTCGGCAGCTGGAGATGATCTTCTAAAAACCAATCGAATCCATGACATTCCTCTAAAAACCAATCGAATCCATGACATTCCTCTAAAAACCAATCGAATCCATGACACTAGTAGTAGCGGTAATAGTAGATATCGGCCGAGAACCGGCATTGTCGCTCAACGGTGTATGTTCCTTCGATAATTCAGTCAGTTGGCGTTCTGCCTCCACAGTGGACTGTGTAAATATGTCCGAAACATCTTTATTTTTTTTTTCAAAATAATAATTAAGTTTCTTAAAAAATATTGTACATTATATATACTTAAATGTAACATCTTCCCTGCGGTTACCTATATATTTAGTAGTTACGATATGCACTTTCCTCGTCGTGTATGACACTCCGCACTCTCATTCCGTCTTGGTGAATCTTTCACATCGAATTGTATCTATCTTATTTAATTTTTATCAGCGATTCCGACTTTCTCCGATAATGTTAATCTCTCTGTCGGCTGTTTAACTGGTTCGAAAATTAACATTATTCGCATAAACATTCTGTAATTATTTATTTATTTTTTTATTGCGAAAATCATCATTCTCGGATGAGCCGAATCACAAATTAGATCGAGAAGCCTATGTTGCACTTCCTTCTAGTTCTCTTCTAGTGTATTAAAATTTTATACAATTACATTAAAGAATATATTTATTTTTTCGACGTAGAACTCTACCTAAGCGACAAGTGATAATTTTATCTATAGTGTAGATCTTTACTTTTCTGTTTTCACTACTCTCGTAGTTATATTCGTCATTTTTTGGGAAAACTTAGAATTTGTCACATTTTCCGTTCTGTCCAATAACAACGCTATATAACATTTAATGTACTCCGCGTCGTTTGGTCTAAAACAAGATGTATTACGTGTTTAACACTTTAATATGTCGGAGTTAAACGTGACGTCCAAAAATTTATTTAATAATAATAATAATAATTTCTTACTTATTTTTAGGATGCACGATCATTTTCTACCACGTCGTTTCATTCGATTATTAGTTAAACCAGTGATTTCGTTGTTAACCGATCTCTTGTCCGTCGAACTTTTAGACGAATTTCCTGTACCTTGTCCATTTCAATTATTAACCATTGTATGCTGTCTTCGCGAAGTAATCGTAATAGTGTCAATAAAACGTCGTCGGATATAATCTTAGCTGTCCCAAGATATCCGTACTCGCATTTCGAAATTATCTATACGTCGTATCTATCGGTCGATGCTCGTCTAGAGATCTTGATTAGATTTAAGAATTGTCGTTTAGAGGTGTCGATATTAACGATAGATTTCGAATTTTGAATAAATTATTATCAAGTAAAATAAGTTAGATATGTTTTTGTACAACTTAACGGAATGAGCAGATTTATAAAAATTTTAACAAGACCCGCGTATTATATCGCTCCCTAATAAAATCTAAATGCGATTATGGTTTCCCGGCTTATTCATCAGCTAAGCAATCAGTGTTAACATTATTGAATCCAATTCACCACTCAGCTCTAAGGTTAGTTTTAGGCGCTATTCGGTCGACACCCATAAACAATCTGTTTTATGAAGCACAAGAATATCCTCCAGACCTACACCAAGCCTATTTACTCCTAAAATTCCACACTCATATTCATACAGCTCCTAATTGAATTGTGATTGATAATAGTTAACTAATAATATGAGTTAATTTTAAAATATTTCGATACTCATTAAAAATGTTTTCGATTAACCAATGCACCATAAATGTACACACACACACACACACACACACACACATATATATATATATATATATATATATATATATATATATATATATATATATATAGAGGTGATGGGCATAACCGACTTATGACTAACGATTAACCCATTTCTTTTTTTAAAGATAATCGACTAATTCGGGTTTAACAAAATAACCGAATAAATCAGTCGTTTTATGAAAATATATATATTTTTTATTTGTTTATTAATTTAAGCAATTGATTAAATATTATTTTTTCTTTATATACGATGTTTACATATATTAATAAATCCTGTAAAGATATTAATTTTGTATGTATTTTTATTTATTTAAAGACCCTCGACTTCTTGGTCATTTGCGTCTACTGTAACTTAAATGATTAAATATAACTGAAAAGAAAATCTATATCTTTTGGAATATATTTATACATTTCAAAAAAATAAACACACATTGAACGGTACTCAAGCACTTCTATTGTCATTGTTCCTGTGTCTGAAAGCTTTCTCTCGTTCCTTAGTGAACCGTGGTGGACATTCAATGATAATGTGAACGATGAATATTTTTTGGTTACCACAGTCTGTCCACGACGGCTGTAGTCCACTCTGGAGTAGCGGACCGTGTGTTAATTTCGTGTGACCAATACGGATTCTACATAATACAATTTCTTCTCGTTTATTTTCACGATATGATGTTGCCCACAATTTGCCTTTAACTTGTCGTGAATTGTTGTAAATATTCGTTTGATTTTGTTTATATAAGCTGGTTTAATATATTTTATATGCTATAAGAAGTGTGTGATGTGTTTTAAAAAACCGATTACTTTTAAATCGGATGACGTAAATCCGATTGAATTTAGTTGCATTTCGACTAATATCTGTTAGTTGGTTCTCTATTGTTCGGCTATTTTGGTTCGACTGAAATGAAGTAATCGACTGAAATATTCTATTGCGTGTTTTTTTTTAGCGTGTTTATTAAAGTTTACTTCAGATTTAATAGTAAGAGTTTTACAGTAATTATAATTTGGTAGTAATTTAAGGATATGGAACGCGTAAAATATAGACATTAGTAAGAACCGATTGAAAAAGTAGAGTCGGATTTATATCTATGTTAGTAGGTTTCACTAGAATAGAACTGGTTGAAGATTAGTAGGATTTTGAAACGTCGATTCTTAGTTATATTTTTTACTAGAATAAATTATTGATTTTGAAGATTCAATTATTATTGGATCGTTTATATTTGGGCGTATATTTGTGTGATTTTTTATAATATATGTAGTAATAATGTTATTTTCAATAATCGGACGGGTCTGAATTTTTTATTTATTTTTTTATTTAATTTTTGTTCGAAATAATGGTTTGGTAAAAATTAGGTTATGTCTAATAGAGTTAGGTTAAGCGAATAATCGAGACTTAATGTTGCTTAGTAGAATAAACGTAAACGAGAGCTCGACGATTTTGTAAGCAAAGGGTAAATCCGAGAAAAAAAAAGGCTCATTTTATTTAAATTTTACATTTCGAGAAATTTGCTAATTTCTGGGAAAAAGTTAATTTTGACGATATCGCGCGTTCATTATGCGACTGGCAGAATTGCCCGTATTTACGCGGTACACAACTAATATACGCATCGACGTCGCGAAATCAAGCTGATACGATTTAATTTGTTCATTTTTATTTTTTACGCATCTTATTAAAAACTCGGGGGGAGTTTTCATCGTTAATGACGTGGCACCTCTAGACAGTTTGCGAATTCTGAAATGGCACCTACAGCTTATATATACTAGTAAGATCGGGTCTATTTAATTCTCTATATATTCGTCGCGAATTGATAGAAGACTTTTTTCAATCGTTACACGTCGGACAATGGAAATAATCGACGAAAGAAGAAATCGCGGTATCATCTCGAATTTATACAACTAAAACTGAGACGATTGCCAAAAAATATTGTCGAATTTTTTTGTCGATCTTCGTCGTTTGTTTCCATCGACTGAATTATATATAAAACACAAAGCGATGTTTCGGCGAACCGATCGTTATTGCGACGCTAATGCTTCATTATGCTTATTCTGGCTGTTGTTGATTAGTTACAGTTTCATTTTGAAACAGCGCGTATCGAATTCGTTCGTCCGGTTCGAATAATTCCCACTTCATTTTTATTATTTCTTATTCATTTATACACAGCCGCCGATTCATTTTTCTCCATTATTCATATTCGGGTAAATAAGTTGGGTCTGTTCAGGCGATGTCGCCTATCTACGTGTATATTATCTGACGAGCGAGACTAAACTTTCGAATTTTGTTTTTTATCTTTAGGTAACTAAAGAAAAATATACAATAAGCTTTCTCGTTGCTCTGTGTCTAGTTGAAATCGATTGAATTCGATTTAGGCTGTTACTTTACACAGGTTTTATGTAACGAAAAAATCGGTTACATCGTTCGAAGTTCAATTCCAACGTACGAATTAAAAGTCTGACGTGTCCTATCGAACATTGGCTGGCTTATCAAATTATAGCAATCCAACAGATTCGGTAACCAAGTTATTACACTCCCCGCATTAATCCACGAAGCAGACTGTATCGTATTAAATATTTCAGTTTACGATATTTGATTTCTTTTACAGCTTCCTCGCGCATTTATTCGCACGTTGCGCATAAATTCTCTCCGTTTCGCGCGCTTTATCTGTTCACTTTTTATACCGAGTATTCCAAGCGCATTTCGAATGCTTTCAATTTTTGTGATTACACCCAACTTTCACCGAAAATATATGCGGCATCTTATTAATCTTATTTTCAAATCTAATTTTATATTTCCACCGCGTAATATTTGCTTCAGTTTTAGAAATTCTCCAGTTAGAATTTTCGCGAAAGGCTCATCGATTATTTATATGTTATCGCAACGAAATCGATACTTTTAATTTTCTTCGCTTGTCTTACATAAGCCATAGAGAATAACTTTGTATAGGTGCGATTTTCAACTACCATATTTTTTAAAAATGAGATCAGAAGTAAAAAGAAACACCACGGATGTAGAAAACGATTGGCGTCACGTTACTCTAATGTTCGATGAATATATACGAAGTTAATGAAAGAACACAATGATTTTCCAGGCTACTCGTTACTACCATTCCATTAGAAATAACTGGAAGTAACTATATTAAAAGTAAGTTTGGACGACGTCTAAAACTGTTTCGTAAATGCCTGTTCTGGAAACTGGTTCCATCTCGTCGTCTTGATCTCATTGACTTATATTTTTGCACGTTTCCTAACTGTATTGTAATTTTTGTTCTTATTATAAAATCTACGACTCCGGTAAGATCCTGGATATGCCACGTTCCCGTACGTCCACAAATAATAATACTACTAATAATTGTGTCTTTCTTTTTAATTTTATATCGCGACGTCGGTAGGCAGATTTTAATCGTATTATTCCGAAAAATGTCCCGGAACTATTTCATTTATTGCACTTATTTCCGCGTAAACGAAAGTTTTTAATTATAATTTTTTTTTTACTCGCTATATTTTATATATATTTTATATATATATATTATATATATATATTTTATATATATATATATATATATATATATTTATATATAAACGGAGAAGTTCCTATGTCCTATAACATCGGATTAAAATGAGTAAATAATAGTATATTTTAAATATTTTTTTATTTATTTATCATATAATATAGGTACGATCTTAACTGTTAAATTAAATAAGTACCAATTATAACGAGAAGTGTTCAAAAACTAATTCTTATATTTCGCATATAAGTCTAATGACCTAACCTGATTAATATCTTTAGATAACTAAATCTAATGGATGACTACGTTTAAAACGTCTGGTGGTGCGATGATAATCGATATCTAGCAGCCTGTATTGTTTCCACATTTATGTGATTACGTTTAAGCAAATTCCTTAATGATTTTTTTTTTGTTAACGATAGCCACCTGTTGAATATCATCATTACGTGAAGTATCGATTTGCATCTACCACCATCGCATGTAAGATTACATTTTGACACCGATATATATATAATTTCTCGATTGGAACGTATTTGTTTGTACAATAATAGTTTGCAGGACATATCCAATACCGATTGCCTACCTATCGACCAGTATAATTGTCCTACTTTGCCCAAATATTAACCGGTATAATTGTAGTACTTTGTCTACCTTATTAGCCAGAAATTGCCGTACTTTGGTTTTAATACTTCAAATTTAAAGATTTTTCGTTCATTTTGTTTTCTAAAATAAGTTATAAATTTTGTCTAAATCTTAAAATCGCCGATGCTCGACTGTTTTTCAAATTGGGGTAGGTAATTTCGTTTCGCCGCTTCCAACATACTAGCATGTAAAAGAAAACGACACGTGTTAAATTTTCTAAATTCATATATTAAACAAAATAGCTGAAATTTAAAAAACCGTACGTGTAACCGAAAATATGATTTTTGTTTAAAAATATGTTTCAATATTTTTTTTTTGTGTAGAATAAATGCTAAAATGCTGAAATGCATTCATTATTTACTAACCTTTTATTATTAAATTTTTTAACTGTTATTTATTCGAAGGAATAGATTTATAATTTTTATGAATATATAAAATATATCCAGCGGTATTTTATTTAGGGGCTTGTTAGTGATATGTGTATATATATATATATATATATATATATATATATATATAAAATATATATAAACTACACACACGTAATATACCTTTATAATGTAATTTTTAAATGTTATTTGGTTTAATTAATGAATTTATTGTATTTTTAAAAATATATCTGGCAATAAATTCAATTTTAAGTCCTTTTGGTGATATGATAATAGGCATAATACGTACACAATTTATATCTAAATTATTTATATTATATGTGTTACATATATATATATCTCAACAGTGCACATGTAATATGCCTTTTGGATGCAATTTTTGAATTTTATTAGTTTGAAAGAATAATTTTGTTATATATACACACACACACATATATATATATATATCCAGTAGTACATACTTGTAGGTACTTTTAGTGAACCAATGGTATAATATGTACACACGTTTATTTATATAAGCATCATCAAATATCCCCAATATGCAGTTATGAATATTTGAAGTGAAAAAAATAATAAATATATTAGAAGCAAACAAAAATATAATTATAAAATTTCTGTTGTTTTTTAAAACAGTGGTAACGTTTTTGTCTGCGACCGAAGTTGTATGGTCAGGGGTATAATATATACATACATTTTATATATATACAACAAAACAATACACGTAATATGCCTTTATGATGTAGCTTTTAAATGTTATTTATTTGAATTAATGAATTTGCTTTATTTTAAAATATATCTATTCGGATTCAATTTTAGTTCCTTTTGGTTATATAGTAATAGACAATACGTGTAAACTTTTTATATATATATATATATATATATATATATATGTATTTATATATAGCATATAAGCTGTTATAAATATTTTAAGTGAAAAAAATTGAATATATTAAAGAATTATTTATAAAATTTCTGACGTTTTGTTTCGTCTCTATTCAAAATGGCGATCGCAACGACTTTCAGAGGGTTATTTATTATCTGCCCGTTAACAATACGTTACCTATAAATAAACGTAATTTATGTTGATGTTTCTGGTGACTTCATTAATTCGTTTTCCGCGTTTCAGTGTTAATTTTATCGTCTTAATGTTCGTTTTCATATTTTATACGTTAATTTTTCTCGCTATCATCGAAATACGAATCGTGTATGTATATATATGTGTATATATATATATATATACATATACATATATATATATATATATATATATATATAATATATATATATATATATATATATATATATATATATATTTCAGGATTAACGAAATAAGTCTAGAAGCGGTTCAAGGAATTATTTCTATTCTGCGATAGAGATATTATTTTTAAAGCATTTCACGTTTATCGTACGTTGCATGACTGCGGGCTTTCTAAATTAATCTTAAAATACAACGAATTAGCGTATAAAAATTTTAAAATAATAATTTCGAAAATAGGAATAAAAAAGTATAGCTAACTTATATTATTATTTCTGGGGGATAGTTTAAGCGAGACGGAATTATAATGAAAAACACTTTCAAAGCAATTTCATTATTAGTCAATTTATTATTTTAGCGAGATATGGTAATTTATGCGGTTATTAGCGAAATTGAAAATTATCCGTTAGTTCATTGTTGCCTAGTAGCGAATGTTTATAGATAAATAGAGGGAAAGTTACGGAAGATCATTTGAAACGAATATAGATAATTAATAAAAACGAATTTCAAAATTAAATTAACTATTCGATATTTATACACTTAAAATCACTAAATGTAACGTTTAATTTAAAGAATTTAATTAATAAACTCGACGAATGTAATTTAAAATATATCCTAAACGTCTTGGCTAATAACCGAAATGATGTGCGTACTTTTATAATTTTAATTAATTTAATTTAACGATTATATAAAAAAAAAAAGACACATATGCGTCCAACGACGAATGAAGATATTTTATTCTGGACTTTATTTTATATTTTTTGTTTAAAATAAAAATACTCTGTGGAATTCTGATGGATTTTCTAAATTTTCGTATTAATTTGCCGGTGAAAATAATAATTTTTATATTATTATTACCTAGCACCTTCGTGTTTATTCGACTTATTACAAATCATCTCGTGCGATTTCTTTCGGCCGTGTAATATATTACGTCAGAATGTTTATCACGCTCGTATGTTCGCGTGTAATATATAGAGGTGTATAATGTACAAGTAAATATGTTTAAAATTTTATTTAAACTCCGACAAAAATTATAGCAATTTCAATTGAAATAATCGTCGTTACCGATTAAAAATAATTTTTCTTTTTCTCTCTGAAAGATTTGTCAAAATTTCAGTTTTAATTCTTCCTAATTTGCGGCTACTTTCGAGAATTATTTAAAACTATGTTCATTATTATTGAAAATAAATCGCGTAACTAAATTGATAATTTTATTATTCGCGACAAAAAAAATTATTCGCACGTAAATGTGGCTTAAATAGAAAACGGACATAGGCATAATTTTGTTATCTAGTTTAAATAAAACATACACGGGAACTATACAATTCCGAGCAAAATTTATTAATTATTATATATATATTTTAAAAATAATTCCATATATATTATATCGAAAAGAAAATTCGTAAGTGTTCGCATTTTTAAATATTGAGACGACAGATGGTTTAAATCGATCGATATAATTATTTTCTAAAATATATTTTTTTACATTGTGGAGAAAAAATATAATTTAAAAAGTATTTTTATTTTTTATTATAGTTTCTATTTTTAGTTACTATCGTCTTTATTTAATGCGAAATACCTCCATCCTTGTTTATTACATAATCTAGTAGGTCGACGTTATTTTAAAAAAAAAAAACAATTTAAAATTACGTAATACTTCGACTAACTGTTCTCCATTTGAAGAAAACGCAATATAGCGTTGTCCTCCGTCTTTTTTTCCCGCTCTTTTCTTCGGAATTAAAAACGACCCAGTCGATTTCGTAACAACGCGATCAAATTCTCGAAGAGCATCTGCTCGTGTGGCGGCTTTGCTAGGGCGGCTGCTGATTTAATGTTTTATTCTGGTTCAACTGTGCAGCTTCGTTTCTAGCAGACCAGGTGTAATAATAATGATCTAGTTCCCCTCTGCACGATTTCGGTTGTTTCGTCATCAGGGAGGTGACATCTAAAATAAAAGCATCTCGTGTATGATGCGTAAGTTATACCGACTTCCATGTGCCCGAATCAAACCTCTCGTATATATAGAAATTTTATTTTACACATTACATCGCATGTATATATATATATATATAATATAGAATGTTTCTTTTTTTAATGTTTTTTTTTTCAACTCGAAGTCTGTTCTTTATTATAGAAATTTATAAGAGAAAATGATTCGTTCATTGGAGGTTGTGCGTTTAGTATTAAACTGGAACAAACGATGGATATTTTTGTTTGGGAATTATTATATTTTTTCATTAACCATTTCTCATAGATATTTAAATATAGCGATTTATGTTAAGGTATGTATTTTTAAGATTTTCCCGAAATTAAATAACACCGACATTTTTCAGGTCATCCTTGTCGAATATCTACGATTAATTAATTTTTTATAAAAGTAAAATATTAATCAACGTAACTTATTCTTATCCAGTTCAGAGCAACTACGGAATGATCTGGTTCTAAGAAAGTACAACTCGTGAAAAATTGATGTTCAACATTTTATAGTTACGCTGACAGAATGTAGTGATTTAAAAAAATAAACAAAAAAAAAGTTGAAACCATTAAACTTATTTTTAATAAAAAAATATTACAAAACCTTTTCGGCTATTAAGCCTCATCTGGCACGCACTGCGAGATCATGGAGTCCGAAAGCAATTAGTAAAACGGATATAAGTATTATATAAAGGATCATCGAATAGAGTTCGTTGTGCGATTCGGATGATTTTTCTGTTAAAATAGGAGTTCATCGTGGATCGTGCGGACTGCTTACGTCACTGCTATTTTACAATTATCTTACCATACTATTAAAACGTAATATATACAAACTCCAGTCCTATAGGCACTATATATTGTGCTAGTTGATGTCACAAGTTATGAGCAACTTGGTCTCTAACCGGTTGAAGAAATTTGGACTTACAGTTAACGTCAAGAAAACAGAGTATACAGAGCAGTCTGGCCAAAGTAGAGGTTAATATGACAGGAGTACTGTGTGACAAGGGTATACCCCCATAAGGCTAAAAACAAACATTTATCGGCGGCCTTGTGTAGCAGATAATGCTGGACTACTTGTAAGCTGTAAGAACAGTCACTGCAAGTGATGAAAATGCGGATGCTAAGACACTGGGTGTATGATTAACAGATCATATTAAGAACGATGGAGAAGTCGTTTCAGTTACCGACAAACTGAGTGAGAGCCGATAGAAATGACATGACCACTTCCAACACGCCCGAGAAGCCGGAAATGAAACATTGCTGTCACTAGTGGACAGATTACAGGTCAACGGTAAGCGGCTGGTAGGTAGGCCGAAAACAAGATTGCTCAGATACAGTGGCAGCGGACGTCAGTAGAATTGGAGTAGATCCATCCCTAGTATTTGATCGTTCTGGCTGGAAACATGCCGTATGTTAAGCAGATCCTGTCCAGCGGAAAATTCTTAATGGAAAAGAAGAATGACGTAACGGCTGAAAAGCTTTGTGAAAAGAAGTTTAGTGATATGAACTTCTTTTATCTGATTTTACTAGAATACATAAACTTCTTTTATCTGGGTTTTCTAGAATACATAAACTTCTTTTATCTGCTTTTACTAGAATACATAAATCTGTTATATATTATCTTCCAAAAATTTACAAAAACTATATAATACGACTGTATTCGGTAACGTTTTGTTAAAATTTTCGGCCTGTGTATAACGCGTTTTCTTTTACTTATGAATAAATGACACGAGAATTGTTTCTGAATGTAAATTTTATTAAATTCATAATTTAATAAAAATCGTTTTGTCTATTTTAATATATATATATAATGAATTTTTTAATAATTAAAAAACACCACGATTTGTGAAAATTGATAAAAATAACGAATATTTCTTTAAATTTTCAGTTTCGATTTTGTATTGTGAACGTAGAAAAATATGAATTTTTATTTTAAAATTAAAATCTAAATCATCGAAAGATACTTATAAATATTGTACATCGAAATTCGCAACTTTAAAATTAAAATTAATAACTTGTATCCGAATGAAAAAAAATAGACGGAATAAATTTTAAAAAGAAGTAAAGAAACAAATAAATAGATAAATATAAAAACCTATTCGATATATAAAATAATGTTTGGAAAAAAAAGATTTAATTATTCATTAATTTTAATTAAAAGATATCGATTATTAAAAAATAAAATGTTTGGGGACTCAATTTTAAAATGACTGTTATATACAATAACGATTATTTTCGTTTTCTAACAATATATGTAGGCGTCTTTGAAAAAATGTCATTAATATGAGATATAGTTATTTATGTTTAGTTTTAAAAATTGTTATAAAAAATATATTTAATCTGTTTATTATTATATTACTTTTTTAAAATCAAATTTGGGAGGAAACGGATTTGCTAATATTCTAAAAAAAAAAAAAAAAAAAGTTGCTGAAAGGTTGTTTGCCATCGTCATAATCGAATGATTCATATATTAAGTGATCTTAAATAATAATGTTTCCGTAAATGTGTTATTTAAAGCGAATTTTTGTAATTTTTATTTTTTTAAATTATACGAATAGGAATAACATAAGCGCGCTCGCTGCCTGGACGTGTTAAACTTTATCATAAATTTCGAACTACAGATGGCGCTGTGTTTCTAAATAAAAAGACTGCATATTTTGCCAGCTGAAGTTTCAAGACGTGTGATACAGTTTTTTTACCCGCAATAATTTTAAAAATGTTTTCTTTTAAAGTTTTCGTAATTTTATACATAATTTTTTTTGTTATATTCCTATTTATAAAAATAACTAAATTAATAATTCGGCATCAATTTGCTTTGTAAATTTAACATGCAACAGCTTTAACCATTTCAGTTATACATTATAAAACTTTCACGCACAATTATAAATTTTATACAAGTGTTTATCGTTCAATATTTTTTTCTAGGTAATCTGTAGATAATTTTTAATATATTTATATAAACTTTTCCCTTTTAAACATCATAGCATTAATTCCTGCAAACAACGGTGATCACGTAAGTAGGAAATTAATATTACTCTAGTGACTCCAGTAAGACACTAGACTATGAGGAAGAGAAAAGAGTAACTTGATGGGAATTAAATATTTGTAGGAATAGTATAGGAATGGTCAAATACAATAATTAAAATGAAAAAAAAAACGTGTTGTCTTTTGAATAAGACCCGATTTATTAAGTGATTGGAATTGCATCTCGGCACCACTTCCTGCGCAGACGCCTTGGAGGATTGTCTGGAAGACTGTCTGAATGCATTCTGCGAACATTAGGATTGCTACTGACTTCAAATTTGTCGAATAACCTCTTATACTGCATGACATGAATATCGTTGACATATGGAATCTTGAGATCATTATGCAGTGTCAAATTAGAAACATAGTATGGAGCAGACGTAATAGTACGGAGTATCTTGGACTGTTGTTGCTGTATTCTTCTAAGATTACTCTTTTGCAAGTACTGCCGTACAATTCTATTCCATACCGCAAAATAGGAGCGATTGCTGCAAGATAGATAGTCCGTTTGGTCATTAGATTTAGAACCGATTTCTGTCCCAATAACGGACGTAGTGATTTCACACGAGTAATAATGGTTCTTCTAGTGTGTGCCACGTGTGGTCGCCATGTGTTTTGTCCATATACAAGCCAAGATAACGTACTGAATTACTTT
The DNA here is from genome assembly GCA_032883995.1 of Coronaproctus castanopsis. Taxonomy (NCBI): domain Eukaryota; kingdom Metazoa; phylum Arthropoda; class Insecta; order Hemiptera; family Monophlebidae; genus Coronaproctus; species Coronaproctus castanopsis. The sequence continues at coordinate 220,152,814 of CM065052.1, read as the reverse complement.
TAGGAATTTGTATGTTGTTAATTCTTACAGCCGGGCACTTGGTTTTTTTATTTGTAAATATAACGTGTTGGCATTTACTGGGATTAAACAACATACGCCAACTTTGTGCCCACTGAACCAACCTATTCAGATGGTTTTATACCGCGATGTTTGCATACATTGCTTCTGAATTGGATGCAAGAATAGCAATATCATCGGCGAATGTTGCTAAGATGGTTTGATTGCTAGTCGGCATGTCTGCTGTGTAGATCGAATATAAAAGAGGCCCGAGTAAACTACCTACAGATGATAAAATATTATGTTCTCCCGAAAAATCTCCATTAATTCTGACAACGAATGTTCTACCAGATAAATATGAATTAAGTAATGCAAAATCGAAGGTGAGAAACTGTCTCAGTTTATAAAGTAATCCAGGATGCCAAACCTTATCAAACGCTTGTGCAACATCCAGGAATACTGCAGAACATACTTCCTTTTTCTCCAGCGTTAAGGAAATCGCATCAACCAATCAATCTGCTGCACAGTAGAATGTTCAGTGCGAAATCCGAATTGATGGTTTGGTATTATTCCACGACTGCTTATAATCGGCTGGATACGACTTAAAATTAATTTCTCTAATACTTTTGATAATGAGCAGAGTAAACTAATAGGCCTATAGGATGATACATCTGTTCGCGGCTTGCCCGGTTTATGTATCATTACTATAACTGATTTTTTCCACGCTTTAGGAAAATATCAAATTCTTAATATTCCATTGAATATGTAGCATAATAGAGTAGCTGACTTTGCCGTGAAATGATTTCACCAGTGATGTTATCTACTCCAGGGCTTTTTCGTAATGTGGTACTTTACGTAGGCATTCGAATACCTCTTTTGGAGTAAATATTTTTGTTTTTCCTGGTGAACAGGGTTCATTTAAGCTATTTTCTATATATTCGGAGTATTCACGACGCATATCAGGATGCGGAATAAAAACTGAACTGAGGTATTCTGCAAAAGCGTTTGATTTTTTTTTGTCGGTTCTGGCCCAACAATTATTTAATTTGATGTGAAACTGTTCTTTTTCGCGTTTTAATAGTTTCTTAGTATTATACTACAAGACTGAAGCATCAGTGTTCATTGTTTTCAAAATAATTTTCCTGAATTATAACTTGTAGAATTATGACAAGCGTATACTATTAGATCAGTAAAGTTTTTAATAGCTAGGTCTATATCATTTTTACTTTTTATTTTGATTTTTAGGTTAGTTTCGCTTTGAACTATATTTGGATCCCAGTTTGTAGACTTGTTAACCAGTCCATGTTGGATAGATATACACCTTGGACGTATGTCTAAGGTAGCAATTACAGGAACATGATCCGAAGATAGATCAATAGCTGGTTCTACATTCTCTGCTATACTTTTGTAAGCCACGGATTACAAAGAAATCCAATATGTCTGGAAGTCTATTATCGTGTGCTGGCCAGTATGTAGGTGTCATTGGTGTAAAGATGGCAAGTGAATTATTCCGTATGCACTTTTCCAGCCTTCTTCCAAACTGATTAGTTAATCGTGAACCCCCACTTGGTGTTTTTTGCGTTATAATCACCACCGCGTATGAAGTTATTTCCTAAGTTTTTAAAGATGGTTTTAAACTCGATGTCTGGTATTATGAATCCACTGTGGCGGTAAATAGCTGCTATTGCAATTTCATTTGCGAGTGTATCTATATTCACTGCAACAACTTGATAAGTGTCTGTGCTACGTGAAAGGTTCTTATATTGTTTGTAACAACTTTTAACCAACACCATGGTACCTGCATGAGCTGTGCAATCAGGGTGATGAGCAGTGTAAGTATTATATCCATTTAGTTTAAAACTGTGACTACTTATGAGGTGAGTTTCAGCTATCAATACAACATCAATGGCGTTTTGTTGGAGGAAAATTTCCAATTCATTTTTTTTTTTTAACGACACCGTTAGCGTTCCACAACATAATCACTAGTGACTCTTGCGTAATATTATTTATTTTCCTTGCCATCAAGGTAATAATTTTTCAATAACCATGGTTAGCAAGGATATTAAAGGATTAATTACACTTTTAAATTCATTTAAAAATGTAGATAACATTAGAGATATATCAGTATTGTTGGAATTACTGTTACTATTTACAGTAGTAGCAATAGAGCCATTGTTGATGGACCTGTTATTATTACTGTCATCCTGATTAACTCCCTTGCACGAAGAGTTGTTGTCTGTATTACCTTTAGCCACATTAGCATACGATCTATTCTTTTTAACAGTAATAGGACTAGTGTAGTTTCCATGAGAATTATTATAATTATTTATTTGAGTGACAGAATGTGATGAACGTAAGTTATTATAAAATGAAGTCTGCTGCGTATACACTGAACATCCCCTATAGCTTGCTGGATGATTTCCGCTACATAATGCGCATGTTGCAGGTTCGTCATTCGAACATGTTTTAGTGTCATGGCGACCAGCACATTTTACACAACGAGCGGGTAAATTACAATAATTAGCTGTATGACCAAAAAGTTGACAGCGCCTACACTGTTTTAATCGCGAATCTTTCTTTGGTTCTTCCACCGTCACTATTGTATTTAGTAGTCTCGTGATCCTAAAAATTTCATCATTCTTCGTAGAGGGTACCAAATCTATGAAGAACACTGGTAATGGTTGCTTAGTTCTACTTTTAAGAATATTGGTAATCCGTGCAACCTTAAAACCTTTCGACTCCAGCTCAGTTTTTAATTCAATTAAATCAGTAGAACAATGTAAGTTTTTTAATACTATTTTTAAAATCGAGACATTTCACGTCAACCAGAAAATAAACAATTTTGTCAGCATTAAAAGTTCATGTACACCACGTATTTGCTTGAACGGAAATAGAGACAAGTGTAAAAATGAAAGTATAGTTTATTTATTTTATGAAAAGAGGTCTACACGATAGGGATATGTTTTGTTGATAATGACAGTACGTTAGCTTCTATAGCCCTAAACTGAGTAAATATTGTAATGATTTAATTTTTTCTTTTAAATGGGACAAAAATATTTTTGCAGTTTTTTTAATAAAGTTGTACAATCATCGGAATAATTAAAAAAATAAATATTGCCATTTTTGATATTTTTATTATCAGTCCTAGCTGCTGAGATGCTAGCCTTGCTCGAATATTTTCCAACTGACCAGTATGTGATACTGACTCAGCTCTGGCATTACAGTACATTGAAGACCACTACCGTGGCAACGGTGGACCAAATATGCCACGGTATTCAATACGTAACACCAGCATCACTTTCATCTGGATTCCGAGTAATCGAACGAGATATTAGGCCACTATGAGGTACCCTACCGAATTTGCCGAAAACGCTAGGAGAAGTTAACGCCAAATTATAAGCCGGAAAATTCTGGACGCGTAGAACTAGTCCTTCCATATTCGGCCAATACTCGGCAATATAAAGAAAGATTTTTAGCAATTTGGCCTTTAAAAATTGATAAAACCTGTTCATCGAGGCTGGGAAATAGTTGTCAACAGAATATATATTAGCCACATGCAGAGTACGCACTCTCCACTTTCTCACCAACTTTATAATATTGTAATTATAGTAATAACCTTATGGGTAATAACTACTCGTAAAAACAAAGTAGGTAATTAAACTTCAAGAGGAAATTATTAATCGATAATAATGTATTTCGAATTTTTGAGATATTTTGAAATTAGATACGGATAAATTTCTTGGAAATTGACGTTATAACAAGATTTTCTTAGAGCGATAGTTTTTTAATTATAATATTTCGATCTAGGTAAACGGGGTTCCGAAAAGTTCGTATTATTTATACTATATCAAATTAATTATTATAATTTTATAATAATAATTATTATAGTTGTTAAATTTCAACGCGAAATTGTAAAAATGAATACGTTTTTTTCTAATTCTCTTTCGCATAATGTAATAACATTTTACTTTGGTTGTTATCTTATATTATTCTAATAACGTGTAATTGTTTACGAGATTTGGGTTTTATTATACCCACGATATCAGTATCGTGTGTTTGATGTAACGTTCAATACTGTTTTATTTCAGATGGTTGTGTGTATACACGCACATATATACATGTATATATTATATATATATAAAAAATTCAATACTGTTTTATTTCAGATGATCGTATGTATATACACATTTATATATATATATATATATATATATATATAATATATATATAAAAGTATGCGTGTTTTCTTAAATTATGTATATATATATATATATAAATTATCCGGGCTGGCATATGTGTGTGTGTTGTGATACATTTTTTATACGTCCTACGTTAATTAAACGTTTTCTCTTTAATTTTATTTTTCTTTATATATTTTTATCTAATATTTGTTTGTTTTTTTAACGTTTACCATGACGGTTTTCCCGGAATTATTTTCCCGCAAATAATAATAAACAGTAGGCACTAATATTATATTAATTACACGTAGTTTGTTTAAAATTACCAATTGGAAAACACGTTATTTACTGTAAAACCTTTTTTTTTTCTGTTTACCGGAAAGTTTTCTCGTAGTACTCGCTGATAAATAATATTTTTAATTTAAAAATTAACTAAAATAAAAATACTTTTTATAATTGTATGTATATATTTGCTTTATTCGAAAGAGTCTACTAGTTTCACCGCTGGTCCTGATGATGCTGTAGTGAAACTGGTGAGCTGTTTTGATACTATTTTGCTTTACGGTATAAAATGCATTTTTTATTTTATTTACTAGTAACACGTTGATTATAATTAAAGTTAATTTAAATAAACCTATTACAAAGTCGCGGTGTACGAACTTCCTTGTTTCCATCTATATCCCTTTCTACAAGTTAATTTGTAATAACACTTCGGTTTCAGTTATTATTAACATTTATTTTTTTATTTTCATTTTTTGGTAACATTTATTTTTACATTTATTATCGCTTAGATGTCTTCTGGTTGTATATATATATATATATATTTTTTTTTTAGTGGATATTTATCATTAGCATCTTGCTGTGTAATTAGTTAACTTTTCAACTCATGCAGGGCGTATCTTTTTCTTCGATAATAATACTGATTTAAGTTAATTTCATGACGCGCGCAACTATTATTAAATTGTGTTTACTATCGAGTTATAAAAATTATTTTTAAATTTGTCTTTCCATTTTTATTGTATAGAAAAATTGTTGAAAATAAAAAATAATTTTATTTCGAATATTTAGCAAATGAATATATGATCATCGTACATCATTTTGAAAAATCTGCGTTAGTTCGCTTTATTTGTAACATTATCTATCCCCGGCTATGACTTGAAAATCAGAGATTACACTCATCAAATATTTAATTTAGAAAAAATTCCTATATATATATAGTTTACGATAATTTTGACTATCTGTTTTTTGAAGAATAATTCTGGTTGCCAGCGGTTTATTTTGATTTTTTTTTTTTTTTTTTTTTTAGTTAGCTCGGATAAGTGACTATCGCTCGATGAACTTCTTCATTTATGTATTCGATATTGAAGTATCTATGTAGAATGTCGTTGCTCCAGCTATCATTCGTAATAATTGTCTGGATTCTTTTTACGTTGCTGTTGGATGCACATCCCTATAACTCAGTAGCGTAAAGCCATGCTCGGTTTAAGATCATCTTATAGCTTATTTTTTTACGTTTAATTTTTATCGAAACGTACGCCCAGGTAGTAATAAGAAGATGTACGATGTTGTATAATTTGTCGCATAAATGTAATTGTGACTAGGGATTAATACGAGTTTTTTTTTTTAATTATATGTTCGATTAGTAAGAGTTTACAAAATTATTGATAATATTTTCTCTCTAATAAATTTTGAATATTCATCAATAAAAAAAAATTTGAATATATAAGTCCAAAATTCGAGGATTAATTTCATTTTTTTACAAAGTTCATTAAAAATGATTTTTTTTTTTTTAAAAAAAAACATTTAATCAACAACTATTAGTTAATAAAAATGTTGTATATTAAAAATTGCAATTTGAATACATTTTTTAAAAAATACACCGGTTTATTCGGATTAGTGTAATTACTGTTTTTATAATTAATGATTTTCTGAACCACTGAACGACCTTCCAGAATATTGGCGCGTGTTCATTTTTTGTCTCGAATTGCAAAAATATACTCCTGTATTTTCATACGGGAGTATAACATAAATCTGATTTTTAGGTCACCTTATAAAAGTACGATTAATACAACTTAATACGGTTTTTCTGTTAGAAAAAGTAATTAAGCGTTATATTTTTACGTAAACACGCGTAAGTAATTTAATTTCACCGATAACGTAAAGGAGGTCGTTGAGATGAATTATTTTAATTGATATTGCTTTTTTCCATAGTTATGACACTTTCGGGAAATATTAACATCTTTGAATAGTAATAGCGAGGAAGAAAAGCAATAAAATTCGTTTTTTCATGAATATATTCATTTAATTGTGAATTTTTAATGCTTTTTTAGTTATCTGTAAAATTTGAGTTGGTTTTTAATATTTTTAAAAATATTCCCGCTCCTCAAATTATGCCACCTAAGGTCCGGGTCTGGAAAATGTTGTGAACTGGTTCTGGAGATGATGTAAGGAACGCACCAGCAGCGTTGTTTAGTAATGTATAAAAATTGTTTTGGTATAGATAAACGCTCTATTTAGTTTAATATATTAAAGAAATGCACGCTGAAATCGACCAAAGGCATTCAACCCTAAATTCGATTCGAGTAAGTTTATTAAGAATTGTACTCGTTGAAATTAATATAACAGGCACCGATGAAGAAACCCTAAAGTTAGAAAAAAAAAAAACGCGAAATTTGCTAATGATTATAACGTAAAACATAATATACGCGTATGTATTTTCCAAACACTCAAATATATTAGTACTTCTTCATTTCCAGAAAAAGAAGAGCGAATCTAATTATTGTATTAATTAAAAAAAATATAAAAAAAAATGAAAACGTACAACTTCGCATACTTATTCTTAATACATTGCCGTAATAAGGTTGGTATTTGTTAGAGAGATAAATATTACGAAGCCTTAAAAATGTTTCCACGCCGAGTATAGAACATATACTCGAGGTATATTTAAAAATATTGTATATATATATATATATAAATAAAGTTTAGATAGACAGATATATAATTTAGCTTTATCGCGTAATAAATAAATAAATAATAATTTTATTATATAAAAGTAAACTTTTTAAATATGGAAATATATAAATAATAATAATGAGATATTATCAATACAATGAAAAAGAGAAAATTAAGCTATTACGGTGATTTGAAGAGAATGGAGACAAACAGCCTAACAAAAAGAATTTTCCATTGCTTCGATAGGAATCCTACAAATAGACCTTAAGAAAATTAGAAATAAGTTCAGAAATGCAATTAGCACATTACGAAGTTTTGAAGAAAAATTAAAGAAGATGCCAAATGGACAGATGAAAGGAAGAAAAAACACAGTGAAACAATGAAGAAATACTGGAGTGAATGGAAGAGGGCAAACATCACGAAGATATTTTACTACGTGGTTCATAATTGGTCAATTCAAAAGAAGGAGAATGTCAAACGATATAGAACAAATAAACATCCTTAAAGATGTAGCAGAAACAGCCGGACTAAAAATATCATTTGAAAAAAACCCCGAAATAATATGACTGCTGTAAAACTACGCCCACTAAATACGGACGTATAAAAAAGAGCATATTCCAATACCTAGAGTAATTTATACAAGCTCATTGGATAGAAACTGAGAAAGAGTGAGAAGAGTTATGTATTTCAGTTAACTAAAGATATATATTACACACATGCACACAAACTATTAGGAAATTAAAAAAAAAAAAATCCGGAAATATTATCTGAATTTATATTTTGATCAACTAACACAGAGCGCAGAAAATGATATAAATTCTTAGGGGGGGGGGACAAAAACCAGAACGAATAAGATGTTCAGTAACGGAAGAAGAAATAGAAAAAAATATATTTGAAGGAACCAATTGCAAGAAAAATTAGAATAACCAATACCAAACAAATGGAACATTTTTGAAATTCAAAAAAAGTCTTACATTTAATCTATATAAATTATTTACTAAGATATTAACAAATAGACAATCGGTATTGCTGTATAATGACCAAAACCATTTGAACAAACGAGATTCAGGAAGGGTGTAGAGATCGCATACATTTCCATGAAATAAGTTATAGAAAAATGTCGCGAATGCAGACTACCTTTAACGATAATGTTTATAAGTTTTGAAAATGCTTTCCAATCCATAAAATTAAATTGCGTAGTTTGAAAAATTCGAAAATGAATGAAACATTCGTACAACTTATTAACTCTACATTTACCGTGTATAAAGCTAGTATAAAAACTAATTAATTAATATGTGCAAACCACAAAGAAAAGGAATCAGAAAAGAGGATGCACTTTTTTCAAATAATTTTTAACGCCGCTCTCCAAGAGATAATACAAAGTTTTTAAAAATCAGCATATGGAAATGCGGATAGGAAACGATAGATTAACGCCAGATATGCGGATGATATAGTGTTCCCAGGTAAAAACGACAAAAATGATATGAATCAACTACCGGTAATAAATGAGAAGGATCAGAAGTTAAATATGCTAAAAGACTGATGGTAACAATTTATATACTCGGTCCATAACAAATGACAATTAATAAATACAAATGCCATGGGTCGCTTTTGATAAATTAAAGAAAATATTAGAAGACAGGAAAATACGTACGTGTTTGAAAAAGAAGCGTGTATAATTAATGCGTTCTGTCGGTACGGCGCAGAAGAGCATATAAAGGCAACTTTGAATAAATTAATAAAACAGATACAAGAATTAAGAGGAAAATGTTGGGGATAGCCTTACAAGATAAGGTCAAAAATACCTGAAATAAGGTGGAGAGACGCTGTTCGAGATATTTTAAAAAAGCAACGGAGACGGGCACGGCACATGGCTAGATTTATTGATGAATGACCAGATCAACTAAATAGCATCGAATGAATAAAAGAGAAAGCGGTCGATAACGCGCAGCGTGGGAAGATAATATTAAAAAGATATACAAGAATGGCCGGTCAATGCATCAGATCGAAATGCGTGGAAACATAAGAAATAGGCCTACATCCTGCAGTGGATTCACAATGGTTAATTCTAAAGTGTAGTGATTAAATCATATGCGTCGTCGTCGGTATGTTTAGTGATGAATGTAAGCGTATAAATTGGGAAGAAATCAGAATGAAAGAAATGAAAATAGCACGCCTGGGATCCAGATTTGATGGTGAAATATTCTTTTCATTAATTTCTTGTCTATAGGGCACCCCGCTGTTGTTGCACTCTCTTTGTCTACATGAAATCATTTCTTTTTCCGGACCACACGAACACTGTTTGTTCCAATGGGCGTCCTCGGATTTACTTAAAATTACCTATTCCATCTGAACTTTTGATACTCATCATTATGCTTTCTTGCGCAGTCTAAGTTTTTTCTTATTTTCTTTCAATTAATGTTTTTTTTTTACAAATGACCCAAGTTTAGAATCCGTATTATTGGAAAGTTTTCCACATTAATCGGATTATTCAACCGTCCTACGTCTATGCAGCTGTTTTTACGTATGTTTACATCGGTGTGTTTTTTACAACCAGTTTTAGAAGGGAACCGAATAAACGAAAAATAATCTTGAATGAAATTCACCTCTTAAGTTTAGTGGAATAGATTTGTGTTTTAAAATTGGATCAAAGTTGTATCTCTAGATTTGAGTCACTTGATTTACTTGAAAATGATTTACCGTTTTGCAATCTATAGCTGACCAGGAACGATGCGTAAAACTATAACGAGTTGGCGAAGTGGTATGAAGGATTAATGTGTACTTTATATTCTGTAGTATTCGTCCGGTTGAGTTGTACACTTTACTTCTCCATGCGGCTGAATGAGCGTTAAAATCATCCGTTAGTATAACAGGAGATTTAAGTTGCCGAATTTGAAGATCGTTAAATGAACTACGCGAATTTGGTGGTAAGTGTGCAAATAGTAATTGCCGTGGGAGTAAAAATTCTTGCAATAGCAGCTTTGTGTACGGTCGTTATGATTGTTAATTGCTCCAAAAGGTAATGTCTTTCCTAATTGTTTGTGATGGAGGTCTATCTGTTTGCAATATACTGTAATGTCGGAGGTGAAGATTTCTCATCTTTACTAAGGCATATTGTATTTTGTCATGATTAACTGGAGATCTTCTAAGACACCGTTACAGTTTCGAGTAATAATGTTGTACATGTTTTGTATTTCATATCGGGGTTTTTACTTTGCTGTGTCAGATGCAGTTCAGTTTTTTAAATTTCTTCGTGATTTTAGTAAATCTTATTTTTAAGGATCGATCAGTTAAAATTAACCGGCTTGTGTTTTTATTTTTTGACGCGACAAAAAACGTAAAATTGCTATATTTTTTTCCATTTACCTTTCATTAAAATATAGACGTTTGTGTCCCGAGTAAAATATATAAATATGAAAGAGAAAAAAAATATATACGCTTTCAAAGTTTGTATATAAAAAAACGCTCATTTTAATATGTCGATTGCCGTAAAAAAACGCGATTCATTTCATACAGGTTTTTTCTTCTTGTCGCAACATATTCGATTAATTCTGGATTATTATGTAAGAAAGAATAAAAAACAAAAGAAAGAATTTTTATTTAAATAATAATAAAATGTGCGGAGTATATTGTTAATATTAAGTACTTGGTATCTTAGTTTTTTGGTTTTTTATACATGCGTCAGGCGTACACATTTAAAAGTAATTGTATAAATAAAAATAATCGAAATAAACATTAAATATGATCAAAATAACCCCTACACTTTTTTTTTAAATTGGGGGTTGCCTTTACAGCTTACCTAACGTGATACTGTGGGGACTATCTACATCTTAATCAAGCAGGCTGACTTCTATAGAATGGGGGGAATAATTGTAGATTATCCAGATGTAGAAGGGACGATACATTATACGGAGCTATCGAAGAACGTAGCTAGGCAAGGTAAAGTTCCGAACGCAACGACGCTACAGCAGATCATTAAAAAAAAAACATTATTTGCAGACTGCCTGTTCAGATTGGAGCGACAGAAGGGATTTTCTCTAAGCTGCATACGGAAAAGACGGTCAGGCATGTCCGAATCGTAATCTACTGATAAGTACAATTCCCTTACGACGTTAATTCTACGTTGTTTATACTTAGAACGTGTCGTAGTCTCTTATAACATATTAATCAACTTGATACATCTTTTACGCGTATAGTAAAATTTTTGGATTATTTATTTATTTATATATACGAAAGTTAATTATGAAATGCAAATTCCGAATGCATATCCGATTAACGATTTAATATAACTCCGTAACGGTGATTTCTATTCAGTTGTAATTTTTTAAACGCGCTGTTTGAAACTGATCACCAAACAGGCCAGACATTAGTCTAGGTCAAATAACAGATGTGTATATCGAGTAGTGTCATAGTTATTATACAAAACGCAGATCTAGACTCATATGATAGTATGTCGCCAACCTATTCGATAATTAACAGTTGAAAAACTCCGACCATCAGGTTGGAACACGTCGCGGAAATTCAAAAAGTCACATGCGCAACACTGTTTTTAAAGTCAGCAGTGTTCATTAGTAGGAATACATAAATTTTATATATTATATATATTCAAAATAAAATACATTTTCATATATTAACATGTAAAGGTAATTTTCAAAGCAAGAAAAAGAAAGAAGATAAATTACCGGATGTTTGCGATAAATTAAGACTATGGTCGAAAAATGGAGTACGTTGATTAAATTAATTATATTAAGGTTTAAAATAATTTGAAACGTATATGGGAATATTTGTGTCCTTGTGGATGTTGGTTCATAAATGGATTCGAAACAATGAAATTTTAGATTCATTTGCAAAAGATCCGTCGTGTAATCGTGTAGTATTCTCTTAGTTTCATATCCATTTATTGTGTACAGTTCAGAACTGATTTATACAAAAAACATTTTAATGGATCACCTCTGGCCGAATTTCATTGTTTCGTTTCTTCAAAATTAATCACAAAGGAATTGTATTCATCAGTAGTAGATCGCGATCAGGACACCGTATCGTCTTTTTCATGTGCAACTTAGAGGAAAGTCCCTTCTGTTTCGTTGATTCTGAGCAGACAATCCGCAATCCAGATCGTTTTTTTTTCTTTCTTTAATATTCTGCTTTAGCGCTACTACGTTCTGAGCATTAATCTCACTACGTTCGTCGTATACTACACTTCCGTATAATGTAGCGGTCCTTGCTCCATCTGGATAATCTACAACTATTCCTTCCCCAGAAGCATTTCTATAGAAGTTATCATATTTAATTAAAATATAAACCGTTTTTCACAGTATAATAATAATAATAATAGTAGTAATTGTTTAAAATAACCAATTAAATCGTTAGCGTTATTGTACAAATACTGTATGATTTCCACATTTAACTCGAACAAGTTAAGAAGCACAGAATCGGATACAACTCGCTGGAAAACACCTCCTAATTTATCAATAAAAGCAGAAATAACTTTGAGACGGCTGGACCACACATTAATAACATATGGACATAAAGCGTGTACCTCCTGTAAGTTGTTCCAGCAGACACCGAGAAATTACTGTCAAAAATCTTCCGCTACAGTGTACTACTTTCGTTTCTCAACGTTCCCAACTGATATTACCGACAACATTTAGAGGCCTGCTAAAATCGAATGTCAACACGTACCTTCAAATTCTTCGTTTCTTGCTCGATACTCTATAGCTTCTTCTACACGATCTGAACTCTTCTCATCTGTGCTCTACCTACAGTACATGTCACATGAATGGGAAAATTAATCAAATCAATCGAGATAACAACGAACAAAATAATATTTAAAAGTCACATTCCAGTCTGAAATATCATGGATTCAGCTTTAAAATAACACCGCCATTTTTGTGTTTTTTGGTTTATGTAAATTTTTGCCGATAGTTTTATATATATATATATATTTTAATAATTATAATATGTATATAAATATATAATATATATATATATATTAATAATTATAATATGTATATAAATATATAATATATATATTAATAATTATAATATGCATATAAATATATAAAATCATCAAGTGCCTGCTCCGTATCGGTGGTAGGGGTTACTTACTATACATATTTTGTTGTATAGTGCAAGTAGCGTACAGGATAATCATAATATGGCGTGGGAGAGCTGATTGTAATCACTTTGTTTTCACGACACAATGCAGCCTGGCGTGTCTTTATAGTGTACTATGTTGTTACTAGCTGGCATATGGGGGTTGTGCGGGGTGGTTTGCCATTGGCTTCCACGCGATTATATTAGAATAATTTATATTTTTATTTTTGCGATGCCGATCATATTAGAACTCCATACCTACATAAAATTCCATACTCTAGCCACATATATATATATATATATATATATATATATATATATATATATATATATATATATAATCTAGCTCACTCGATTACGAATATGAGTGTCATTTATCATGCTCTTCATGTTATTTAATGCTTGTGTCGCATATGCGAGATCAGACAAATTTTAAAATGAGTAGCTGGCCATGTGTAGTACCTTTTCATTCGATATGTGATCTTTCCAGTTAATTCGCAGAATACGTGTTAGTAATCTAAAATGGCAGATTTCTAACTTTTTAAATTGATTAATTTTTATCGGCCCGGTTTCTCCGCCGTATAACATGGTTGGCATTACTACAGTTTTATAGACGGTCATTTTAGTAGCCGTTGTTAAACTTTTATTATTAAAAACTCGTCTAGAAAGCTTTTTATATGATATCATTGCATTTCTAATATGAAATTTCGTCATCTAGACCGCCGTCATTGCTAATAATATTTCCCAGATACTTAAATTCTTTCATTTTGTTTAATATATTTCCATCGATAATATATTCTGTGTTAGTCGTAGGTATTTCTATAACATCTGTCCTATTTAATAGATAGACCAAAATCTTTATATGTTTCGTATAATAATTTTACTGCGTATTGCAATTCTGGAGCGCTTTTGCATAAGATGACGCAGTAATCCGCATATTGTAAATTCTGAATGGTGAACGTGTTTGTCTTGCTTTTAGTTCTAAATTTTGATGGATTATATAATCCTCCATCGAACCGGTACTCCATATTAATTCCGGACGTTAAAATCTTTTGTTTATATACTATATAAACCATAAATGCGCAGAGCGGTATATTGTTAGCAGTTAAATCAAAATTTTATCATGAACAGGTTACCCTAGATACCGATTTAATAGCATTGGAAACAAAAGTTTATTTCAAACCAGTTATCATATGCACTGTATATATCTCGGAAAAAATCACTGTGGACCAGTTCTTTTCTCTGTTACAAGATCTACCAAAACCATTTATTATCTTAGGCGATTTGAATGCGCACAGTCCTCTATGGTCAAGCAACAATTACAACACAAGTGGAAAAGTTATTGAAAGTGCGATAAATATATTTAATCTCTCAATATTAAATCTCACACAGCCAACCCATTATAATTTTTCGTATCGAACGTGGTCTAATATTGATTTAGTATTATGCTCACCTCAATTAACAAGCAAATTACAATTCATTTTACATTATGATCTTGGAGGAAGTGACCATTTCAGTTATCATAAAACATCGATTAACCCCAGAAAAAATACAAGTGACTCTATATCCAAAAGTCTTAATATATAATTATAAAAAAGTGGACTGGACAAAATATAATACTGTGTGCAAGTTAAACTGAATAACGTGGACACTGTAATGCAATCTTTCACAAACACGTTAATAATATAAAAAGGTCCCGTGGTGGTCTAAAGAGTGCTTAAATGCAATCAGAAATAGGCGAAGAGCTTTAAAAAAATTAAAAGCAGAACCAACTATGGAAAATCATTTATTATTTAGAAAAATGCATGCAAAAGTCATATATACTCTCAAACAAGCTAAACAACAATCCTGGAAAAAATATATTTCGACTTTCGAAAAAACATCATCCTATATACTAGCGTGCATCCGATCTAATGGCGTCACGTATAACAACCTACAGGAAATAAACACAATATTCGCGAATTATTTTGCATCATCTTCAAACGGAAGTAACGATTATTCTTCAGAATGTAGTATGTCAACAAGCAGAAATATCACTTATCTTAACTTCGAAAGCGATAACAGTGGACTATACAATCAACCAATAACCACAGATGAACTTCGAACAGTCATAAAGCGTATAAAACCAAAAGCTGTTGGCCCGGATTCTTTTCATATTAATCTTTTAAAACACGCACCAGAAAACGTTTTAGACACATTGCTTCTAATCTACAATAAAGTATGGTTCACTGGCGCTATTCCATCATACTGGAAAACAGCATTCATAGTACCGATACTAAAACCTAATAAAAATCCCACATTATTGGACAGCTACCGACAAATATCTCGTACGTCTATTTTATGTAAAATACTCGAAAAGATTGTAAACCAACGACTAAAACTACTTACTAAATACCAATATGGTTTTCGATCAGGACGTAGTAATCCGATTTTATGTATAAAGCAATGCATATCAAAAGCTTTCTTTAATAAACATCATCTGCTGGCTGTTTTCTTCGATTTTAATAAAGCTTTCGATACTATATGGAAAAATAAAATATTGTCGACACTACTCTCGTGGAAGTTAAAAGGACGTCTCTGCACATTTATCGCGAACTTCTTGTCGAATCGAAGTTTTCAAGTAAGGTTAGGGCCTTCTTTGTCTGAACCTCAGAAGCTAGAAAATGGAGTACCTCAAG
The DNA here is from genome assembly GCA_032883995.1 of Coronaproctus castanopsis. Classification (NCBI taxonomy): domain Eukaryota; kingdom Metazoa; phylum Arthropoda; class Insecta; order Hemiptera; family Monophlebidae; genus Coronaproctus; species Coronaproctus castanopsis. The sequence continues at coordinate 220,136,913 of CM065052.1, read as the reverse complement.
GATCAGTACTCAGCCCCACACTATTCAATATTGGAATAAATGATATTATACATACGGTCCAGAAACTAATACAATCATTTCTATACGCGGATGACTTCTGTATTTTGCTTCCGTGCACAGACATTGAACTAGGAGAGTCAATTCTGCAAGACACAATTATCAAACTACAACGCTGGTCTCAAAATAACGGCCTATACTTCTCAACATCAAAAACAACAGCAATACACTTTTGCCGACGAAATAAATGCGAACATAAAATACGTTTGAACTTTTACAACAACCAACTACCATCAGCAAAAGAAGTGCGATATTTAGGAATGATATTTGACGGTAAATTTACCTGGAAAACACACATTAAATTACTAAAGACCAGCTGTCGAAAGAAATTAAATCTAATGCGAAAATTATCACATACAACATATGGTGCCAGCAGAAATAGCTTATTAACGATATATCGCCCTCTAATAAGGCCGAAATTAGATTATGGAATCCCTGCTTATACTGCAGCCAGTTCGACATTATTAAAGTCTCTAAACACGATCCAAAATACAGCTCTAAGATTGGCAACTGGAGCCTTCCGAAAATCACCAATAATAAGTATTTTATGCGAATCTTCTGAATTGCCCTTGCAATTAAGAAGACAATACTTGACCATACTGGCGCTGGCTACTCAAGGAAATACCGATCTTCCCAGTGTGCGTAAACTCATTCAAGCATATAACGTCGAACTCCCAATATTATCTCGCGAAAACCTAGATGTTATTCCCCCTTGGGCACAGTTGCACACAACACACAAGTGAATCTAACGTTCTGTAACATAAATAGAAAAAATGCTAACAAGATCAGAGAAACGTTAAAGGAGATTAAAGAAAACCGTACAGAATATAAATTTATATACACAGATGAATGGAAATCTTCAGCAGGGGTAGGTTGTTCGGTAGTTGTTAATGATAACGTAGTTCTTCAAATTGCTCTTCCAGTTACGTTTTCAGTTTTATCAGCAGAACTATACGCCATTAGATCCGCAGTGAATTACGCAGATTCCGACAGAAATAAAAATTTCATTTTATGTACTGACTCGCTTTCAGCATTAAGAACTCTATTAAATAATGAAAATTTGCATCCAATAGCCAACGAAATAAAACTCATGTTACAAACTACATCTAAGAACATAATACTTTTGTGGATACCAGCTCATTGCAATATATATGGTAATTCAATAGCCGACGTATCTGCAAGAACAGCCGTTTCGCATCCGCTTCTAAATATCCACCGATAGCTGACTTCAAAGAATACTTAAAGAATCATTTCGAATCGACATGGAATAGTAACTGGCAGAGAATATCTACGGTGAATAAACTACGATCCATAAAATTATCTTCAAAACAGTGGCACTCAGCACATCGTAGTAACAGAATGGAAGAGGTAGTATTATGCACGGATAGGACACAGAAAATTAACACATATTCATCTATTAGAAAAAAGTACGCCGCCAACGTGCCAACAATGTTGTCGTCAGTTGACCGTCGAGCATATATTGGTAGACTGTCCAATTTACGACAAATACCGAAAACAGTAATCGCATCGCTCGACTTGCAAAGTTTGCTGAGGGATAACATGGATATAATTAATAGAGTTTTCGTTAAAATGTATCAAATTAACGCATTTGTTATAATTATCTTAATACCTTTGTTGTAAATATCTTCGTTATAATTATCTAATACCATAATTATTTAATACCTTTGTTGTAATTATTTTAGTTCCGTTCCTCTAGCTATAATTGCGGTACACGGCACGTAAATTTAAATAAATAAATAAAAAAATCATACTCGTATAAAGCTTTCATATCATCATGTAGCTGTTGTAGAAGTGACATTAGTTTCGGTGGACATCCAATTATTTTTAGAAATTTCCAAAGCGCATCTCTGTTTACCGTATCAAAGGCCTTTTGTACGTCAATAAATGCCGTATACAAGTTTTCATTTTGTTCTCTAGTTTTTTCAAGTAGCTGGCGTAGAGTAAATATCATATCTATGGTACTTCGTTGCTGCCGGAAGTCACATTGCTCTTCAGGAAGATACTTATCTATTAATGTTTGTAATCGTGTTAGAAGTACTCTGCTTAATATTTTACTAGCAGTTGATAGTAGAGATATACCTCGATAACTAGTTCGTTTTATCCCCTTTATTTTTATATATACAAACAATGGCTGCATTTTTAAAATCTTTCGGTAGTACATGTTCTTCTCAGAATCGTTTATATAACTCGAGCAATTGAGACCTTAATTCTTTTCCACCAAATTTATATATTTCATTTGGTATACCGTGTCTAGTCCAGCCGCTTTATTAAGCTTCAGGTTTTTTATCGCTAATAAAACCTCTTCTTCAGCTGGTGGAATATCCAGTTGATAATTTATATTTTCCTGCGGTATTAACCGAAAAATGTCCTCATTAACCGTGGTTTTATTATTTAGCAACGTTTTAAAATACTCTTTCCACCTGCGTTTAATTTCCTCTCTATTTCGAAGTAATATACCCGATGAGGCAGTTTTACGCCTAGATACAGGACCATATGCAGTATTAATATATTATACATTTAATCAAGTAGTTTGTAATAATTAATTGAAAAAAAATTTATTTGAAAAATATTTTTTAACGGATTATTATAAATTAATCGATTAATTGAATATTTCATACAACGAACCGTTCTCTACAACGTTTGTTGTCGTGCTCGCAGTCACAGTGAAATTATTACTCTAAAAATGATAATTAATCTATGGGCATTGATACCTACCCTCTATCCTTCTGCGTGATACTATCGCGTGAAAAATGTTTGAAAATTGGTAGCGTAGGTTTTTCAAAAAACGTGTACAAGAAAAACCGCTTCGTCTTTACATAATGGTAAAATCCAAGGTTATCAGCTTTTTCGTTTAGTAGTAGAATTGAATAAATGCAATATTTTAATTGGATACGTTTTCTATAAATAATTACGATGATTAAATTTTGATTTTTATTAATTTTCTTAACTTTCTAACGTGAAAATCCGAAAATTTTACACGTAGAACTCTACACGCGTAATCTCTCATATCGTTACATAAAGTTAATTGTCTTTTCACACACTTCTATCCACGTTGCATCACGATGTCAAAAAGGTCGCGGTTTTTTTACACGTTTGTCGGTTAGCGTTTATTATAACCGGTCGCTGTTAAGAAGGTTGTCTTTATTTATTTATTTATTTATTCCACGCATATTCATTAGCGACTCGGGTAGCCCTGTTTGCCGGAAATGTATTAAGCTGCTCCGGTTTTCGTCTTATCAATGTTCGTTTATATGAATAATAATTAGGTAATAATAGAGCTACACGGCAGTGTGTATACGTCACGCGAGACAAATGTAGTTCCATGTTCATTTAATGAAATCTACCCCGCCTTTTGTTAACGTCTTAATTTCTAGGTAACAATTGAAAAAGGAAAAAAGTCCAAGAGAATATATAAACCGTTCGGTTAAATATGTTTAATATAACCTTTTCAGTCGCAGCGTGTGTCCCTTATACGATACATAAACTTTTAATTGTAAAAAAAAAAATAAAAAATTGTCAACTTCGTATAATGGGACAGTTAGTTGACGTAGATTGTTTATTTATACAACGCGTTTGAAATCATCCGGAGTTATCTAATTGGCATTATAATCAAAATATTACTTTGCACGTTCACCTTGTAAAGTCACATTTTATTTAACATATACAAAAAAATGTATAATTTTTTATGTAAAAAAAAATTATATATATGATTAGAAACAATAAGAATTTTAGCTTTAATTATAATAATATAAATAACATTATTAGCTACATATATAATATTGAAACGTGTATAAACTAAATGATATTCGGCTAAAATTTCCTCCACATTATCAAGCGTAGAATTGGTACAATGGAAGACTATAGAGAATGTGGTTTCTGGAAGCTGGTAGCTACGAGAGACGCAGTTGCAACTCTTACGAGACTTGTGTGGAGAAGATTAATTGCTTCGCAACGCGTAATGTATGCGCGTTTCGTTGATTATGAAAAGGTTCTCAATAATGGAGCCAAATGTTTACTTTAATTGGACAGATAGAAGTAGAAAACAGACTAATGAACATAGTCAAAAGTTTATACATAAGTCAAACAGCTGTTGTACACACAACCAGTAACTATCACAAATGATGTCAGGCGGTGTGCACTTTTCGTCACTACTACTCAACGTATGCTCGGAAATGATTGTTAAAGAAGCCTTACAAACATGTAAAAAAGGAGTCGACGGTCGAAATTAAATAGTGAGCATTAATGCGAAACCTAAAAAAAAATTAAATTATAAGGCTGGAAGGAAAAGCTTTAGAACAGGTGAAAGTATACAAAATTTTGGGACCACGGATTACAGGAGGATGTATCATATCAGAAAGAAATAGCAATCAGAATTGCAATGCCAAAAACAGCATTCAGGAAAAAAGAAACCACTGCCATCAGTGATGCGATATTTATTCGACCGTTGCATCGAAAGCAACTAGCCACACGGAATACATGCATTACTAGAACATCCCCACGGATTCGCCTGTGTAATTATTTTTTTTTTAATGCAAAGTTTCTTAGCTTATAAGTTTAAATACTGGATGCACTTTCCACTCGCGATTATTAGTAGATATAATTTATTGGAAAGTCTCTCAACTGGCTAGTTATAAATTAGCATTTAACACAAAAAACATATATATATATATATATATATATATATATATATATATATATATATATATATATATGAAATAGATTATTAATCTAAATTAACGTGCCGTGTGCAGCAAGTAAGATTTGAGATAGGAGGGAGAGGACATTAATTAATTCAAGGAGTAAAGACGGGGCATGCGTAAGTACATGATTAGGTAAAGGTGAAGATTCATCCTTGAAGAGAAGAGGAACTGTGGTGGGAAGGTTGAGAGACAACCTGAGTGAGGCGTACAAAGGACAGTCAGTGAGGATATGGGAGGCGGAAAAACACGGGGCATTGCTGGAGTAGTTCTGGTTATCAGTGTGAATGGGTGAGTCATGACATAGCCGCAATCTGCTGATGGCAAGTCTTCCAAGGTGAAACTGATTTCTTGATTTGGCGAAGCTTGTCTAATGAGAGGAGGTCGATAGCCACTTTTGTTGCCAAGATGTAAAAAGTCTTGATTTGGCAGCTGGAACTGCGACGTTTGGGATCGGCAAGAATGTAATAGCCTCCGTTGCTGTTCTATCTGAGAAACGAGACTAATTGGTTCGATTTAACTAATAACAGGCCGTCTGGCTGTAGGATGCTGATCATGGCATAAGAATTTGAGCGCTGGGAAGAGAGTCGAAACGTACAACCGATGATTGTTGGATGTTAGAGTTTATTATGAAGTCCACGGCGAGGTAAATCGCATAAAGTTCGACTGAAAAAATGGAAAATGACTGAGGAAGCAAATACTGTATAATGAAAACATCGTTCATGACGACAGGGCAGCTAACAAGCCCATTGAATGAGGATGCATCAATATAAACATTGATGAACCAGTGGTAAGAGACAGAACCCTTTTGCTGACATCCTTGATTGGTACGCCCTCTTTCCTAAAACTGATGATTGAGTGATTCAGCTTGATTGGACTTTCCATCCACTGTGGCAACACAGCGATTGAATTTTTTAATATGTTTTAGAATATTTATTTCTGATAAGATGCTGTTAAAGATGGTAATCGATCTTGATAGTCTCGAAAAGGATGAGATAGCAGATGGAAGTAATTTATGATATATTAGTATCATCTAACATGGACTGCACGCAAGAGATCAACAGCCGTATCGCATTGGGCAAACGAGCATTTATGGATAATTATTTGTTGTTAACACAAAAAACAATGTCATTACCAATGCGGAAGAGGCTAGTGAAAATGCTGGTATGACCAGTAGCTCTATACGGAACAGAAACTTGGTCATGGAAGTAGAAATACTAAAATAAAGTACAGGCATTCGAGTTGTGATGCTGGAGAAAGTTACAGAAAATTAAATGTCAGCAACAACTAGGTACTGGGCAGGATTGATGAACAAAGAAACATACTGAAGAATATGAAACAGATGAGGCTCAAATGGATCGGTCATATATTACGGCAGGATCAAAATATCCTAAAAGAAGTAATTGAAGGGAAAATAATCGAGAAGAGATCACGTGGGCGATCAAGAATAACCCCGGTGGATACCATACTGGAAGATGCCAAAACATCGACATATGCTGAGATAAAAAGAAAAGCAGCTGACCAGCTTACATGGAGGCTGTTGGTGCATGGAACGAACCAGCCTACGGGCTGATATACCGATGATTTTATATATATATACGTTATAGTTTGTAAACATCTATTTTTCACTGGATAATTTAAATTAAATATATCTTTTCGCTGGTTAAGTTTCACTATTGTAATTTTAACTTGTGCAATACGGTCAAAATCAAAAGTTTTTCTGTTTTCAATAATTTTTCCGATAAATTTGGAAATGCGTAAATATATTGATATATTTTTTCTCGAAAATTATTTAATTAGTTAGCTATCGAAGAAATAATAAATTTCTACAATTCATTATATAGAAGAGGTAACGTTAACATTATTTAGATATTATCATTAAGTTTAAAATTATAGATATATTATAGATATATTATAGATACATTATAGAATATATAGTAAAAGATTGTATATGGAGTTTGATAGTGACAAATAAACTTAATTGGATTGCAGCCTTAAATCACAACATGAATTTGTAACTATCAAATAAATATACTATTATGAAACGAAAAAAAAGTAATTATTTTCAATTAAATTATGTTAATTTATGTAAAAATTTTGCAAACATTATTTTATTTTGAACGGATTTAAAAATATGAACGCTATATTTTGAAAAATGATTTTTTAATTTTTTGAGTGTGCGCGCGCGCGTATGTGTATTGATATTTACGTGCGTAAATTTAACTTATCGTTTATAGGCGACATTGTGTCTTTGGTTGTCACTCGTTTCTTGATTTTTTAATAGTATTTTTTTTTGTTTCTGTGTGTGTGTGTGTGTATTTTACACCGTGTAACCAATAGTATAACTCGGAAAGGTTTCCATAAAAACGTCCTTAGTTGTTTTATTACTGAAATATTTTGTTTACAATCAGGTGTGTTTTGAGGTTAACCCAGCAAAGTCCTCAATAGGTATATATGAATTATGGTTTACTTTTATATTTATCTGCTTTTATCGTTAGAGCACGTGAATTTTTTATTTTTTTCTTGCGATCCAGTTTTTTGTTCTTTTTAGTTAGAGTGATAATAATAATTTATCATTTTTACACACTTCTGCCTTTATAAAAGTTCATTTGACCCCTTAGTACTTTGTGAGATAAAATGATAACCGACCATTACTGTCGACGGTGCTTAGAATTAAAAATATATATATATATAGATATATCATTTTTTTTTAATAGCGATAACGTGTGTTCGACGTGGATAGTTTTTCTGCTGTTCAACTGAAAATATTTTCTTATTTATAAAAATATTTTACTTCCCTCACGTGGGTGTTAATGACAACGTCAATGATCACGACGGGCTCTTGGCGTAGACTATGGCTCAGCGTTATGCTCGCAGGATCCTAGTTAAAATCTCATTGCGGATAATTAAATAAAAAATAAAATAAAATTGCTTCCCACACGTGGGCGATCGATTTTACGTATTTAAATGAAGTATTCGAGTGGAAGACATAAATGAGTACAACGGCAACTTCGCGTAGACCATGCCTCAGCTTTGTACTCGCACAACCCGAGTTCGAATCTCGTTGGAGATAATTAAATAAAACAGATAATAAAATTACTTTCCACATGTGGGTGATCGTCCTTATATATTTAACATTGGAATGGAAATGATCACGACGTCCTTCTGGCGTAGATCGCGCCTTAGCATTATGCTCACACGATCCGACTTCGGATCTCATTGAGGAGAATTAAATTAAAATAAAATAATTTCTCACACGTGAGTGATCGATCTTACGTATTTAGATTACATATTCGAGTGGAAGACGAAGTAAATGCGACCATCTAGCATTGTGCTCACGAATTCAGCCCTCATTGTGGGGGGGGGTTATTAAATAGAAAAATAAAATTTATATTTAAATTTATCGTTTTCAATTTAGTAATATATTTGTAATTGAAAATGAGGGGGGATTGGTTTTAATGATTTTTTTCGATTGATTACGCATGTAGTAGGTATCTTTTCGTTTCAAATTTCGGAGCGAAGATAATGTATAATAAATCAGTTTTTCGAAAATGATTGCACTGTTATTGACGTTACAATTTCTCTACCGCTAGTTTATGTTTTATTAGAGGTTATACTTAAAATGCGTGGGTTGCACGTTTCTAACGATTTGTCATATTTATAACAAAATGATGATAATGATAATGCGGGCAATGTTAAACAAAAAACTTGTTTTACAGAGTTACACTTGCCAGAGAGAGAGTGTGAGAGAGCGCCACGTCCGAAGACCGCCTACAAGAGAGTGACCTAGAATTCTAGACGTGAGAACAACAACTGTTTGTAATCTTTTTAATAAAACTAGACAACGCGACCATGTTTGAACTAATCGGAACCAGTCATTGACCGCGGGGTATTCTGTCTGCCCGACACAACACTATACTTAGAAGAAAAGAATAAACGCGAGGAATGTACAACGACAAAAGATATAAAACGAAGTTAATATTAAAGTAAAAAAAAATTATTTAATATTTTTTTAAAAAATGTATAATTGACGTTCTGTATATTATAGGAGTTGTGTTTTTTTTAAATTATTAAATTTCGCTATCGTACACCGCGTAAACTTTAATTCCCCCGGGGGAAAAATATGATCGGGGCGGGTTTTCGTCACTAATATAATCAACTTGCCACAGGTAGTGTTGGCTAAAGAATTAAATGACTCCATTCACTGAATCGATTCCTTATGAACAAAGAATGAATTAATTCTTTTTTTAAAATACTCGTTGATTCATCGAGTCTTTTCATCTCAAGGAATCGTCTAGTGAATTGTATTTTGTACGATGACTACTGATTCGTAACTGAAAAGAATTATGAAGGCGATTCAAAAAGGAATTTTCTAATAAGCCGTGGTTTTCGTAATGAATGACTACGTCACAATGGATTCAAATTCTAAAAAGAATTATAAGTAGGATTGAAATAACTACAGACTAAAAAAAATATTATTAGACACAATAAATATTTATTGTCTAGGTATTTAAGATATCGTAACATATTATATACTGGGCAAAGATAAATAATAAACTGAAGTTTGAACCAAAATTAAATTATGAAAATTTCATATAAATTATTAAATGTCCAAATCTGTTCTTTTTTAATCTAATAAAAATTTGGTTTCCATAACATTACTCTAGCATGAGCTGTTCTTAAAGTTATTATATAAAATATGAATCTTTTAATATTTATCGAAATATTCCTGTCTGTGTTCATGTTTGAGCAAATACAAATAATACAATTTGAATCGTCAATTCACGACATATAAATAAGATGCGAGTTTGCTTGTATTTTCATCTTTACTTTTGATTCATGAACGATGAATGTGTTTTGTTTATAAGATTTTTTATAGTCGCTATCATTTAATTATGTACATAGCCGGTGATGTATATGATTTTGATATCCATAAATTTGAACAAATATGTTTATCGAATGAATTATTGAAACTTGCTGTATACTTTTAAAATCAAATATGAAATAAATATACAAAGTTCCTTTAATTATAATGAAATTCAAATTATTTATATACTATAAGAAAAATTGTGTATAACCTTAAAATCGCATTTTGCATTAATGTAAAATAAACAGTTTCTTTTATTAATAAAGTTCAAAGAGGATTTATACCTTTAAATCTTGAAGCTCTAAAGTTCATATTATCATAGTTAACATTAAATTTTATATGTATATGAATTTTTCGTTAAATAGATTTGCGCATTTTTAAAAATGAATGATTTGATTTTAATGGTTTAAAATAAATATTTTCATAAATTTTGACAGTATCTTTTTGGAAATATAAAAATTAAATTGCAACAGATATGCAGTAGGACGTTACATTCTTATCTAGGCAAAATTATGGGCATCAGAGATATAATAACAATACTTTTAGAATCTTTATTGTGTCTGTATAACATTCACTTTTTAAATATGGACTATAATCAAGACTTTACCTTTTATAAATAACTGCAATCATAGTAATATTATTAATTTTCACAAATAATGCACATAAACTAATTGAAAAACACAAGGACTTGGAGTTGAAACATTTTCCCTGAATTGTAGAGGCATAATGAATTCTCAGTCATGAGAATTGTGCTGTTAAAATAATAATAATAGCTGTAATAGCTCTTGTAAAATAGAAAACAACTTATATTATTTTTTAACATATGAATATATTATATTTTAACACATAATTTCTTGATAGCCCGAATAATATAATATAAATAATTATATATATTATATTTAATCAAAATCACTCTTATTATGCATTAAATATTTACACATGTACAAATTTTTCATACGCTGATCTAATTCATAGAATGAATTCATAATTTTGAAAGACCTCAAAGACTCAATCAATTCAGTGACTCAATTCACTTTGAAATAATGAATTAGGTTAATCAATTCACCCAACTGACTCAAATTTTCCAACACTAGCCACTGGAACGTTATATATTCCTCAAAAGTATAAAACACGCGCAGAAAAGCACGATACAGATTAAACAAGGACAGAAGGTAGCTCGAGAAACGCAGTAATAAACCACCGTCGTTAACGAACCCAATTGTAGAAGGAATCATTAGAGCAACCACTTTACTTGTTGTTACTTAGTAACTGCAACCGTTACTTGTTTATCTTGTTAAATAGCGCAGTTTTTGTAACATATTATTTTAATTTAGAATTTTACTTTATATGCGTGGTTTTTTTTGGATACATTATCATTTAAATTTAAATTATATTTTACTTCGTATATACACTTATTCATATATATGTATATTTATTGATATTTATATATATATTTATTTACATATATTCATATTTATTATTAAACGAGTATTATATAGTGTAAAATTTATGTTTACAAGAAGTGATTTATCTAAACATTGTGAGTATTTGTAGATAAATAGTGTCCTACAAAGCAATGACCATAAAATTAAAAAAAAAAACAAAAAAACAATAAACACTCGATGGAAAACATTGAACAGATAGCAATGCTTCCGAAAGACTAAATTCTTCGGCTGAAACATTGATCCTGACGCTATTGCAAATAATGCAGACTACCTAATCACAAATCCGGAAGTAGATACCTTCATTATGTACAGAGCAATTAGTTCAACACTTGTCAACAGCTTACATGTAGAAGAATCAGAATTTCCTCTCAGGATCCGTCAAATGTATCTACTATCCAACTTTTCGACACAATGTGATGCTTCCCAACTTTACATCAGCTCGTCCGGCACAATCTGCATTCAGCCTAAACTCACCACCATCTATACTGACAAAATTTTCAAACACGCTACTAAATACAACCAAACCATTACTCTATAAAAACTCAAATCCAGTAATGCCACCGTGGACAAATAACTCAATCAACTTGGACTTACGTATTTTTTATAACCTGAAGAAAACTTCCCGTACTGATCGAGAAATTATTCAATCTGTTACTTCCAGAACATCTCAATCATTAACATTCTCTATACAGATGGCTCAACATTTGATTCGTTCGTTGGCTGTTCCGTTGTCAAAGATAATGAAGTCTATATTTGATTCTCACTATCGCAATCATTTACAATTTAATCTGCGGACTATATGCAATATACTTGGCCATCGATGAACTTGAGTCTAGGTTGCCAATAATAATCTGCTCAGACTCTCTTCCAGTTTTCTATTCATAATGTATGTAACAAAAATAGGTATCCTATAGCGGAAACAATTGTAGAATTAATTACTAAAAATACTGAACGATCCATTACATTCCTCTGGATCTCGGCACACATACTGGAATTGCTGAAAATGAGCTAGCTGATAGGGCAGCAAAGGAAGCAGCAACTGCATTACTTGTGCCTAATTTACCAGTTCCATTCGCAGATCTCAAGAGGTTCGTGAAATCATTATTATTTCAGTTATGGCAAGAAGAATGACAATTCGTATCAACATAAAACAAACTACGATCTATCAAACCAAAAATAATACCAAGATAAACCTACAACATGGGAGAGATAATGCAGTTGTCGGCAGATTGGGCCATACTAAACTGACACATGCTTATCTTCTTAATAGATCGGAAGATCCATTGTGTACAGGCTGCAACATTGCACTGTCTGTCCAACCTCAATATAGCCTACAGAGAATGCTACGATCTTCCGTCTTCATTACAGCCTCGATGGCAACGTTTCTACACTATCCAGACTCATCCTCTTCCTACATGATACTGGATTGTATCATTTAATTTAATACTTATTTTCCTCTGTGCCTCTAAGTTGCTGTATATGGCACATTAATTTAAATAATAATAACAATAATAGTTGCTACGACAAGAAAAATTAGCAAAAGAAACAATTAGATAAACGTCTTTTAGGAATATTTACACGCTGGACGCGGAAAATAAAGTCTCGTTTTATTTAACTTCGTGTTAATTTCGATCTTATTAATAATCGTGTTCTTTATATCATTATAATTGTTTTTTTTTTTTTAAATTTAAATAGGCATTAGTGATTCCACCCAGGGCTGTACTACAGGCTAATATGTAATCAAGTATGATCATGTATACGCTATTGTTCTGTTAAGTAGATGAGATTAGTTAGAGGGATTCCTTTACTTACAATACGTGCCAGGAATTTTGATTGATACATTCTGTAACAAGTGCAGCTGAAAAATAGGTGGTTTTCATCGGCGATCTGATCTTCATCGCCAAGATGGGTACAGAATGCCGAAGGGGCTATAATTTGTTAGTAAATAGAACGTATGGAATGTTGACGTTAAGCCTTAGGCGACATACAACACGAATGAACGAAATTCCGTTTTCTATGTTGGCTATTGAATTGAATGAACGAAATTCCGTTTTCTATGTTGGCAGTTAGATTGAAGAATCGAGGAAATTACCGGAATAATTTTTTTTTTCTTATGCAAATTTAAAATAAACTTTTGAATTTAAGAGCGTAAAAATAATTTTTTTATATTTATGCGTGTAATTTTAATTAAAATCTGTTCGATGTTTTTCGGTTTATACTTAATGAAAACAAATTGAATTGTACTACATGATTTCTTTTATATATTAATTTGATATTTAGCTGTATTATAACGATAAGAGGTAACAAAGTAACATTACTGCACGGTATTTGAAATTACTCAACTGTGACAATTATCTCCCAATAATAGGATAACGGTAGTAGTATAAAGTGTACACGAAAAAAGAATTAATATCGGCTCCGAATTATTAATAAATAAACTGGGGCCAGTTATGAAAGTGGGAAAATTATTCGCAAGTAAGTTAAGACTCACATATTATAGTCAGGTTTGTGAAAAGTGGGCTTAAGCTGCACTGGGATCGGATTAGACCAAGAAGAATATTTGTTCTAAAATTTTCACTATTCCCCTTTTTTCCCCTTCAATTTATTTAACCTTGAACGATAACGATAAGAAAGTAGTTCAAACTGGTTAAATTTTTATACATTCAAAGTTTACTACTGAGCTATTTCAAGTGGAAAAAAATTAAATAAAATAAAAATATAAGAAAATAAAAGGGTAATGAATTTTTATAGTAATGTAATAAATGTGCAAAATTATATCTAGACAATTATTCGAGAGTATGGGTTTTTAGACGTAATTATAAAATAGACACCTTGTCTTAATTTATCGATAATAATAATAATTATAAATTAAAAATCCTAAGAATAGTATTATTACCTATTTTGAATTACTTTCTTATCGTTATCGTTCGAGATTAAATAAATAATTGAAGGGAAAAAAGGGGGGATACTGAAAATTTTAGAACAAATATTCTTCTTGGTCTGTTTTTTCATAAAACGAAAATTTGGAATTAATACTTATTATAAAAGAATTTTCGAAAAAATCATACATGTTTAAACGTTATTATCATTAATTAATTAAAAAAAAACCGTTTCGTGACAATTTAAATGAAATTTTGATCAATCACACGTCAACTCTTTTTAAGACGGGTTCCTATTTTTAAAATTATTTATGACGTCAGAAAAGCAAACTTTTGGTCGTCTAATGTTTCATCGATAAAAAAAAAGACGTGCCGTTGATTAAGAAGAAAGTATAATTTTTAATTAACCATTATTTAATATATAAATATTATATATATATATATATATATATATACTTTATAATGGCTATATGCGTCAGTTATTATATACATAATCTTGTTTCATTTCTAGTAATTAAGTTAACGAATTACGTGCATAACGGCGCTTTTGTAATTATCAATTATGAAACGTACACTAGAGAGCGGAAAATGGGAATGAAAGTAAATTAACATTAAGCCCGATAAAAAGTGTATGAAAATTTTGAAAATCGATAAACGTGAATATCAAAATCGAACGAAAGCTGAAATTATCGATTAAAAAATGAGTTAATTAAATATCACGAAAATACCGTTTCAAAAAGGTATGGATGGGAAAGTTGCATTTATCAACAATTACGGCGTATTGGCAAATACAATACTCGCTATAGTAAGATTTCTTTCACAAATCGTAATCTAACTTACCCTGGAAGAATTACAAAAAATGATACAGGCGGTCAACGATAAATGCACGCAAATAGGGCTAAAAATTAATATAAATAAAACTAAATATATGTGCAATATATAAAAACACACAAAAAGTGGAAATGGTTGATAAATTCATCTACTTAGGACAATTAATTAAAGTAAACAACGACTTAGAAGGTGAAATATCCAGAAGAATACAATTAGCATGGATGGCGTTCTCAAAGCTTAGAAGCACGATTAAGGAAGTTAAAATAAGCCTGAAAAGGCGTGTGTTCGATCAGTGCGTTCTGCCAGTTTTAACATATGCTAGTGAAACATGGATATTAACAACAACGAAAAAAAAAATGAAACAAAAATAAAAGTTAATATTGATTCTACAAAGTTGCGAGGGCTTTCTTCAAGTGGCGGGTGAAATCTGTAGCGGGTGTTGTAACGTCAGGAACAGAACGGATCATAGTGGCTTCTATTAAATTACACGTGTGTACAAAATTTCTTCGAAATCACCTATAAATATATTATATATATATATATATTTAGCAAAACAAAATAAAATCGAAGTTAATCACTAAAAAATTTTAAATACTTCCGAAAATATCTATACTTCGAAATTGAAATTACGCAATTAAACGATTTTTATTTTTTTTTTTTTGAAAACCGTTGAAACGTATTCTTTCCAGACGTGTTTCTTATTGGAGAAAAAGTCGTTCGAGATTTGAATTGTTTAATTATATAATTTGTCCGGATGAGTAGAATTTATTTAAAAGCGACATTTTCGACGATATTATAATCCGTTATTTTCTCATTTCTTTTACGGTTAACAGATTATCGGATTGCAGCAGTATTTAGTGAAACCGGCGTCTAAAGAATCCGATGAAAATGTGCTGTCCGAGCAAATTATCACCGAAACTAGCATTACGGAAGATTTCATTAAGACTCTAGGCGTACCGTTGGAAACCGCGATAAATCAAGTAACGTTCACTTTTTTATATTTTTGAGAGGAAAGTTTTCCAAAAATTATGATATAAACTAATTTTAAAATTAAATGAAACCCGAAATAACGATAAATGTATATTTAATCAAAACATTTCACTGGATACAACATCATCAAGAACATTTAATATTGGTTTGAGTATATATATTATATATATATTATATATATATATACATATGTATGTGTGTGTGTGTTGATACGGTATAAAAGTATTTTTATTTTTTAATTTAATTTTGAATGAAGTTCAAAAATACGCATCACCATGCAGGTACTATATAGCTGATAGACGTAATTTAATGGCTGAATGATGTTTATTTTGTAACTTGAGGAGAATGGCTGATGCAATATTTAATTTATTAAAACTTCTCTAGTGATATAATGTCCATTTTATTAAAATTTCTCCCATAATATATTTTCCTTTTTATTATTATTATTAATTAATAATCTCTTTTATTATCTAAAACAATTCCACGCAACCATTTAAAACGTATTTATCTCTAGACCGATCTTAACGTATGGGAATATTGAATCGATGTGAGATGTCTAGATATCACATTAAACCGATTGAAATTTTACAAAAACACGTCTTAAAGAGAATAATCATGAATGAGAATTTGAATGTAGAAAATAAACTTCTACCTGTATCAGATTTATATACGTCAATTTTGCTGCAGTTTGTTCTCAGAAATGGTAATAAGTTTGGCGTATTAATGGATAATGGAAAGACACGATCGAGGGAGGTACAACCAAGGCGATAGTTCTATAATAAGATAAGAATGAGGTTGCAGGCAATTTATGGCTGAGCAATGGAGTACAATGAATTGCCTAGAGAACTACTAAAAATTTAATTAATTACAAAAGGAGGCGAAGGAAACTCTATTAACTAAATGCATTTGCTGCAAAGACGAGAAAAGTGTTATGACAGTTTTTAATAATTAATTATGAAAATATAAAAGAAAAATTAAACATTCATCAAAACCTACTGTATTTTGTAGCATGGATATAAATTCACATGGTTCAGTCCTCTGCAGGTGTTCTGATTAACTGTTCATTTAGGAAAGTCGTCTACCGGTTTCTTTATATAAAGGCTATGTGGATTACTAATAATTAAGTTCGGATAAATATTTCGATTGTTATATAACAATAATTCAGCCATCGCACAGTGTTGCGCATAGACGGTTTTATTCCCTTTAGTTTAGTTTCATGTACACAATCAAAGATGAATTGTGTACGATATCATTTAAGTGTTACGCCATTACTATTATTAGTAGTAGTACTTTAATTATTTCCTAGATGTTTCTTTATCCGGTTTTTATTTTATTTTATTTGTTTATTCGTACTCGATTTGTATAATTAATTTTTATTTTATATTTCTTCTATTTTGAAATGTACTGGTGTATTGTATTGAAATTAAAATAAATTTGATTTGATTTGATTTGATTTGATTAATAAACGAGTTCTTGAAAATTGTTCGCTTGAAATTAATTTCCGCTATTTAAAGGTTATTTTATTCGTCGAGTCATGACGTGTCTGTACAGTTAAGTTCTAATATTGTATCACTTTTTAAATTATCAAATTAGATTCTTCAGAAGTATATTTATTTTCTATTTACGTACATATGATCACTTTATGTTCATATTAACGTATTGTGTTGGATGTAGGCATGGAGACATTTTCTATGATTCCTATTCTGGGCGACAGCAATTTTCACAATGTCATAACGTCAGCGTGCGTTTGTTGGTCTGCATAATATAATCGGCGTCACTGCGAAATATGTTTTTCCCATGTCGTACCGATATTTATATATATATATATATATATATATATATATATATATATATATATATATATATATATATATATATATTCATCATCATCATCATCATCATCATATTCAGCTGATCAACCAGTATTTCATGGTGTAGCCTCTTCATGAATTAACCACATATTTTGCTCCATTTCTTCCGGTCTTGAGTAGCTCTGGTCCAGGTAACTCCTAATTTTTGTCTAAATTCGTAATCCCATCTCATATGCGGTCGTCGTCGGGGTCTTTTCTTCCCTCGTGGGTACCACTGCGAGATTCTTGCTGTCCATCTTCGATCTGTTCTTCTCATTATATGACCGGCCCATTGCCATTTCATTTTGTTTATTCTTTCTATTATATCTGTTACTTTTGTTCTATCGCGAATCCATTCAATTGTTTTCCGGTCTTTCTTAGTGATTGATAGCATACATCTCTCCATTGATCTCTGGGCTACTTGTAACCTATATTTATAATTCCTGGTTAGCGTCCATGTTTCACAACCGTATGTCATCACTGGGAGGATGCATTGATCAAACGCTTTCTTTTTTAAGAGCAGTGGCATTTTTGATTTAAAAATAATCGAATTTTGTCCAAACGCTGTCCATCCCAGTCTGATTCTTCTACTTATTTCTTGATACAACGATCCTGAGATATTAACCAGTTGGCCCAGATATATGCATTCTTGGACTGTTTTCAGATATTTGCCTTCAAGTTTGATGTCCTTATTTGGTGTAAATTCGTTTAGCATTATTTTAGTTTTCTGTTGATTAATGCTTAAGCCCATCGTTTTGCCAATTTCATTTAGTTCTTCTATCTGTCTCTGTAACTCATCAGTACTTTTTGCTATCAAAACTATGTCATCGGCAAACCTTAAATGATTTAAATATTCCCCGTCGATGTTAATACCAAGGTTTTGCCAATTCAACTGTTGAAAGACTCTTTGTAGAGCAGATATGAATAACATCGGCGAGAGACTATCGCCTTGTCTCACTCCTCTTTTTACTTCAAATTCTGGTGTTATTTCATGTAATCTTACTGCTGATTTTGCATTTGCATAGATGTTCCTCAATAGTTCTAAGTACGTTTCATCTACTCCTTGTTCTTTTAATGCTTTAATTATCTCGCTTGTGTATACGGAATCAAAAGCTTTTTCATAGTCTATGAAGGCTAGCGCCAGTGGTTGTTCATATTCTTTGTTTCTACTGATTATTTCTCTAATAACATGTATGTGATCGATTGTGCTAAATCCACTTCTGAACCCTGCCTGTTCTCTTGGTTGTGCTTCATCTAATGCTTGTTTTATTCTATTATTTATTATTTTTGTAAATATTTTGTACACTACATTTAGTAGGCTAATCGGTCTATAATTTTTTATGTCGTTCTTATCCCCTTTTTTGTAGATTAGTATAATGGTGGCATTGTTCCAAGCCTCTGGAATGTTACGTTTCCTTAGGCATGTGTTGTATACGTCCGTAAGATGTTGTAATGTTTCTGTTCCAGCTAATTTTATCATTTCGATTATTACTGCATCATTTCCGGGCGCCTTTCCATTTTTCATTCCCTTTAGCGCATATATTACCTCCTCCATTAAAATTGCTGGAGGTGAGTTTCCTGAGGGTGGATATTCTGGAAGATCAACCGTAGAATCGTATAAGCTTTTATAATATTCAACTACGTATTGTATTACTAGTCTTCTATCTGAAATTATCCCGTTTCCTTCTTTTAATACTGTTATTTGTTTCTTTCCAATCGCTAGTTTTCTTTTTACTTCTTTATAGCTACTCTGATTTTCGATTGCTGCTTCAACAATTCTTTCATTGTAATATTGGATGTCACTTTTAATACGTTTCCTGATTGTTTTACACAATTCGCAGTATTCTATGTTATTTTTATTCACGTTGTTTTTCATTTCCCTTCTCTTCTTCAGTAGATCTAGCGTTTCGTTCGTCAATTTTTTAATATCCTTGCGTTTCTTTGTTCCTCCTACTTCTTGAGCTGTGTTCTTTATTAACTCCATAATATTATTCTCGTTCACATCAGTGTTTTCAAGTTTATTCCTCAGTGTTTCCTGGTATTTTATTTTATTCGCTGTTAGATTTTGTATGTCCAGTGGTAAGTTTACCTTTTTTACGAGCTTGTTTCTTTCCATTTTAATATTTATATGTATTTTGCCCCTTAGCAATCTGTGATCGCTACCTATGTTAAAATTATTAACCACATTGATATCTTTCACCGTGTCTTTTTTATCCGTTAGTAGAAAGTCGATTTCATTTCTGACTATGCCATTTGGTGATTCCCATGTCCATTTTCTCGCTTCCCTTTTTTTAAAGAACGAGTTCATTATAAACATTTTCGAAAACTGTGCGAACTGTATTAATCTTTCACCTCGTTCGTTTCTGCTACCAATTCCATACTCTCCCATTGCTACTTCTTTTGGGTACTTCTTCCCTACTTTAGCATTGAAATCACCTATTATATATGTAAATTGGATCTTTTTTCGATTTAATTCTCTATTTATATCAAGGTAGAAGTTTTCAACTTCCTCTTCTGAGTGGCTGGAAGTTGGGGCATATACCTGTATAATTCGTAAATTATATCTATTTGATAGTGATAGCGTAAGGCTGGTTACTCTGTCCGATATACTGTACGTTTCTATTATTTTATCTTCTAATCTTTTATTTATTAAAAATCCAACTCCACCTGTTCTACCTGATGTAGTTCCTTTATAGTAGAATAGGTTGCCCGACTGAAGTTTTACTAGTTCTTCACCTTTCCTTCTGATTTCACACAGTCCTATTATATCCCATTTGATGTTTTCTGTTTCCTTTTCCAGTTCTATTAAACGCGTCTGGTTTGATAAAGTGCGACAATTCAATGTTCCTAAATGTAGCTTTACTAAACTTGATTTTTGGTAGTAGTTTATACTCCGGGGATTCTTAGCACCCTCTGCCTTCTTGGTTTCATTCCGGATACTACCTTCCTCCGGACCAATCAAGCCTCCGGAGAATAAGGGCCGTATAATCTGGTTGTTTTTCATGAAGGTATTGAGACATAGAACTTGTCACGCTGTCTTACTGCGGATTGACAAGTATATATTTCAGCCGCTCCTAACATGGAGATCAGACGCTGACCAGGGAGCCGCCCATTATGGGAACAGACGCTTCTGGATTTGGTTTTGCTACTGAGGAGGTAGCATTGGTAAGGTTTTGACAGCGACCAAAACTCGCTGAGGGTGAGACAGTCTTAGGATTATGCAGACTTTTGAAAGGCAGTCCCTCAAGCTGCCCATCTGCATCCTCGTGTCTCATTGCCCTGTCACTACTGGAATCGTCTGCCTGAGACTTTCAACCAGTAGCCGCTCTTGGTTCGCGACTGCTTATTGGTTATTCGCAGCTAACCAGTATATCTACTGGCCATTCCACTATCCACCACCTGTGGACGCGCCCCGTTCCGGTTAGAGCTCCGGATCCCAGAAGGTACGTAGTACCCCCTGGGGGGGATATATATATATATATATCGTTTTTTTACAGAATTAAAAGATGAGTGGTAATTCGACTAAATATTTGACTATTTTCTTGTTCTATTCATTAAAAATAAAAATACAAAAATTACGAATTTTATTTCGAAAGAAACACAAAATTAGATTTAATTTTTTTAAAACTTATAAAATATCGATTTTTATTTAAATAAATAGTAATAGTGATAATAATAATAATAGAAACGCGACATTATATTGTAATAAAAAAAAATTGAGTAACTCCTAATAAATATAAATAGTTATATATAACATTATACTTGTTAAATGTTCATATATAAAAAAAAAACACGCAAAACATTACAAAATGAAATTAAGTTTTCTTTTAATTTTTTCTCATTATCAACATATAGTTCGCATATTTTGTTTTTCCCGTCTATCATACTGTATTCTGTTTGAATGACCTCGATCTCTGGCTTATCGTATGAAGATTTAATACCTCGTCGGTAATTATGCGCTATTCAAAATTGCAAGTCTGCTAAGATACTTTACGTTATAAAATTTATATTTTGAAAATAATTTCGACAATTTTTGGGCGATAACACCCCTTAAATGTGTTTATGACAGACATCGACATCGAAATGAATTATCGTAAAGACCGTATATTTATGTCAGCTCGGATAGTCGCAGTTGAAAAATGGATAAAAAAGACCCTAACGAATTCGTAAGGTTCGGTGTGTGATATTTTGACAAGGAATTCTGACTGATTATATATATGAGAGAATTTTAGAGGCGATACAGATACTGAAGTTAAAATTTTTTTGCGTCGCCAAACCTAACTAAATTCGAATCGTACTTGCAAAAATTATAAAATACAATTTCGATTTTTTTCCAATCTAGCCTATTTAAATTGTTATCATCGAGGTCGTGATTCTGGGCTAGTTGGATGTGTGTAATTACAAGTAAATTATAAAATACCGACAATTCTGTTCAGAGAGCCGGCACTTTTAAGTAAATGGAAAACCTTGAACAGAATGGTTTACAATATTAATGTATCCGTGATTTGAATTCGAGATAGTATTTCAGCAATCTGACAATTTTGTAATATATCAGCGCTAATGTTCACGAACTCCTCGGTATTAATGCGGTTGCTGTCGGAAAGTTAATAGTATGTATTAGTAAAATTACGCGTACATAATTTTTATGTAAATAATCTTTAAATAAGCTGTATTACGAAATTTTGCATTGATAAAATTGAACGTAGATGACGTATAATCTGTCATTATCTTATATTCGTTTGGAATTTAATATAAAGTCGTACCGATGCAACTTGTAAAGTTAAAGATTTTTGAAAATTAGAGATGTTGAAAGCGTCAATTCGCGGTTTATATTTAAAAGCGTGTTAATGTGTTTATCTATTTTATAACTTATAACATAATAGTTTAGTACATATAATGACAATGCTTTCTATATAGCAGATAGTTCTATAAGATTTAATATCAGTTTTATTGCCACAATTCTTTGAATGTTTTGTAATGTATTTTGGAATTTTTTTAATTTTAGAGTATATATATATATATATATATATATATATATATATATATATATATATATATATATATATATATATTACATTATTATCATCATGGGTGTTTTAGCCATTTGACTGGTTCGCCCCTATTGTCGAAGTCCTCCACCTTTTCCTATCCGCTGTCCGTCTTTTTAATTGTGCATAGGTCTTAATATTTGATTCCTTCTTGATTGTGTCTATCAGCGTCTGTCTTGGTATTCCTTTCGGTCTGCGCATCGGTATTCGTCCTTCTATGATATCTTTTAGTGGGCTATTATGCCTTAACACATGCCCGATCCATTTTAGCCTTGTTCGCTTTCAAGAGTGATCTTTCTTCTTGCATTCTACGAAAAATTTCTTCATTACATATTTTATCGACTCACGAGAGATTTTTAATAATCGTCGCCAGCATCACGTTTCAAAGGCTTAAATTTTTTGCTTATCTCTTTTATCTTTTATTTAGCGTCCATGTGCCGCATAAACTACCACTGCCCGGACATACGACTTAACTATACGTTTACGTAGTTCAATTGAGAGCGTGTTCTGCGTAATTATCTGCCTTTTTCTCGCGAATGCAAATTTTTCCATTGCAATTCTTTGTCGGATTTCGTTGGTGCAATTACGTTCTCCGTTATTATGTGTCCTAGATATTTAAAGTATTTCACTTGTTCTAATTGTTGAACATCGATTGATATGTTAATTTCCACTGGATTTTTACTCATGCATATAACTTTGGTTGTTTCAATATTTATATTCATTCCATATTTTTCTGCTACGCAACTTAATCTATCTACCATTTTTGACAAACCCTCCTGATTGCCCGCCAATAATACTTGATCATCCGCGAACTGTTTAATTTTTATGCATCGCCCGCCAATTTTTACACAATTCAGAGTAGATATTGAGCTGGTGATAATAGACAACCTTTGATCATTTCCGTCGCTTCATACAATTTACTCCTCCAATTTACTATTGCATTTTGGTTCACGTATAGGCTTCTGTATTAGTGCTATCATTTTAACCGGAATGTTCGCCATTTTTAATATCTCAAATGATTGATTCCATTCTACTCTATCAAATACTTTCGCATAATCGACGTGCATATATATATATATTCTGCCGTTTAAATCTGTTATTCTTTCTCCAAGGATTTGTAACGCCGCGATCGCATCTCTTGTTGATACTAAAACCATGCTGTGTATCATCGATAAATGGTTCTATATATTTTTCCATTCTGTTCTTTATAATTTGAAATAAGGTTTCCGATGCATATGTCACTAGGCTAATCATGTATTCTTCACAACTTTTTGGTTGTACCTTATTAAGAATTAACACTAGCAAGGATGTGGTCATATCTTTCGGTCAAACTTCTTCTCTATAAATTTTACGCACCAGGTCATTATAACTTATTGTGAAGTTCCTGTCCACCATTAATGATCAGTTCTGTTTGAATATTATCGATTCCTGATGCTTTATTTCGTTGCACTGCCTTCATTGCAGCGTCAACTTCTTCTTGAAGTGGTATATCTTACTACTCATCTCTATCTTTTTGCTCCATTTGTATCGTCATTGCATAATTTGTATTGTATAGTTCTTTTAATATATATAATATATATACTTTGTCATAAAGTACTGTAATATTGTAACAACATTTTAAACATATTTTTATTGATGAAATCGTTTGTTTTACTCGAATTAAAATACCTCTAGAGCTCTATCTCCCTAGTTATTAAATATAATTAAAAATTTATTTAATTTATTATTAATATAGTGGAAATAATTGTAAAATTTCAATTTGTGATCTATAACCACATCTAAGTTTTTGTTTTGACGAATCGTACCAATATTTAATTAATACTGCATAGCCATTCGTATTTTATATATATATATATATATATATATATAAAAAATTTAATTACTATTGCAAAATAAAGAACAAATGAAAAAATGAAAAATTTGGGAAAATTGACGTTTAGCATTTTAGAGAAGACTGCAGGTACAATGCTAAAACATACTCTTGTAACACTCCCACGACGGTTTTTTTTTTTAAAAATGACATCAATTTGTAACCTTAAAATCTTTAATTTTAAACTTCAAATGACTCGATGATCAGTTATTGAAACTTCACGGTATTTTTGAACAGTGTAAAGCGTAGTAAACAACAAAAATGATAGTTAAAATAACCAAATTTTTTATATACAAAAAGACAATACAAGTTTTCAGTTACTAAGTCATTATTAAGTGAACGTAAAAAAATAAAATATAAATACTAAAAATATAAACGGAAAATAACGTGTAAAAAAATAATGCTCGATTTAGATGTACAATATCACAAAAAATAGCAAAGTGAAAAAACACGTATAAAATAATCTGATAGTGAACTTGTCCAACATTCACAATCAGGTTATTTAGTAAATGACTGGTTTTTTTTCTCTTCGCTATCTTTTGTGATAATTATTTTTTTCATATTTTATTTTTGTTTTTCCTTTTATATTTTTTATAATATATATGTATATATATATATCCACTTGATATTACTTAGAAAAACAATTTTATTCTCCTTTTTCATATATATATAAAATTTAGCCATTTTAAAGACTATTTTGTTATTTATTTCAACATATTTGCTCGATGAAACTAACACCATATTCACTCTTAACATGGAACATATATATTTCTGTCGCTTTATATCTATCGAGATTCTCAGCACAATTTCTCGTTATTATATCCAATCTATCTTGTGCGGAGTTTCTAAACGTTTCATTAAACAGTCGTGCATTTCGAACATTTCTTAACTTTCCTTCTATAAATATCGTCAATATCGTCGTTTTTGTTTAATTTTAATAAGGACGACTAATTTCATATCTCGAACGTAACTTATTAAACGCAGGCGGTGATAAACGAGCTAATCGTGCGACCTTTTCTTCTGAAGTTAACGTTGTTTAATAATGAACGAGACGATTGCGAACGACTGATATTAAATTATATGACAATTCGTTATGCAAAGTGTGAATTTCTGCAATTCCTATATATCCACTTTTAATCGCGTCTGCTACAACGGGTACGGAGTATATTATTCCGTTATTATAAATACGGCGATAGTTTAGTAAGAATCAGGAAAGTTATAGGAGGTTTTTTTTAATTTTTGGCATAAGGGTGCTATGAATGTGTAACGAGGAGCGAATGGAGTTATATAGAGGACAGTGATCGGAATGTATTAGTGATTTGAACGTTAGGTCAAGTTGTTTCGAAAACGTTGATGATGGATTTCTTAAATTTGTACAGCCATAGACTTATACATCAATAATCGGTTTTGTAGGGACGATTCCTAATTGTATTCTACTGTAAATTCTTTAATTTCAGCTTCAATTCTTTTCTTTTTATTAGTTACGGGTTTTTACGTTAACTTTCGGTATGGTTGTAAATCAAGGCGCGCTATTATCGAATATTGTTAGCATTTAAAAAAAGTAATAAACAGTTAGAGACTAGGAAAAACATTATAACACTAGAACGTCGAAAACATACAAGGAAAAACGGTGGAAAAGAGAGACACAAATAAACTACTATATAGTATTAAATGAATACGTTATAACAGTAATATATAATAAAATACCACGAGAGATTATCGAACAGAAAGTACTAGGGAAATGGAAAAAAGAGGTGAAAGCTTGGTTAAGAGATAAACGCATTAGAGTAAGTAATAAAATAAATAACAGTGACGAGAACAGAGTTATGTGTAGAAGTCTCTAGCCGCAGAATTACTGTCTTACAAAGATATATATAAGAAGATTACAAATAGAGATGGAATGGAGTCTTGGTTTGAGATTGGATGTTAAGTATAACATACAGAAGGGTAGAAACAAATTATTATTTTTTATTTAATTCAATTAATTTTGTAAGTAATTTAATTAGATTTAAGGGAAAATGTATTTATTTATTATAAGTACTAGAACATTTAATAAGTGTGATTGTATATTAATAAACGAGAACACCCCTCCGCTGATTGCCCGGCTCGTAGAAATACTTAAGTATAGCATCCACACAACACAAGACACACGCTAATTATAAGAACACAACCCATGGATTACACACACATACATTCAACAATAATATATAATCACACACAAAGTGAACACTAGCGATAATATACTATCATACACGCGCATAATACTTTATATCAAACACGGGACCGACATGCAAATTGTTATATTTTTAAGATTATAATGTTAATTGAAATGTAAAGGGTATCTGCCGGCGGAAACCCGGAATGGGAAAAGGGGATATGTTCTAAATAAATAAAAAAAAATAAAATAAATAAATTTTATTTCATCAGCTCCACTGTCGCACATAAGTTTACCCTGATTTTTTCCATTCGTTCCGCTCGTGAGCTGTCTAAATCCAGTTCTTTCTCGCTATTCCAGTTATATCGTCATACCGGCGAGTCGCCAATATATATTTCTCCTTTTATATCACTATTCCAGCACTCATTCTATCAATCCAATCTACTGCTCCGTCCGGTTGATAACAAATCACGCGATTGACTACGAACAACATTCCTTGCCATCGTACTAAAAGAAAGCCTGAATTAAAGAATAAATCATATGACAAGCTTATCGAGGCGATGGGTGGTGCATGAGGCGAAGCATTTCCTATGAGCTGTTAAAACAATGATGACCGTTATATATATATATATATATAAAAACGAAGAAATCGTCAAAATATTCAGTCCGTTTTCAAATTGTAAATAGACTAACTCACATATGTTTCCATTTTTGCTTTTTCTTAACTAACTTTCTTTCCTCCGTGTCCACACCGAATGTTACACACGTCGTATTGAGCCTTAGCGAGTATTTTCCTTATGATAGTTGTTATTACGTTTTATAAAATTATATACTTTCCGGATGGCCTTGGTATAAATAGTGAAATTAACCCGTTGTTATCTTATATACATATATATATATATATATATATATATATATATATATATATATATATATATATATATATATATATATATATAGATTCGTATATAATTTCTAGACGAGTGCGTTCCGTGTATGGCGTACGTAATAACATGTCGTGCAGTTGAATGGTATTTCATATATAATTATTAAATAAATTTGGCGTCTTCTTTTATCAGTTAGTGCAGTAGGTGTGGTGTGCTACGATAAATAGCTTGTTAAAAGTCGAGAGCTTCCTCCAACGACTGTAATGTTTACAACTACGTTTTCACCTCTTTTTAAATCTTCACTAATTTTGTACGTTAAATTAGCTAAATTTCGCCTGGCGCGTAAAATTAATTTTTGAATAGATAGCGTTAAATTCGAAATGAAAATAATATCAGCTGTTAATTAATATAAATAGTTTTATACAATGCGACTAGTGTTGAAATTCGTTTTCTTTTGAATTGACCAATTATGGACCACGTAAAGTATGTTCATGATGGTTGTTTCTTCATTCACTCCGCTATTTCTTCATTGCTTCGCTGTGTGTCTATTTGGTACGTTCTTCTTCACTTTAGTAAAACGAGCGAGACAGTCCTATTCCCACAATGTAGTCGGATTCCTTTTCTTTTTCTCGCATGCTCTACTCATATATGTGTATATTCAGTTTAGGTACATAACAAGAACGTACAAAAATTGACAGACACGCGTATATATATATATATATATATATATATATATATATATATATATATATATATATACGTGTAACAATTTTTTGTGTTCGTATTCTTTCTTTTGAGCATAACTTTCCGTTATTTCGTATATATATATATATATATATATATGAGTAATTTGTTCGTATTCTTTTTCTGGCGCATGTGCGCATGGCTAACATTTGAATCACGCCCACATTCAGTTAAGCATAGCTGGCAGTTAGTTCCTTTTCTTTGTGAAATTTTTACAAAATCGTAAATTTATTAAGTGTCTTTTTGGGAAAACATCTTTAAGTTTCACGTCTTCCCTACGCCCAGAAGCACAGATTTTTTTGTCTTTCAAACTCCCGATTAATTTTGCTTTAAACCCGTTCCTACTCATAATGTCATCCAATTTTCTCGCGGTCTTCCTTAATTTTTCGGAACCAGGCGATTTGCGTCAATCCATTTTGTTGTTAAACGTTTTGTCTGCATTTTTTTTTTTTAAATAATAGATTAATTTTCTTTTTTTTTTCACTGTATCCATAATATCTTTACAGTATGCTCGTATATTTTTTTATTATTTCATATGTTCATTTTGATATCAAAGCTCAGCCGCAGAATTTATGTTCTATTTTCCTTTCCTTCATTTTGATTTATTCTATTTTACTACTTACATTCTGATTGTTAAACATTCGAACAGACCTTCCGGTTTATTGTTATTACCATTATTATTATTATTATTATTTTTTTGAGAGGAAACAAAGAAAAATTGCCGAATTATTTTTGTAATTACACTAACGTTTACGATCATTAATCTTGCGATATCACACTACCGGTATATAGGTGCCCTGTAAATATTTTATATACCTTCTCGTGAATATACGCGGCGACGTGTAAATCAAAGCGTGGACAAAAATGTTAAGTTTTGACAAAGCAACCGGCCCAATGAGCCAAACACATTTACCCTTTGACTTGTATCGAAATATTGACCGAATTTCAGATGTAAATTTTATGCGAATTATATATATACAAAAAAAAAATATATGTAGAAATACGCAACAAGTAAGCGATTGATCTGTCATAGTACATTTAGCGGATGATGATTGGAGACTATGGGGTATTTCGATAAAAGTTTTCGTCTGGTATCGTTGAAATTATCATCGTTGTCTCGCGACTGCCAGATTTATTAAGCTCGTTAATTGCCTGCACGGCTCTCGTTGATCTCCTTACTTTGCTCTTAAAGAATATTGTAAACCCATTGTGACCAGTTCCTTATGGTGCCTGTATAAATTTACTATTCGTCGGTTTTATAAACTCAATATTCCTATCTACTAGAATATGATTCGTAAGTTTATTGTAACAATGTGATGCAGGTTACTCCTCGGTAGTAACCGGTTTCCACATTCGCTCTATTCTGATCCGTCGTCAGATGCAGACCACGTGTCTTTAGGTTGTTTTTTTTCGAATGTTCATACTATCGTCCTTCTCGCCAAATCAGAATTTTGCATCCTACTTACTTTCTTTTAATAATACACGAATTTATTATTTTACTCTAGATAGCGTTTATAGATATTTAATATATCCGTTCGTAATTTGTTTTTCCCGCTTTTTATTTGCATTTTAAAATGTTTGCACATAATTTACCAACAATATAAGTAGCGTTTAGGCTATTCAATTATATGTCCCATGGGTAAAGCACAGTGGAAACCCGATGAGAGTAAAAAATATAAAAATGTTATATAGAAGTCTTCATTATTGGTTAATTTTTTTTTTTTTTAATTCGGCTCTTCACACTCGGAATAATATTATAAATGTATTACTTATATAAAATGTGTATGTATTCTTTCTATTAGTATGATTGTCGTTAAAAAATATATAAATGATTCACATGTACGTATGTTAAGAAATCATTTTTACCTTTGTATCGTTTTAAGTTATATGTGTATATGTGTATGCATGTACGTATATATTTGTATGTATATTTATGTATATATATATATGTAATTTTTTTTTTTATTTGTTTGCGGGTTTTATAAATTTTCCCCCGCTTATCATACTTACGTTTAAACTATAGTGTTGTTATTTTAATTTTAATACTGCGGTCGAGGTGAGGCTCATGCCGGAACTCTACTATGTAAATATTTGTGTGTACACGTTGTAATTTGATAAAATACATTTTTCTTTTCTTTTCTTTTTTTTTTTAAATAATATATCTTTAAACGAAATAATAAAGGAAAAAGAAATTTTTAAAATACAATTTAATCAATATCGTTTCTTAACAGTGTTGCCGTTATATATAAAAAAAAATTTGCCGTATGCTACATTCTGGATCGTTATTTTTCGTATTATCATGAAGTGCAATTTATTTACATTAGATAATAACAATCCATTTTTTCTTCTCGACCACGAACAAATTTATTTATTTATTTATTTGCTTATTTGGATTGTTTTATAAATCCTATTTCGTGTAACGATAGTAATCTACTTTCGTTTTCATTTTAATTAAACGCGATAAAATCGATGAAAGAATTTTGACGATAAATTTCGATTATTATATTATTTTATCGAAAAAGCAATAATAAAAAACGTCTGAAGTTTATTTCTTATTCTGATACAAATTCGAACACGAAAAAAATATCTATGTAGACGTCGTGTCCATTTTTTCGTTTTCAACGGAGTTTCCTCATAATCTTTTCAATTACATGTTAATTTTTTACAATAAAATAATATAATACATTAGTACGATTTTTAGATGACTAATTTTTAACGTTTTTATATAAATTTTTTTACAATTGGAAACGTATTTTATTACGAAGTAGAAAATTTCTTTTAATATTAGTGATTTATACACGAAATGTTTAAATGGACGTGGAAAAATTTTGTTTTATATTATTTTCAGATTTCACATTGTTTATAGTGAACTGAAGAAGCTACGTCATTATTTTACGATAATTATGTAGTTTTTAACTGTAAAAAAAATCTATGTAAACAACGAAAAAGTATTTAAAATACCTACATAAAAGACACCACATTTCGGCTATAAAACCATTATCAAGTAGGCATAAAAATAATAAGATATAAAAGCATAAAAGGAAAAACAAAAAATAAAATATAAGAAAATACTTAATTTATATGTACAATATTATTAAAAATAGCAAACTCAACAAAAAAAATCACATTTATAAAACAATCTGTTAGTGAATATTGGTAAACAACAAAATCAACAAATCATCAATAAAAAATTTACAGCAAACAATTACACTAAATAGCCGTTAAATAAAAATCTTTTATCTAATATAAAAACGTATTAAATTTATCATGTACTTCTTAAAATTAATTCTTCATAAAAATTTTTCATTAAATTTTATAAATTATTTTTATCCCTTTCTTATATTATTTCCATTAAAATTATATTGGGTATAAATTTTATATTGCTGAGAATATGTTTTTTATCACATTCGCTAATCATATTATTTTATAAATAACTGTTTTTCTACTAGGATATTTTTTGTAATATTGTGTATCTAAATTAACTTATATTTTATTTTTTCCTTTAATATTGTTATAGATTGATTTTTTATGTCCTCTCGATAATAGCTTAATAGCTGAAAAGCTTTATGGTATTTTATAAAAAATTTAGCGATTTTAACAATTTTATTTTGTTATTTTTTTTTTAAAACCCGTCACATTTTAAAAAAAGAATAATTCCGATTCTATAATTTGCTTCGGTTTATTTTATCAAACTTTTAACGTAGCTGCTCTAAACTGGGCCGTAACAATTAATCGTGTGTATCTTCGTTATAGACTAGGCGTATTGTGTAATGAGAATTAAGGAATATTAATCAGTTAGATTACTTCATGTTAAAAATAGCCGTAAAATGCTAATTTATACTACACATACACTCGTTATATATAATATTTTTTTTTGGGCTAATGTGTTTTACGGATAAAATATAAGTTTTTCTGATTTCTAATGAGTAATTACAAGCGCGACCATAGTATATGTTAATGATTCTTACGCAAATGAATTTCTCGTGACGTTAATTAGTTTTTAGAGGGTCATTTTGAATAACGGGTCTTTCTTTTTAATGAAGAATTAAATCAGACTCGTTAGTTTATTTTTATTATAGTGTGTTCATTTCGTATTTCTCGAGTCGTTAATTTGCACCGTGGAATATTACGTTAAATTTTCTTATTTTGCTATTGAAATTTATTATTTCTACAATTGATATTTTTTTATATATAAGTCGTAATAATATCAAAATTATTTTATTGTTGATTATTTTTTAGTTTATTATATATAATGTATACAATACATCTATTCATGGAACGCGTACGTTAACCGTTAAAAAGTTGTGTGTAATTATCAGTAGATTAAAACTGAAACTTAACACACGCACATTATGGAGAATAATTACACCATCATTGTTAACTATATGCTTATAGAATATTCTCAATTCGATATTTCCGGATGCGTACGAAATAACAATTTAAAAATGAATAATTATTTGCCATCAGAATTCATTTAACCCTGCATTGACAACGTGGGGTCATATGCGACCCCACAGAACAATTTATCTGTCACAGTTTGGGAACACCTGAAAATATGAAAACCGGATTTTATGTACCTTCCTAAATACCTCTATAGCTGCATATGGTAGTATTAGTTTTGCCATTCCAGAAGTAGTTGGTTAGTTATTGCGTTTTTTTTAAGTCTTGACCCCACGTTGTTATTTGAGCTACATATTTTTCTGAAATCTTTTATATGTATTCCGCAATACTATATCTTCGTAAACAACAACGAAACAATAATTTGTAGATACCGACAAACTATGTTTTACTTTTAACTGAAAAAATACAAGGCACAAACCGTAATGTTACCACTGACAATTGGTTCAGTTCTGTAGAAATGGCAGATTTGTTATTAGAAAAAGGGTTAACAATGGTTGGTACATTGAGGAAAAACAAAGCTGAAATCCCTCTAGAGCTGATTGCAACAAAAAAAAACGAGAAGCACAGTCGTCTTTTTTTTATTTGACAAGTCAAAGGTTATTGTTTCTTACATACCTAAAAAAAAAATAGAAATGTGATTCTTTTATCTACCATGCATACGCAGCCTGATATAGACGAAAACTCGAAAAAGCCAGAAGTAGTGCTTTTTTATAATCAGACCAAAAGTGGAGTTGATACATTTGATCAACTGTGTCACTGTTATACAGTTTCTAGGAAAACAAGAAGATGGCCATTACGAATATTTTAAGGAATACTCGACGCTGCAGCCATTAACAGTTACATCATTTGTAAAACACAAAAAGATATAGACAGATCAAGTTTTTTAAAAAACCTATCTTTCCTTCTTTGTATGGATCACTTGAAGGCAAGACAAATAAATGAACGTTTACCAATAACACTGCGAGCAGCCATACGTGACATTTTAAGAACTGAAGTTGTCATTCCTAATGTTCCGGTGGAAAAATTAAAACCTGGTCGTTGTGACATATTCCCACGTTCAAAGGACAGAAAAGAAAGAGACATGTGCGAAAAGTGCAGTAAAAGTTTATGTGCGGAACATCGACGAAGTATTTGTGAAGATTGTATCGAACATTTATTGTAAATATATATTTTTTAATTAAAAGTAAATACAATTTTTATATATATATATATATATATATATATATATATATATTAAAATGGTTTATTATTAAAGTTTAATGTATATAAAATGTGAAAATTTTGTTTGATATAATTATAAATATAAATAGATGCATTAAACGAATAAAAGTTATTTGGGGTCGCATGCGACCCCACGTTGTAGTTAATGTAATGCATCGGTCACGTTGTTAATGCAGGGTTAATACGCGCATAAAAGTATAGTTTTAAAAAAACCATATGTATTTTAATGAAAAAACAAAAATATTAACCAAGGCGAAAAATGATATGTAATAGTACATAAAAGGATTGATTAAAATTATGTTTTTATACGCTATTCGCCTAGTCGGATATACTATTTTGACGATTACATTTATAATTGTTGCATATTATCTCCATACGAATTTTAATGGTTTGCTTGTAACATGAAAATGGCGTTTTTTTTTTTAATATACGAACTCCTAAACACATTTGACGTGTTCCCGTGTTTCTGGCTTTTTAGTTTAATTTGTCAAAACTGATTTTTCTCACGATATCATTCTAACATATTCTGGACGCATATCTCTAGTACACAACCACTCAGATTTTTTTTTTTTTATTTTTTTAAACGGTTTTATAAAATTTATCTAAATGTTGAAAATTTTTCTTTACTATTTTAGATTTAAAATTATTAGACAAAACGTGGTTTGAGCAAATTTATTAGTGAAATGTCCAATAGCTTACACTCACAATTTTTGTCTATTATTCAATCCAGCTTTAGTATAGTTGTAAGAAGTAATTATTTCGTGTCCTCGAGGTCGTTACCGAATTCGCTATCCGAACAAAATCGAAATGTTCAGTATTTTCGTCGTTATTTCATTCGAAATGTTTAAAAATTCTTTTTATTGTTGGACTTCGTATGACGTTTAAAGTAAAAAATATAAGTATAAAAGAAAGTAACGCAGCCGTGGAATGCTAACAGCACGTAGTTTAAAGAAAAAAAACAACAATTGTTTACGGCCGAACAAGCAGACTGGCTCCGGAGGTTCTTATTAATAGGAAGATACTAAAGTCAAAGAAGCCAGCATTCCTATTGTCAGCATCCCACGTCCCTGTGTAAATATTACAGAGTCGTAAAACGGGTCTATCCGACATTTTGTATTTATTAACGGATATATACTATATAGAATCGAATTCTTATTGACGAATGGAAAAGTCCCGAAAATTCTCGTTAAATTAAACTTCGGTTTAAATATATTTTTTAAAATTGTTTTTATACATATATATTTTTTTATTTATTTATTTTTTATATTTTATGTTTCAGTTCGACAGTTATGTCAGATCTCTGCAAATCGATCCATGTACTCCGTTATTCCGATTTGTTACGGACGGACAACTTCCTTTGCGGCAATGCCTTCATCCGGAGGCCTGTTCGAAAAACTTAGACTTACCCGAGTACTATAACGTCTTCCACGATTTACGAAAAGATTTTCGTACTTTTTACAACGTACCTAACGATCAAGAATTATCGTCGATAACTCATCTTGTCAAGTGTATCCTTTTTTTTTTTTTTTAATAACGATAAAAATAATTTTTATTTATGTTACCTTTTTACGAGAACGAGGTAAGTCGATACTTCGAAATTTTATATATATATAATGAACCACCGGCCCTGTTACTACGATATTACACGAGAATTATTCTCGAGCGTATGGCCGAAAATCAAAAAACAGAAATGTAAAAATGTCATCATTTGGATGAAAAAAAAACCAACAAATTTGTCAGTTGCACGTTGCACGCCAATAATAGAAAGTTATACCCGTTCATTTTGGTCAAATTCGTCGAATTTACTTACTTCTAAATCTACTATGGAATTAATTCAATTATCGAGTCGATATTTTAATTTTATGACTTAATCTCGTAAAATTTGACTAAAAGTTCTCAGTTTCACGTATATAAATTATACGTAGAAGCGCTATCTATGGTGTAAATAAGTTAACTCGTTCTTTAAGTCCTGTCGATTTTCTTAAAAAAGATTTCCATATTTCGAAGTGCGTTTGATTTTTAAAAAAGAAAAAAAATGTTTCCACGATTTGTAAGGATGATGTTGCGATAAAATATCTAGAAACTGTAATTTAAGAAGTTTATAAACCACTTGCTTCTGTGTATAATTAAATCCTAAGTCTTACGTATAGAAATTACTTTAATTGCGTTTTAATACGTTTAATATGAGTGCTAAAAAAAAAAAATGTTTGTATATAGTATGAATCTAAGTTTAATTATAACGTACTAATATTCTACTGTCACGATTGTATTTTGTTCTTAAAACTTGGGTATTTTTCCACTTGTTTGTTGCCGCTTTTTATTTCGCTATTTTTAACCGTTTATTTGGATACATATGAATGATGATTATCTTTTAATAATTATTACGGAGTAATATTTGATTTTTCGAAGTTTCTAACATATTTTTTAAAAATTACGTACGGACACGTTTTTTTTTTGTCTAAGTTTAATCGATTTTGGTGAGATTTCGGAATTATATGTTGTCGATTAAAATTCGTATTGTCGTTTGATTTATTTATAGAATTATTGCAGAGATAAAATCCAGTCGGTTATTTTAATAAGTACACACTGACGTATACACTTTTTTTCTTCCTGTATAGTATGTGGTAAATTAATTTTATGTAACGGTATAATTTTTACTTATTTTTTATCGATTAAAATAATTACCTAATGGTTACTCGGTTTGGTAACATAAAAAATATAAATGATAAAGTATTCGTACATCTAAATAGAAATATCTTGTAGTTCCGATCAGTTTTATGCGCTTGAAATTGAAAATTACTTCATTCGAGCAAAGATTGAAATAGTTACGCGCTGATACAAGTCGATTTACACAAATTAAAATTGTACATAATTTAAGCGTATGTACGAGATCTAGATAACAAATAATGATCAAAGTAAAATTAAATTATCATTAGGTTTTGAATTGTTTAGATTTTTGGGGTTTATATGGATATCAGAAATTATCGTGTGCATTGACTTATTGTTTCTCATATTAATATTTATTCGCATCCTAGTCATTATTATTGCCGTAGTCGTCGTTAATATCTTTATGGGTCGAAATTGTAATGCCTATATTTTAAAAATTGTGAAAAAAAAACCAATCTTATATTGAAATCATTCTCGCAGCATTTTTATATGATATAAATTTTCAATATGTTTGGATTTTTAACCTGAAATATTAAGAAAATTATTCGTTCAAAACTGATATGATTTAAAAAATCAAACCATATCGTCATAATCATTTAACTATTCTATATTGATTTTCTCTAGTGATTTTTAAAAAAAAAATAGATATTTGTGATAAATGGTTATAAAAATATCACTAAGATATAACATTGTCATTTCCATGCATGGCCGTTAATAAGGAAGTTATTTTTCTACTAGTTAATGTAATAAGTATGTTTACTTTAGTTCTGGGTTTTATTTAATATATTTTCTAATTTTTGCAATAGTTTAACAATATTAATTTATATTAAATACTTTTTATAGTACGCTAATTCGAATATAATTTATAATTGCGCGGTTCAAAACTTGGTTTAATAACGCAGACAAATTGTGTTAGTAAATAACATTTTGTAAATGTTAGTTACACTTAATGACATTCCCTTTTATCATTTGATTGATTCATGCAAATTAGTACGAATTATTTTATTTTGCTGTTTACCGTGTGTTTATAGGAGTAAACGATCTGTCAATACCTCAATTTTTGTTTCTTTAAATTTACAACATATTTCAGACTAATGATTGACAGAATTCTGATAAATCTATGTACGGCAATAATTGTATGAAGTGTATGATTTTCGTCATTTCTGTAGTTAGTGTAGCGGAAATCCAGTAATTATGATCATAAAAAGTAATCCTTCGCCTTTCACAGTGTAGTAATATAAGAAAATCGTATGTCTTAATATTCAGATTTAAATAATTATTTAGAAAAATTTGAAACAGTTATATATGGTTTCGCAAGTGTGTACAAATTTATCTTTGTTTATACAGTGATAACGTTATGTTTCAAAACTTGAAATTTATATCGGAAATTGTAGTAAATATTGATTTAATGCATAATTATAATTTTAGTTAAAATTTTAAAATTTATTCAATATTTATATATAATTTCACGGTATTTGATACATATTTTAATTAATATATTATAAATTTCAAAGTTGTTAGACTTCTGTAATTTCCCCCCGCGATTTGAGATCTGTGATATTATACCGCATGTTATGATGTGATACGCCTGGTTATAATTTTCAATTCTTACCGTACGTTATTTGTTATCCGTTTTGTTTTGTTTGTTATGTGTTCGTTACGGAGTGTATAGAGAATAATTTCAAAAACTCAGTTCTATATATTGAAACGGTATGTATACATTTGGTCGGCTTATAATTATATATATATAATGTTTTTACTTTGTAAAAAAATTAACTGCGACTAATTAACTTATGAATTTATTAACAAAGAATGTTCAAAAATTGTAATTGACCACGGTTTATTCTGTTGACTACATTGTTGTGATTAGTAAAATAATTCTATATCATGTATTTGCCATGTTTCTATATTTTTAAAAAAATTAAATATTAATTTTGACCGTGGTAAAAGTTGATACGTCTTTTCAAATTTTTTCTGTGAATTAAATATTTTACGGGTTTTTCGTCTGGATTATCTGAAATGTAATATTTCCTTTGTCTTTTTTGAAAAAAAATGAATTTGTATTTATGCTCGTAAATTTAATTTGATTTATAAATAATTGGGATAAATTACTTCACCAACTCTACTGAAAGAATTTTGGGAAAATTATCACTGCGTTCATTTTTTCGTCATCTCGTAAATTTTATTTACAGATTTATTTTTATTAGTATTTTTAATAATTTGGTGTTTATTAATAAAGAAGTATTTAGTTAAACACCTAAAATATTGTTTTTCCAAATCTCTTGAAAGGATTATTTTCAATTCATTTTCATTATAAAAAGTTCTGGTTAATTCTTTAGGAATCATTTTAAATCATTCATACTCCATGTTTGGATGTAATATATATGAAATTAGTAAATTAAATTTCTTTGCATATTACTTTTGTATCTTACGGTTTTTTTTATTTATATTTGTAGCAGATGCATTTAAACGACCGAAATTCGTCAGATCGTCAAACTATTTTAAAGTTTAATCAAAAATAGTACTTAACAGACCACACCGTTTTAATTAGTTTCGTAATTATTTCTTTTTATACTATTAAAAAGAATTTATTTCTAACTAACGCTGAATATGTCTATAAAAATAATATTTTTTTAATAGTTTCTTTTTAGACGAACCTTTTTTGAATGACATTCTGCTTTGCGTATATCTTAAAATTTCTAATTTTTAACTAATAATGCATCGTAAATTTAACAAAAAATCGACACTTGCTAAGTATTCATGTTAATTCAATCAAATTACTAGTAGTGTAATTCATGTGTACGTTTCAGTACATATAAATTCTTGAGTTCAATGACAGTAAATTAGAGATAAAGATCATGTATTTTTCATAAATTTTGTGTTTATGAAAAATTAAACATAGAAAATAAATAAATGCTAATTATATTTGTATTTTGCTCGTGAATAAAAAATATGCCCTTTCATTAATGGTTGGCGTAACATTTAATTTTTATCAAATATAGTCGGTAATAGTTTTTGTAATTTTTTTTCTATGGTGTGCTATTACATTATAACTTTTGGTAACTATTTATTATAATATGTCAAATTTGGTATATATTACGAATGTAGGGGTAAGAATCATGTGTGTATTAAAGTTGTGGCGTTACAATGTACTTGTATATCTTTTTCTGGGATAATGAAGCTCAGTTCGCCGCTATGCAACAGTTCAACTGATTGTTGATAACCTTTGGTTTGCTTTAACGTTGTTAATTATGGTAGTATAGATAATCATATAAATGATGATATCGATTTAAGACAATATCGTTTGTTAAATTATAGTAAAGTGGGATGGAAAACATAGCTTAATTTATAAAAACAAGACTTCATCTTGCTCTAAAATTATTTATTACTTTAAGATATATATATAATCATCGCGCTACTATTTTTTCCTCGATTATTATTGTATGGGCGTTATTTAATATGCTTTCTATGACGTGTGTTAACCCTTGAACTGTTAACTTGGGACTATCGGTTCTGTAATGTTTGTTTTATTTGTTTTACGTATTACCCTTTAGAATGGTACAAAGTTTATATTATGTTTGTGAATAACAAATATTCCAATATCTCTCTATATATATTTTGAATTTGTGGCGATTATTTTTTGTGTCATCGATCAGTTAATATATTTGTCGTTTATATTTGGTTCGATCATTATTTCATTTAATTACTGGCTTGAAATTTAACTTTATATCATTTATGTTACAAAATTTAATTATCCCATTAATATACTGTTCAACTGTGTTCAGAAACTTATCGAAACAAATAATTTTTTATAAATGACATTTTCGTATATAATTTGAGGGGGTCCTATTAATATTTTATTGAGTTCGTAATTCGAGATATTAAAATTTATGTTAATAAACGATGAAAAATTCGATAAAAAGTTGAATGTTTTTTTTTACAAAAGCGGCGCATTTAATAAGAATTTGTTTTTTATAATTGTTCGTCGTTTTGGTAATTGTACATTTTTATAGCTACTGGGTTTTCCGCCTATTTGTCGTTGTTTTGAAGTTGTCGATAGTAACAGCAAAAGTTACTTAGTATATATTTTTTGGTTACTTTCAATAGGAAAAATGATTAAAATGCGAGAAACGTAACAGCTTTTATTCTTCAAG
Source organism: Coronaproctus castanopsis (assembly GCA_032883995.1). NCBI lineage: Eukaryota > Metazoa > Arthropoda > Insecta > Hemiptera > Monophlebidae > Coronaproctus > Coronaproctus castanopsis. Next base: position 220,096,129 of record CM065052.1, on the reverse strand, counting down.
TAATTTCATTATTAGATTATATTCTGAACTTTTGTTACTCTTCAACGACCTTCTAATACACTTCACCTCTTGAGATAATGTAAATTCAGTCGGAAGATTTGATTGCAACGATAAAGACGATTGTTTTACTGAATTTAAATTGTTCGCAATCAAAGCCTAAGTATTTATATTAGGCATAATTTCTGATTTGAATACATTTGCTAAATGGGTAGCAAATACATCAGCTTTATCTTTCTAAGTACTTTTTATATTTTTGCAACACGGGGTTAGACAATTTTCAAAAGTTTCATTTTTAATTTCTGATAGTAATTTTTTAGTAGTATAAAAATTATTATTTTTTTTTTTTGTTACAGTTGAGAATATTTTATGTAATTCTTACTATTTTATTTCGGTTTGAATATAAATTTGTATACGTTATAAAGTCGGTGCCAAAACGGGAATTAAATTTATGATGGTTGAATAGAAATAAGTAGCTTGTGTATATAATAATGGTAACATCATTTTTCTACGTAACTTCCAGGATTGATAATCACTACATTCTGATTTGGGGTAATTAGCCAATTATATATATATATATATATATATATATATATATATATATATATATATTCGAAAGTTTCTGCAATATAGACATATGGTTAAATGTTTCAAGAACGAACATTTTTAAAAATATTTTGTTAGTGGTGAGTATCGATTTGAACGTTATATTACAAAACGAACGACCGTTAATGACTTCGCCACGTAATTGTTCCGAGTCTGAAACATATTATCAACGTCGTACGTATATAATATTTATACCCGCGTAGAATTGTCGCCCTATGTTTTCCCGATAGTTATGTAATATGTGTAAGTGCCAGTGTGTGTTGTAAATATGCGGTTAGTGTTGTCTACTGTTTGTTACGGTTGGCATGTTGATGATTCGTTCATTTCGTTATCTATGTGTAAATTGTTGTCTAAATATTCGGAAATACGTTTGCTAACGGCGCCATTTTATTATATTTAACCCCTTGATTTTTTTTTTCGCGGTTAAAAACTTGTTCTCCGTTAACGTTCTTTATTCCAGGTGTATTCAGCATGTTCGAGGATCGTAGAATGTGTAATATCTTAATAAATACGTGAGTGATTATTTCAGTTTTCTTATATTTCGAATATGTGATCGATTAAAAGTGGAAGCTAATGATGAAGTTATTTATGAAATTACAAGCTTTTATGTTTGTTATCCAAGAAAAGATGAAATAGATTCTTACTCGAACCGCGCGGTGATTAATTTCCTTGGCGATATAATAAAAAGCGTTTTCGTTTAGTGATTAAATTACCTTTTGCGTGAACTTTGAGTTGAAGTTAATTTTTAATGATTTATATTACTTTATCGCAGAATTTTATAAAATGTGTTCGTTTTAAATTTTGCTACTAAAAATTATTCCAGTTTATACCCGTACAGTATATTATATCGAACATAAAAACTATATAGTATAGAAATAAAATATCTGAAGTGAATAGTAGTACTCATGTGCGTCCTGAGAAGAGGATTTGTAGATATTAATGAGAATTTGGAGGAAACACGTAATGTCTCTCGTGTATATTACATGCATTTGTCTTTCACCGTTGAAAAAGTTGCTTATGTAATAGAAGAAAACACGTGTAATCTTTACAAATATCGACAGCAATATTTCAGCTTCATAACACATGTCTGATGTTAAACAGTTCGAATATTCCATGCAAAGTGTTGCATATTTTTACGAATGAACGATAGGGAGTATTATCATTATTAATAATAATCTAGAATAACGTGTCGTGTGCAGCAACTAAGGCTACAGGCACGATGGAGAGAAATTTAAATCAACGTCTAGAGACGAGGAATGCGTAAGAACATGATTAGGTTAGTTATAGTATTCATGTTTGTTTGGATGAGGAAGTGAGAAGGGGAGGTTGAGAGACAATCTCAGTAAGGAGTACAAACAATGAGTATATGGGAGGGGAAAGTGTGACGCTCTGTTGAGTCTTGTATGGCTCAACCGCAGTCTGCTGTCGACGTCATCTTTGCGGTTTGGAGCGAAGTCTTCCAAGATGAACCCGAATTTTTATTTAACGAGGAGGTTGACTGCCACGAAACAAAAAGTCTTGATTTGACGTAGATCAATAGCTGGAACTGGCAGTCTCCTTTACTTTTTCTATCTGTCAGATCATGGGGAGTATTATCTTTATTAGCAATTAGTCGTGTTCGTTTCGTTTGATGTAAGCTTTTTATTACGAAGATGTTACATTAATTAATTTATTATGATCCGTAACATATGGATAATATTGCAACATTGTTTACAGTCGGTCCATCGAACTTTTGTACAATGTTATGTGAAATTTTTATAAGATAATTGTTTAATTGTCCGTGTTATTATATAACGTTGAAAAATTATTCATCGCCGATTATCGAATTTATTTATAATTAGCGACCAAACAATTTTGGTAGTTTTTAGCACTCGTTTATCGATAAATTACAAATTGTAATGACTAATTGCTATTATGAATATGATGGGATTGCACTTGCAGTATTTTGATTGCAGTGACCTAAATATGTAACCACACTCGTCGGGCTTATTTAAAATTTCACCAAATTGTGACTATTACTTTTGTTCTATTTTGCGAAATGTTAGAGTGAAAAATCTAATCTGGGTTGCTTGAACAAAATTTTAGCTTTAACACTTTATCAATAAGCAATGATCACCGTATTTTGGTCAAAAAGATATTTTTTGCTTTTTTTCTTAAATCAAATCGTATTTATCGGTTGAAGTGTGAATTGTCTAGTAATCAAAAAATTAATTTTCGCGAATCCAAATGTTTTAAATGAAGAAATATGACTTTTTATTTACAATACACGTTATCCATCTGATTATCATCATGTATTTGCGTCGTATGATAAAGACGGGATTTGAAGTTTGTTCGCGATGAATGTTACCCAAAATTTTTAATGCAATTTAATATATATTTTTTAAATTTAATTAATTCCAATCATGTCTTCACTGCTACTTATTGGATTGCACGTATTAAAAAAAATAATAATGAAACGAATGTTAACAATTATGAGGCATAAATGGGTGCGAAGTATTTAACCCAGTGATGAAGACATCTATAAAATATTTTATATTCAAGATCGTGTACATTTTTGTGCTTGACAGGCCTCCTAACATCTAGCTTTGTATCGAAGAGGTGAACAACCTCCTTTATTGAAACATCGAATACGTTTCTCATGCTAGCTTGCGAATTCACCTATTGCGCCGACGAACATCACACCGAGATCTTTATATATGACCATTATAGTTTGCTTTGACCTTGTCTTGTCGCGACTTAATTCTTTTTTGGTACGATTTAATATCGTAAGTTGAAATCGACTTTATAATTTGCTGGTAAAGTAACAGTTGGCACTTTCATTTAGTGTTAGCGCACTTTGATCAGCATTTATTTCAACTCTGTTCTGATGCGAGTGCCTTATTTAATTACATTCCCAGATATGGCTGATTCAGTGTACGAGACTGCTCCATCGCATTAAACTGTTTTTTGACGTCAGTACGGTATGTTTAGACAATATTTGCCTCACGTTTGATCTTCCAGTCGATAGTCCACTTTCTGGCGTGAAAGGTTCTTTGTGGCTTCAGTCTGGTTTTCACTTGTTATTTGTAGGTCCTGCGCATACAGGATGTACATGCCACAGAACATCGCGTTTTAATTTAGTATAAAAATCCTCGCTGGTATAAGTGTAATTTAAAAATTTTCGATTCGATATATTTAACGAATAAATTTGACTAGGACAATTTGGAAGTTTCGTAAAATTATTTTAAAGAATTCTTACTGACAAATTCGTCATCATTTATATTCGAATTGTTTGTTATTTTTTCCAATTCTCTATATTATCTGTACTTAATTTTGCCACTTTGCCTCGTTAGTTCATTTACGGTTAATGCAGATTAATAAATACAGGGTGACTCAGAGAAGATGAACGGCTTTGTTTTGTGAATAGCGCAGTTGGTAAGACTGCTACAACGTAAACATGCTCCGCGTTTAGTGTACACACGAGAGATTCGTTTTTGTTCAGTTTCATATAACGAGAAGGAGCGTACGTTTTTCGTGGGTCGCCAGTGCAAATTGAGTTTCGAAAAGAATTCAAAGTTACGCGGTGTAAACTTGTACCATGTCGCAATTCAATTTTAAGGTGGGTTGAAAACTTTCGAGAGACCTCTGTAATGGATAAGAAACGGTGTGGACAAAAAAAATTATCGTAGCTTTTCCACTATTACTGTTGAACAATACTGATAAAACTAAAAGACGAATGTTTTGATGAGCAATACACAATTAACAAATTGTAAAGTAAACAGAGTGTGGTGAAATACAGGAGATACGATAAAATAATTATCGCCAAATCGATATTTTCGTTTTGTGTTTCCTACTTGGTCGCAACACTTATCTTATCTTTCTATAGTGTGATCTTATCGATTTTTGAACCGTAACGATACGTTGATAGAAATACGTCAACATTCAGTGCGTTCTACCATGCGTGGCTTTTTGTACAGCGCTGGTAAAAAACTTTCTACAAAATATTAGCGACGAAATAAAACTATAATGATGCCCACGTGTGGTAAAAATCAACCCTGCCAATTATATGAAATATATTTTAAATATCACTTGTACGTTGACCGGTAGTTATAATCTTTTAATGGATTTGATAAAACCTTGAGACGATGGTGTAAGTGTTATACGTTAATCAATAGTGTGACTAGCGCAAGTTTGCTTCTAGCATTTTAATAATTTGGTCTGTGTGTGTGTGTGTGTATAGTTGGAAAAATACGAGCGATAAATTTAGTCCTGTCATAATAATTTTGTGATACATGTTTTTGTTCGCGATTGCTTAATGTTTCGAATAATTTCGAATTTTTAATTATATTTTATAAAAATTTTACCGTTCATGATGGTTGCTGTCGAAACAAATAAAAAGGATTTTATCTATAAAAATATTAACAACATATTTGCAAACTAATTTTCAACTACATTTTTGATTAGTAGGCATTTGCTGTTGACACCTGTTTAACAAGCTCTATACTATTATATGAAGACGAAGCGGTTTTTTCTTGTACACTTTTTTTTAAACTCGCGCTACCAAACGTTGCCAAACCTTTTTCGCGTGATTGTATCACGGCGGAGGACATAGCAATGTCCTCTGATTGATTAATCGATGTATTACTCGATTAATCATCAATTTTAGCGTAATTATTTTACTGTGATTACGAGCATGACAACAAACGTTGCAGAACAATTGTTTGTATTTAATCTTAAATTAATATATTAATTTATAATGATTAATTAAAAATAGTTTTCAAATAAAAAAATATTTTTCTATTAATTGTTATAAATAAATTGATTAATACTTAATACAAAAACTGTTCTACATATATGTATATATATCATAATAATGATTATGTTTATGTAGTAGATAATAATATTGGTATTATATTACATAATTTATATGAATTAATTTTCAATTCTCCAAAGTTATAGCATGCGTAATAATATTATTGAAGTGGTTATTTTAACTGTTCAAGCCGCATAAGAGACTGTTTTGATAGCATCTGATTTAATTTAAAAAACTACAATTTCCGATAAAACTCTCTCGCCAACACAATCAACAAAGCACAAGGACAGAAAATTATGTAGCAGTTTCTAGAACTGATGATGCATAGGGTCAATATATTTTATTACCCTGCAATCTAGCGTACATAAAGAATTGCACAAGTATTATAATTTTCATATACTACAAATATAACTTTAAAATACAAAAAATACATAAGTAAAAAAAAAAATAGAAAACAACTCTACGTTTACCTTCCCACGATAAGAGTCGAGGAACGGTAAGAATTATTTGTCGGCTAAAAATGTGAATATTTAAACCTAATTTCAAAAATTTCTGGGGCGATGCTGAGCCGGACATGCTAGTATATATATTGTATATTTCTATTTTTAAAACTAGCCAATGTGACTAGCGAGTCTGTATAAATTTGAAAACAAAAAAATATCCTCTAGTTTAGTATACGATAGAAACAGCAAGTTTAATTTACTGCGAACAGATCATGAGAGAAGATATTGGTGGGTTTTTTAATAATAAGGTTTATCAACTAAATCAAAAGTGATTTTTTTACGAAATCTGTTAAAACCCTCTCCGGTTGTCAAGGTGAAGGGCCTAATTCGTTGTTTTCTAATCGATATGTGTAATTTGATGCTAATCGTACTATATATGTCATAATTCGTACGGTGAATTCTGTTTATTCTATTCAGTGATAACGTTAAATAATGTCGATGTTGATCAGACTTGAAATTCTTCTTTAATCTTTAGTCGAATTTAATTCGAATTATTACACGACACGAAGTAGAACTTTCAAAGCCAACTAAATAAATTTGAATGTCAAAATATCTGAGACTATTTACGATATATAACCGACTACGTAATATTGACCTTGAATTCGAATCAACATTTTAAAATTAAATTTGAAATCACAATTTCCGTCGAATAGCTAAATTTTAATGTACCAATTGACAAATTACGCTCGTACACGGGCATTGTTTTGTTTATTCGTAACTTAATCACTTCACAAGCTCATCAGTAGTTCGAGTATTCCTCACTATATTTTACTTTTATTGTGTGTGTGTGTTGTGCTTAAATTTTGAATTTACCTTGTTAAGATACTTTCAAAATTAACGCGGGAAGTTACAATTTATTGCACAACTTTTTTTTTTCAAAATCATTAACAATTCAGGATTTTTCGAAAGTCAACAGTATTTATTTCTTTTTGAACACTTAAAAAAAACAATATTAATATCTGTAAACCATAGAATGATTATTGTTATTAATATTAATTATTCTGGATCGTTATTTGTGTAACCGTTGATGATAACCAAATGGAAGTGTATATATATATATATATATATATATATATATATATATATATATTTCTCCTTATTTCTTGTAAAATAATCTTTTATGTTGCGTTTTGTGTGTTTATCGTTTGGAGTACGAGTTAAGTACAGCCGAAGCGATGAAATCGCTATAAAATAATGATGTATGAGAAGTAATTCGATTTAAAACCACGTGTAACGGAGTAGTTAGACGGAGCAAGTTAATGGAGTTGCTGCCCACTTAACGAATAAATGTGTGTGTGTAAATTTTATATATATATATATATATGTAGTGGGAGAGAGAGAGGGAGCCTGATACGGATGAGTACGTTCAGAAGATTAATGTTGACGAAGGTTCTCTTATCAGTAAACTGTGATAACCAGAAGAGTAACCCGACTGGTTAATATTTGTATGTATGCGTGTGTGTATGTGTGCGTATGTGTATGGAATATATACAGACTTTGGATTCATTGATTCGATAAGCTGTTTTTTGGGGCGGCGAAAGTTATTCGATTTTTATTTTTAATTCGTATTTAGTTTGGGTTTGATTAGTTGACGTATGTGATTTTAATATTCTGAATTTGATCGAGGAAATACTATTTAAGGTCAAACTGGCATTTTTTAGTTCTACATATGGTGGATTGTAGTAAAATGTTTCCAATTATATGGAAGGCATTTGGTTATTTAGAATTTTTGTTCTTAAGTTGTGAATGATAGGAAAATAAGTTGTGTTTTTTAACCACTATCGAAGAATTTCAATTGGTGTTGTTCCTTTTTTAACCCTTTCCAGGTAACGTGCGATATATACTTATATACTTAGCATTTGTTTTATTAAATACATAGTTCTATATTATATATATATATATATATATATATATATATATATATATATATATATATATATATATATATATATATATGCAGTTTAGACGACCATAAGAAAGCTGTCTTATTTTTGAAATCGATTGAAAAGTTATTTTTAAATAGGTAAATAATACTTTTCAAAATTGATTTTAGTATAATATACATGTATTTTAAAAATTATTTTAGTATAATATATATGTATTTTAAAAATTATTTTACTATAATAACGTACGTATTTTAAAAATCATTTTTTGGATAAATTTTTTATAATGATGAATAATTTTAAGTTATTGTATTTGTTTTATTTAAATTATTATTGTTATTCGAATTTTTGTTATTTTGTTTCGGTTGTTGTGTGCTTTGGTTCCTCGATATCTGAAACCGTTAAAATTTGTCATTGTTGTCCTCGTACGTTTTCTGCGTTTTAATTTTTTAATTTTTAATTTAATTATTAATTTAGTTGTTTAAAATACGTGTCTCATTAATTAAAAAATCGTTATTAACTACTTTTTGCGTTAGGTCGAATTAGTTAGAAGTGCGGTTAATGAAAAACGGCGAATAGCGCAATGTTTAAAATCGGCAAAAATCATATTTTTATAAAAATTACTTATAGTGAAAGTCTGCTCATGTTATATTGAACCAACGAATTTTCTTTGATTTGTATGGTGAACATAATCTAGGATTAAGGCGTTCACATAGGTTGTATTATAAATAATTTATTCAATAAGTTATTTCACAAAAATTGCATTTTGATACTTTTGATTGGTGGTGTTTCACCGTTGATCATTTTTATTAAAATGTGATTTTTGAAAAATAAATCGCTGATTTTTAACAATGCCGCTTAAACTATATATATATATATATATATATATATATTATATATATATATATATATATATATATATATATCAAACTTCTCTCGATTTATTTAAGAAAAAAAAACCGGATAATTACGACCTATAATTTTGAAAAATCAACTCTCTGAATACCTATTTAAGATCTTGTCTGTTCTTTTAGACGAATTAAAGTTTCGATTCTTTCAAACGCAATTGTTCTTGAACTATATGCTATGTTAAAACTGGAATTTTTTTTTTTTTTTTTTTTTTCACCATTTCCAAATTTGTAACTAGCCAGTAATAGCTATCTAACAAATTGTATCTAAGATTCAATCACCTGTATGAAGGACACACCCCTTGGTGAGTCCTCCTATTTGTCAATGGGCTAAATCCGTAATCTTCGTCCTTTTTAGTCTTCTGAGATCTTGCTGCGTGTGTAGTAGTTGAGCCGCCAGCTCGTTTGGATGATGACGTAGCCGTTGAAGGTGTCTATTAGCAATTTTACGTATTTCTTCTTGTACTGGATGTACGCCTAGATCTAAGTGGATTATATAATTCGTCATATACCATGGAGCTCGGTATATTAGGCGTAAGATTTTATTTTGCAAACGATGGATTTTATTCGTGTTTGTCTTTTTTGCACAACCCCATAATTGCGCACTATACATCCATATGGGTTTCAGCATAGTTTTGTACAAAAGTACGCGATTACTTAAAGTAACTTCTGATCTGGGTCCTAGCAGCCAGTGCATTTTTCTAAATTTTAATTCTATCTCCCTTTTTTTTTTATCTATATGAGTTTTCCACGATAGCCGGCTGTCTAAATAAACTCCCAAATATTTAACTTCATCGAGCTTTGGTATTACTTGTTTATCGAGAGATACTCTGTGGCTATGTTGAAGCCGATTGCTGAATGTAATATGTGCTGATTTTTCTGGATTTATTTCTATCAGCCATTGTTTGGTCCAGTCACTGAATTTATTTATATAGCTTTGCAATTTGTTAATAGCTACACTTGGATCTTTATCAGATGAGAGTATCATAGTATCATCTGCAAACATGGCTATATCTACCATACTGTCTTTTGGTGTGTCCGCAGTATATAAAGTGTATAGTAAGGGACCCAGTACACTGCCTTGCGGTACGCCTGCCTCTATACCGTGAATATCCGACACATCTTCTCCATGTGTTACATAGAAGTGTCTATTGTGCAGATATGATGTGAGCAAAGGAAGGTATGCAGGCATGATCGTCCTGAGTTTGCACAATAGGCCATTGTGCCAAATTTTATCAAACGCCTTGCTTATATCCATAAATACAGCTTCATTATAATATTTGTTTTCCATCCCTTTTTCTATTAAGTTGACAACACGGTGTATTTGTTGTTCAGTGGAATGACCCTGACGAAAACCAAACTGATGATTTGGTATCACTCCTTTTTGTTGAACAATTTCGCTGATTCTGTGGTGGATTAGTTTTTCTAATAATTTAGCAGCGGTGGGTAGTAATGATATTGGTCTATATGATGAAATATTTGTTCCATCCTTACCAGGTTTCTGTATCATTATGATTTTTGCTAGTTTCCACTGAGCAGGAAAATAAGCAAGCCTGGCTATAGCGTTATATATATATGTCAAGAGCATAATTCCTTTTCTCGGTAGCTCCTTTAACATTCTCGGAGTTATCTTATCAAATCCTGGGGCTTTTTTGGGATTCAATAACTTGATTTGTTTTGCTATTTCGCCAGGTGAGAATATTTTTATTTTTAATTCATTACCGGCTACTGTAGTTAGGGTTGAAGCCTGAATAACTGTGTTATTGGTAATATGGAAATTAGGTTTAAATATTTTCTCGAGATATTTTGCATATGTCTCCGCTTTTTCTTTATTACTTCTCAGCCAAGTACCATCATCGTTCCTCATCGGTTGATTAGGTATTATCGGCTGTTTTAGAATCTTAGTCGCTTTCCAGAGGCTGTACTCGTTTTGCTTAAAAGGTGATAAATTACACAAATATTTTTCTACAGATCTATTTTTAAATTCACATAGGAGTTTTTTTACTGTTTTCATCATCCTGTTGGCTTTATTTTTATCCACTGGGTGCCTAGATTTTTGCCAGATTTTACGTAATCTCCTTTTCTCTATGACCGCTTTTTGTATATATTGTGGATATTCAGTTATAAATTTATGCTGCTTAAAGGTAGGGGTAGCAGCCCAAGCTGCAGTCTGCACTAGGTCTGAAAATGTTTTTATTGTATTTTCAATATTTGTTGGTGTTTTTAATGGGATGTTTAAATTTATTTGCTCTTCAATCACTTGTCTATAACATTCCCAGTTTGTATTTCTCGTATGTAAAAGCTTGTTTCCTTGGTTTATGATTATTTCTGCACTTAAAGTAACCATTACTGCTGAGTGATCCGATATTAGGTCATGGTATGGTGCTATTGATAGGTAGTTACTTGAAATGACCTAATGTACCTCGGCAAGGGGAAAATCGTTTTCTTGTTACCGTGGAAATGAATTTTAATACAACAAAACTTTTTTTCATAAAACGGTGAATTGATTCTAAAAGAACGATTGATTGATTCTAATAGAACGATGAATTGATTCTAAAAGAAGAAAGATTTGTTGTTGTTTTTTTTTTCGGATCCAACACCGTTTTATTTGATTACTTATTATTCTATGATAAATTTCCTCGTCCTTATACATTGGCCTCGCTGTATTAATACACGTAAAATATTTCAAATATTATTAATGAGGGTTATTAAAATCGACAAATTACATTATTTTTAATATTCTGTATATATCGGAACATCATTATCGGAGTGTTTCAGACACGTGTTCTGTATAAAAAAAAATCAAAACAATTTCAGTTTAGTTATTTTTTTTTTTAGTATCCGATAACAACTTCTGTCTTGCATACTACGTGTATATATGCTTCGAAAGTTAGTTTAATCGATATTACTTTTTAGATCGACGTTTAATAGCTCGTATAAAACTGTTATCGATTGCGTGCGAATGTTTACATATACTTACAGAATAAGCGTGATTGGGTAAGAGAATTGTGTTTGAAATAACTTTCCGAATTTAAGATTCACACGCCTCTTTATATGTGAATGTTTGTGGCTTGCACATTAGGGATAGGTTTTTTTTTTTTTGCGGTTAACCGGAATTCGTTATATTTATCTCTGTAATTCGGTTGTTATTAATTTTAATCGTATCTTCGAATGTTTAAAAACGGATAATTAATTTGAAAACTTCCCGAGACATATATAGCTAATAATGTATAAATCGAAAGTATTCATGTCGGCTGTTTCGAAATTACAAGCGGAAACGTTAATTACGTTTATTCTGTATTATCTTCGATCGTGTATTTTCATCGTTTGTGTCTTTGTTGAATTAAATAAAAAAAAAAAATTCAATATTATCGTTATATTTTTCTAAGTTTCGTTTACTATACGTATGTGTGGTATGGGGGGTAATTATTTGTTCGAAAATATTTTTTTTTAAAACGCGATTTAAAAGTGAATAATTATTAAATTTTTATATATAAAAATACCATAAAGCTTTGCGGCTATTATGCCATATCAAGTGGACGTAAAAAATAAAATATAAAAATGTATATAATTTATTTAAAAAAATATATATAAAAGAAACAAATAATTTAGACGTATGAAATATTTAATTAAACAATGTTTTGCAACATTCGCTATCAGATTATTTTGTAAATAACTGTTTTTACTATTCGCCATTTTTTTGTAATATTGCAGATCTAAATTATTTAATTTTTGATTTTCTCCCTTTCATATTTTTTTTACAAATATTTTTATATTTTATGTCCACTCGATATGGCCGAAAAGCTTTGTAGTCTTTTTGCCTAAAAAAAAATTTAGTGATTTTAACTGCTAAATCACTACATTCCGCAATGTTCAAAAAATGTTTATATACACATATGTATATATTATTGCGAGGTTAGAAACAAGAATTTTCTATTGAAATTAAAGTTTCCAATTACGCTATTGTATCTAACACATCAGAATCGGTAATTCGTCGCCATCAAATTATCACTTAAATTAAAATATATTAACAACTTTTTCTTTAATTTAAGAAATAATGTAGCCTATTATTAAGTATTTTCCGCTTAACATAAAACTTATTAGATTTAGGAATGACTCATGACGTAGACCGGCAGTTCTATGTCCCCGAATTGAAAGATATGATTAATATTATACAAAGATTAATCGCGGATGGTAAGTTCGACACATGTGTGTATCTTTCAGTACATTCTATATTAATGAATAAAATAAGTGATCGTGATGCGTGCGTTTAATGTATGCGCCTATATATATTAAATGGAATAGATATAGATGTTATTTAAACGTGAATAATATATATATATATATAATTTTAAAAACTGATTTAATAAATGTATTTAGTTATTTACTGGATATTTTGTTGGCCTTGGATTTAGCTTAGAAAAAAAAAAATATATATATATACATATACATAAAAATAAACAGATATTTCTTTAATAAGTTACTTCCCGACCATATTTTACGGTAGGGATGTGGACTTCGCTTTTGAGGTGTTCTATACTCCGTAATTCTATTTATTTTTTTAAATTAAATTAAATTTAAAATTTAATATTCGTTAAATGTTCAATGTGTACGTGATGATGATGCTCCTATGCATTACATTTGTGATCGTTTCGAGGTTTGTATTATGTAGTGGGTATTCGGCTTGTGTGTTCTTTTGTCGATGTACACCTGGTATGTATATTATATTTATTCATTTGTCGAGAAATATGCTTGCGTATATTGGCAGTGGGATTATATAAATGGAGCGTAAATACTGTGTGTGAGACTTGTGAATCCATACTTTTTGTTATTTAAAAATAATTCAGTGTACTATTTAATAACTATGAGCCAACACTATAATTGTCTTTTTAGCTATTGTGTGGGCTTCATTACAATAAATATGGTGATTATATTTACTAATGTTAACAAAAAAATGAATGGAATTGTAATAATTTATATTGTTTAATTTTTACTTGTTTACGTATTTATTACCCGTCGAAATTACTGAGACGACTGAAATTAGAACTGAGTTTCGATGATATTAAATATTTCTGTAATAATGTTTATATAATAAACAACGGAAAAGTAGTTGAAATCGTTAAATTTTATATATATAAAGCACACAAAGCTTTTCGGTTATTATGCCATATCAAGTGGACATTTTATATATATATATATATAGATAGATAGATAGATATTCGTATGTGTGTAGATGTATACAATTTATAAAATAAAATATATATATATATATAAACTTATTTAGATGTATAATAGTTAGTTAAACATGTTTTCCCACGTTCGCTATTAGATTCTTTTACCCTTTACTATTTTTTGTAATATTGCATATCTAAATGAAGTATTTTGTTTTTGTTTTTCTCCCTTTTATAGATAGTTTTTTTTTACAAATTGTATATATTTTTATATTTTATTTTTATGTTCAATTAATAGCCGAAAAGCTTTGTGGTCTTTTTATCAAAAAATTATTTACCGATTTTAACTACTTTTTGATTGTTTATTTTTTAAATCACTATATTCCGCAATGTTCGAAAATATATTATTTCTAGGATAGAAAGAATTTTTTAACGCAGCTTACAATTATGTTATATATTATTTTGAAATTAAAGTTTCCAATTACGGTGTTGTATCTAACACATCAGAATTCAAATTATCGGTTAAATTAGAATATATTTCAAAATCGTTCTCCATATTTTATACAAAGTTTGATGTCGAATTATTAATAATTTCATTAATCGTCTTTGTTTTTCTAATAGAACCGTTTACTATTAAGATTCGGATTAAATATTTAAATTACACAAATTACAGTAGCCTTTATTTCTATATTTATTTTAAAAACACATTTATAATATTACACATACTAGTTACTTAATGTTAATTTGGTCATTTTTCTCCCAGTTGTTTCCATTCCAGACGATATATGTTTTACGCATCCAAAACTTTCCGACGTGTTTGTCATGTCGCCCCTCCATCTCATTTTCGGTATTTAGCCTTTTTCCGTCTAGTGGAAATCATTTAGGGCACTTCTTGGTCCATATGTTTGTTTTCATTCAAATGACATGTCCGGCGCAATTCTACATCATTTCACGTACTTTTTGGATAACATTTTTCGATTTATTGCTTAGTATTTTATTGTTTACTTTGTCCAACCTTGTTACCCCAATCATTATTCTTTCCATTGCTCTTTGAGCTACCTGTATTTTTTGACTTTGTGTGATCGTCAGTGACCATGTTTGTGCACCATACGTTATGGTAGGAAGGTCACACGTGTTATAGATCTGTGCCTCCTTCGTGCGATTGATATTTCGTACGAATATTTCTTTTATCGACTAGATTTTTTCCCATCTCAACGTTATTATGTGGTTTATTTCTTTTTCTGTTCTATCTGTAAAAGAGATTATTTGGCATCGTCTACTCAACATAACACTTTTCCATTTATTTTTATTTTTATTTTTTCTCCATTTGTTAGTAACCTCGTTTTTTCAAAATTTATTTTCAGACTCTTTGTTTTTAAGTTTTTCCCTAGTTCCGTTAACGTGGTTTTTAATTGTTTTGCAGAAGCTGAGATTAAAGTTACATCATCTGCGAATCTTAAGTTTGATATGTAAGTTCCGCAATATTTACACCATTTTGTTTCCAGTTCAAATCTCTATAAATATTTCTTCCTGCATTATTAAATAGAACTGGCGCGGTTTGGTCTTCTTGTCGTATGTCCTTCCTTAAGGGGAAATTTTCCCCTTCTTTATCCAATATAATTTTTTCACGTCCATTATCGTATATGTTTTTTATAATTCCAATGTATTTGGGCTGTATATTTTTCTAGTACCTGATATAGACCGAATCGAATGCTTTATGAAAATCTACAAATGCTAGGTACATTTTTATATTATACTCTTCTGTCTTTTCTATTGACTGATTTATTGTATGTAGATTGTCTACAGTTGAAAAACCGGATCTAAAACTTGCTTGATCCTGTTGCTGTTAGTTGTCTCATTCTTTATACGGCCTTGTATAAATTGTTTCCGTAAGTACTTTGTACAACGTTTGCACAAGACTTATAGGTTTATAATTTCTTATTTATGTCTTCCTTTTTAACTTTTTTTTTTTTTAATGAAGTCACCGATCGAGAATATATTTACTTGATTGTGTTTAAAATTAAGAACCTACGAATTATGAACAGACATTTAGTTTAGTGGAAATGTCGTTTTGACATTTTTCGACGAATATTTTCTTTATTGTATTTATCTTTCGTTAAATAAAAAAAAGAAAAAAGCAAGTTTTTGAGTTGTTATGTTCGAACCCATTATGCTTTATTACCTTTCTTAAATACTTCAATTGTCCAACTGTTTACACTTAATCGACGTTAGTTTGTATTTTATTATAAGTAACCCTAAAATTGCATTTGATATGTATATATATTTCTACCCGTCATTTTGTTGTCCAAACAGAGTTCTCTATTCTATCTAGAACATCTACAAAATCTGCATAGCTTTTTTGACTCTCGTAATTTTTCACTAGTGTAGTAGCGAGACATTTCTTTCTCTAATATATATATATATATATATATATATATATATATATATATATATATATATATATATATATATTTTTATTTATTTATTCGTATGTTTTCGGGTATAAGTAGTAATTATCTTATAAATTAATATATATAAAAAAACACTATTATAATATTTTATAAATGAATGTCTAAATTTTTAATCCATTATTTTGCTGATTCTGTCAGCTTTGCGATCTCCTTCCATCCAACGATTAATGCACGCGTTGTGCAATTCTGTAAGATGTGATTGATTGTTTCTTTCTTTTATCCGCAATCACATACTGTATTTTCGCTGATCCCCGAAGTATTCAACATTTTTCTGCATCTTCTATGTTCCGTTCTGGTACGATTAAGTCTCGCCCACAGTAAGATTAAAATCTGGCGGTTCAACACAAGGATCTTGTATGAGTTTGTGTTTATCCGGATTTTCAGTCGACCATTTATGTCTCGCAAGTTTGAGTATTGTCGAAATTATCAGCGATTAGTTGAGCCGAACTTTTGTATGCAGGTTTCCTCGATGTGAGTCGTTGTACAGTATTTGTATCTAGATGTATCGCGAGGGCTTCGTTGCTGTTATATTTTGTCCATTCTTTTACAGCAGCCTTTTTTTTTTACGTCGGATGTCCGGGGGCATTATATTACTTAGTACCGGTAACCACGCTACTGGAGTTAACTTCACAGTACCAGTTATATATAGCATGTGACGGACGAATTTTGCTGTTGAAAAGTTCAAAGACGATACGTGGTTATTTAGGTTCTCGTATTTTGATAGTGTTTTGTATACATTCCTTTCGATGATTTCAACGAGAAAATATTTGTTCCGCACGTTATAACGAATTATTATTATTATTATGTATTTGTCTTGTAAATATTTTATAATCAGGTTATTTTTTAATCTACGCTCGAATAACAATAATATCGATTGTTTTGTAAACATTAGTTCGTTTTTGTAGCCTCTAATATTATACTGTAGTTTCTTTTTCCATAAAACTTATAGTAACCAAAAAAATAAAACCTTTCGATGAATCATTACTGGCCAACTTTTCTTTTTATATTATTGATAAATTTATGTATATTTTTTCAATTTTATTTACATTTTTAAAATTATATATGTATATATGAAACTATTATTATTATTATTATTATTTTACCTCGCTGATTGTGTCTAGGTTTTCACATCTGTACAACGTCTTATTTTCAATATATGTAAGGCTAGATTTTTTTTTCTTAGGTTTTTATTTATCCTATCGTTTGTTAGCGTATTTTTTCGATCGTAAGCTTTCTTTGATTTATATATAAATCATCGATGCGAGGTTCATATTCCGATAGAATACATGTTTTGTGTTATTTTATGTTGCAGGTCATTGTTTCAGCACACCTGAGACTATACAGATTAAACTAGAACCAGGGATTTGGTAAGATTACTCGCATTCGAATAGTATTATTAAAATTTCGGGATCGAATATTGTTATTAACCTTAATTATATAAAATTTATGTCTATATTACCGCTGAAATGACTACTAGAATGGTTTATTGGTATGTAAAAGAATTCTGTCCAAATGACTTGTAATTATGAGTTTAAGATTTCGTGTAAAAATTTACGGATAAGTTTTAAATAACTATATATTATACGTATACCTCTTTTAGTAGCAAGTATTAAGCGACGTTTTTAAAAATTACGATTGACGAAATAAAAATTGTTTCGTTTCACTTATATCAATTTGACCGTTTTAGTCGCAGTGTTCCCTCTTACGTTACACGAACTTTTACCACTTACAAAATGATCTGTTTTCAAAATAAAGGATATTTTCTAATCATAAATCATTAAAAATTATCTAGATTAGTCTAAAAAGAGATGCAAACTGTTACTTTATATGTTTTCACTTTTTTAAATCTCGAAAAGAAATTAGCTATTAAAATGAGTTTACACGTTACTCAGGAAATTGAAAAATTTATAAAAAATATAATGTATGACTGAATAGGTCAAGCGCGAAACATTTAATACTTCAGCGAGAAAATTAAGATATATTTTAATCGTACGTATAATTATGAATAATGAAAATTGAAATCATCTGGATAGGTGTTTTTTTGGCTTTACCGTTTTTGACAATAATCATTTTAGTTTCATGTTCTAATTACGAATTTACGTTTTAAAAGTTGAAACTAATCAGGTGAAAAATAGTTATTTTACGAAATATGAAACTGGAGATGTAACGTATATACTTTGCGAAAAAGTGTATTTGGAATTATATAATAAACGGAAACGTGTTCGAACGGGAAGTACAGATTAGCGTTTTACATTTATTAAAATTAAACTATAATTAATGATAAGTTCGGTGTAAATGATTTTTGTTTTGTTTTAATCTACCTCGTAAAAGAGCACAAAGATTCTTCTTAACTGCGTTTAGAGTAACACTGTGAAATAATAACATTCGTTTGTTATGCAATCGCGCATGCGCTTATAGGTAAATAAATCGTACGATGTATCATTTTTATTTGCATTCTATCTGAGGTCGATACGCATGTTTCGGAATACATTATTTTTGTTGTTATCATCGAGATCTTTGTACTTTTTGATAAGTGTGATTAGTTGTTATTTACATCCGTTTACATTATTCCGTTGTGATGTTATATGTAGTATACGAACTTCTGTGTTTAATATTTTAAAAAAAAAAAAAAACAATTTAAATCTCATTAATAATGTCGCATTTTTTGAGCGATAAATGTCTCATAATGATATTTAAAATGTTTTTATAATCTGTTTCTACGTATACGTCTCCTTAAAATGAAAATTAAGATAAGTCTCCTATCTTTAAACATGTTTTTCAATTACAAAGGCGTTTTTTTTTAAATAAATATTTATGTTGTTTATGAGGATATGTCTAATAAATATTTATGTTGTTTATGAGGATATGTCTAATAACGTACCCTACTAAAAAAAAAAAATTTTTTTGGTTCTACCGAGTACCGTACCACGTTGTAAGCTTTATTTGTATATGTATGGTATTATCTGGTACGTATTGCTCTTGAATTTTATCCTGTATTTGCAATGTCTTCCAAAGTTAATCCATGACGAACCTTATTGAATTTACATTTTTCATTTACTATCACTTTGTTCGATGATTCCATAAACATGAGCAAGTAGTCTAGTCTAATGTTAAGCAGTGCAGAAATTCTTCGCAGACCTGTTTGTAGCAGTATGACATCACCCTTGCAGAACTATATCGAGTTTACGTTTTCTCTTCGATTTTAACCGGTCGTAGATATTGATAATAAAAATTCCTTCGATTTAGTTACTCCTATTTTTGTTTCTGAATTGAGGCGCTTATAATTATCTAATTATCGGTATTTTTTGACACACACACACACACACACATATATATATATATATATATATATATATATATATATATATATATATATATATATATGTATGTATATTTAAAAATAATTTATATTTTAAATGAAAACGAGAACTTTTTAAAGGTGGTAATAATGTAACGTCATTGTGATGTTTGTGTTATTGTTTAACAAATATATACATATGAAACAGTCAGACTTGGTTTATAGAGGAAAAATTAACAAAGAATAAAATAAAAAAAAAACAGTTTTAACATCTGCGCAAGTGTTCAATTTTTATTAATATATATATATATATATATATATATATATATATATATATATATATCCTTAATTCGTTTTCCTCGTCTGCTATTTTAATCTATTCTCCCACCATTTTTTTTAAAAAAAGTCTTTCGTAATGTTTTACATTCGATACACAAAAGGTTATTACTTTTCTTGTTCTAATTTATCTACCAACATATACATTTGTTAAACACCTTGATAATAGCCTCTATATATATATATATATATATATATATATATATATATATATATATATATATATGCGTGTGTGTTAGCGGGTGATAATACTTTACACTCGTATATTACGAAAAATTATAAGTAAAGATTTTTTACACGTATGATTCATACTTACAAGTAAAGTTTTAATAACGTTACAAAGAAGAAGTGTGGACGTGATAGTTCTGAACGAATAATTTAATTAGTAACTAAGTATATCTAATTATCCCAAATACTGTTAATAACGCGCGAGAGTAATAAAATAAAAAAATATTTCACTTACTTCTTTCCCCCCCACCCTCACCCAAAAAAACCCCTGTGGAATTCCGATTTTGACCGTTATTTCTTGTAGCTGTATGATATTAAAAAAATACGATTAAAATTTTCAATGCGTGGTTCTACAAAATTAAAATATAAATTTTGCAAATTTGTTGTACGGGTCGTATTTTGTATGTTTCCCCTTCACCGATTTATATTATTCGGATTGTTGGAATAAAGTAAATAATTTAGAAAAGGCATTTTAGAATTTTTGAAATCGTTTGTTAATAGTATAACTGCAAATATCGTATATCGTAGTTCTTTATAATATGTACAGTAAAACTTCTTTTAATCATCACTGTAGCATCAGCTTCTCGGTACAAAAGAAGTTTCATTGAACATTTACTGTCTTCTGACGTTACAACAACAGTTAAAAGTATTTTGGAAAATTTACAACATTAAGGGACTTAATTTTAAAGTTGCCAGTGCATGGATTGTCCTTGAAATGTTAAACCTACAGCATGGGTAGAATAAACTTTGACCTGAACCTGCACTACCCACTAGCGAAACAACGGCTAGTATTGACGAAATCGTGAAGTTTTGCAATATAAGGGTCTGTTTAATAATGATACACCAACAACTGAAGATGTAACAGATTGCGTAGAATGAATGAAGGTTTGGAAAGTTTGACTCACGCAGATATATATTGTGTATGTAATGTTCAGCAGTCCAATAATGGCGAAATAACGACGATGAAGAATCAAAATACAACCAAAACAGCCATTCGAAAGCTGAAATAATGTTAACCAAGTGCATCGATTGGTTTGAAAGACAAGAGAAGGCAAATTTTACGCATACACTACTGAACATTGCCGTAAAGGAAGCTCAAGCTGCAAAGAAAGGAAAGAAAGTTACCGATGCTTTTAAGATGTAAAAAATTTGACATAGAGACAGTTTTTCTAGGTAATTGTAATATATTGCACTATTTTTACAGTAAATTTCTAAATAAAAATACAGTACTCTAAATGTTATCCAATTAAACATATTTTTTGAAGATTTCTTTCCTAATGGATTTACAATAAGGTATAGTATATGTAATTTGTAACGGAATTTCAGTTATCCGTCACAGGCTCGGTCCCGAGGGTCACGGATAAAAGAATGTCTGTTGTATACGTTTGTCGCGAACGAACAAAATTAAAACATACCTCCACTATCTGCTCTGATTATTATTATTATTATTATTATTATTATTATTATTATGTTTTAGCTGGAAGGATGAAGAAGTTGACAATAATTGCGTAGTTCGTGCAAGAGGACTTCCATGGCAATCTTCTGATCAAGATATAGCCAAATTTTTCCGAGGATTGAATGTTGCTAAGTACGAGTTATTTTTTTTTTTTTTAATAATTTTTAAAAGTTTTATTAAAATAATTACTTTACTACGATTAATTTATAATCATGTCAATTATGCATGACGTTTGTTTTCTATTTAACGTTTTGAAATAAGAGTTATAAAATCGCCGTATGCAATTTTGCAGGGGCGGTGTCGCTTTATGTTTAAGCGCGCAAGGTAGAAGAAACGGAGAAGCGTTGATACGATTTATTAATCAAGAACATCGCGATATGGCTCTAAAACGTCATAAGCATCATATCGGTAATCGATATATTGAAGTGTACAAAGCATCCGGAGAAGACTTCGTGAATGTTGCTGGAGGTATAGTAGTCTTTTCTTTTCCCCGTGTATTGTATTTCATTAACACTACGCGGATACGCGGTAGAGTTGGAAGTTTAGCGAATATTTAGTTTATTTAAACGTTATATAATTACGATTTTTTTTTATAGGAAATAATAATGAGGCTCAGGCATTTTTAACCAAAGGTGCTCAAGTTATCGTCCGAATGAGAGGGTTACCGTACGATTGTACTGCTAAACAAGTGGTAATTGTTTTTATTGTTTCGACGGAATTGTAACATGTTCCCATTTTTTTCTATCGTGAGAAAATTTACGTCACTATACAATTAGTGATATAAAATAATGCTAAAAGTTGACCATTTTCGTTGCACATTTTACATTTGCATAAAAAAAGATTAGTAACGAAGACAAGAAACTTAATAGTTTTCGGGGAAAAAAATTGGATTGTTAAAACCGTGTTTCCGATTTTACTAAATCAACAAAATCAAAACAAAAAAACCGCTATTTATCGGATATTCGATTTAACCCGTTCAATCACGTATTATCATTTCCTTTTACAGAATATTTTGATGAGTAATATTTTGTGTGTAATACTGCTTTTTAAATAACTAGATAATTTCTAATGTGTTTTATAAACATTTTTATTCTATGTCAAACAAATTTCCCTTATTATAAAAACAGATAATTTTTTAGCATTAATAATGTACGAAAAAATTTGTAAGAATAAATTATACTTCATTATACTTCTTTCAAACTTTAATGTTTAAAATAAACGTTAATGCCAAAATTCTACGATTTAACATTTGTTACTACAAATGTTACCGATATCGGCGATGAATTGAATATTTTTTTAAAAAAATTAATTTTAAACAAATTGTATAACAAATTAGATTGAAAATTATTATTATAATTAATTATACAAAAATTTTTAAATAATTTAAACATAATTTTTTCGTAGTCGCGATTTGTTTTACGCGGTCTGTTATTAGTATCACGATTGCGGTTTGAATTGGTTACTGGGTTCGGTTAGGTTTCAGGAGTATCAGATGCTGATAAGCACGGATACTACATTTTTATCTTGCCCAGTATTAGGAAAAATATTTTTTAACATTATTGCAAAAACTAAGAGCCTCCTATATTTCTGTCGTTAGCGTTAGTATCGCTCTTTTCAACTTGTTCCGCAATTAAAAAAAAAATAATAATTTCGATGAAAAATTTTTCATCACTAGTCGTTTTTATACAAATGTGAATTGTTATCTAAAAATATGATTTTCGTAGACATGTGTATAAACTTAATGTCTCCCGTGTAATACAAAAAAAAAAAAATGACTTTTTAAAATGCAAAAAGATTTTATCGTTCTATTTTGACATTTGATTCTCGTTTTTTAATATTTTAATTTAAGTTCGTTTCGGTGTAATCGTAAGTATATATTTTTTAAAAAATCGCTTTAATTACATAATAATCGATATTCGATGGTGGCGATTTGAATAATGTTTACTGCGGTTAATTTTCCGTTTTAGTTTAATTTTGAATCTTACGTGAGCTGTCAATATTCGACTTTTAATAAACCGTGTTAAATATTCATTTTTATAATGAAGTTGTTTTTTTTTCCCACGTATATCTATTTGAATTCCGAAAATATTTTTCCATAAAAGGTCGCGCACGTATATCTATTTGAATTCCGAAAATATTTTTCCATAAAAGGTCTCGTGTATTTTTTTAAATAATTTTTATATTTAAACATCTTATTTCCTGTAATATATTATCTTGTTTAGTTATAACAAAGCGTCTATAAGTTGGAGTGTTTTTTTTTTTTATGATTTTGAATTCTTGCAGAATTTCCCACTTGTACGTCAAACGTGTATAACAACTTTGCGATTAGAAAGTTATTCTCCATTTGACGTTTGGATTATTTTAATTCGGGTTGTTTAAATTTCTTCATGTAATTCAATTAGACATAATATGCTTGTTTGACCAAAAAATGTTAAATACATTAATTTATTTACTGCGACAATTAAAGGGAATATATGATAAACTGTTCAGCTTGAGAAACAGCTTTTATTTTTAAATTTATTATTCGTGTAAGTTATATATTACAGACGGCGATAATACATTCTTGTTAAATAGGATAAAAGTGAAACTGTATACAAATATACTACTTTAACCTAGTTTCGTTCATTATCCGTAATCTTTTTTATTAGATTTACGATGTTTAAAATAATACTTAAAAGTGTGAAACCGTTATAAATTATATAAATCCGGGGTTTATTGAATATTCTAATTTCTCTATGAGAAACTTAGCGTAATGAATTTATTACTAACGTAAATCATGATACTGTTATCGGTCATTGAGGAAACAAATGTCAATCTCAGTTTTCAAAACATTTTTATGGTATTAACATTATTAAATTGACACGTTAAAAAGACTGGAAATTTAATCTGTTTTTTTTATATATATATATATATTATTTACAACGATAATAAATTAATACGATATTTGAGTTATAGTTAAGTTGTTTTTCAACATTAATTGTTTGTCTGTATTTGTTGCTGTCAGTTTATTAATTAATGTTTTAGTGTTTCTAGTTAATTCGAATAAATTGAAATGTTACTAGTGTAATTTCAAGTAGTAGTTTTTTGTTTTATTGTTTTTACTGTTTATTAAAAAGAAAATCATCGAGGTTTGTCAAATTTGTTTTGAAACAGATATTATATATAACGTATATAAATTTATAACTATAAATGGCTGATTCAAAGTTACGCGATTTTAGTTGGAATTCTTTGAAGCTGGCGGCGAAGAACAGTCGTGTAAAGTAATGGACGGCGAGGATGGCGTATTGTTCGTTAAAAAACCGGATGGACGTGCTACCGGGGATGCTTTTGTTTTGTTTGCTAACGAAGAGGATGCCCCTAAGGCACTCAGTAAGCATCGTGAACTCATTGGTACAAGATACATCGAGTTATTTCGAAGTACCACAGCTGAAGTACAACAAGTATGTAAAATGATGAACTTGAAATATAGGAGAAAAAAATAAACCATTTAGGTTATTTAGGGTTTTACTACAATATTATTCATCATTATTTAACCGACTTCCGGTTAATTTTCATCGCAGGTGTTGAATAGGTCAATGGATCCTAAAACGTACGAACAGCAACAACAACAACCCTCTCCAGCTTCCTTACCATTACCACCGCCGCATTTATCTTCCTTATCGTATTTACCTCAGCACATAATTACCAGTGGCACAAGAAAAGATTGTATTCGCCTACGTGGTCTTCCGTATGAAGCAATGGTTGAACATATATTGGAGTTTTTAGGCGATCATGCTAAAAATATTGTGTTTCAAGGTGTTCATATGGTGTACAATGCTCAGGTTAGTGGTTTTTTTTCTTCTTATTCTCTAAAACAAATATCTTTCTCCAAAAGCAGTACCATTTGGCTTGAAGTGATGGAAAATATGTTATAAAATTGTCTAAATTTTATTTCTGTTTGCTATTATAATATTTGTTTTTTTTTCTCTTATACATTGTGCGATTTATCAGTTCTAATCAACGTTTTAATTTTATATGTTCGGTCAGATTTGAACTAAAATTTATTTAGTTAGCGTACACGATCGTTCGAATGTAACTAAATAACAAGAACTTCGGACAATGGCTACCAATAGGATACAATAGCAACATTAGCGAATAAAAAAATCTCTACATTTTAATAATAAATATAATGACTTGTTAACGTGTATATTCAGCGTTGAAGTAGCACTCTTATATGCAATAGACGAAAAATGTGTTTTTTTCATTATTATTGTATTGTAGGATAATTAAAAATATTAAGTGTTGTTCGAGCGATATGAATATATATATTCGGATTGTACGAATTTATATTTTTGGAAGGCACGTTTATAATATAATGCAAAACAAGTACAAAAATCTAATATATAATTATAAAAATATTTAACACTTAAATTATCTCGGTGGTATTCATATTTTAGTGTAAAATTACGACCTGTTCATTATATTGAGCTTGTTTTATTGTCTCTGAATTAGGGTCAACCGTCAGGTGAAGCGTTTATACAAATGGATTCGGAACATAGTGCTTTTTCAGCTGCTCAGATGAGACACCATCGTTATATGTACTTTGGGAAAAAACATCGTTATATAGAAGTATTCCAGTGTTCCGGAGAAGATATGAATTTAGTGTTGACCGGTGGCATTCCAGCGACTGTACCTGCAGCTGGCGCCAATACTCCTGTATCTCCTATCAAGACATTGATATCACCGGGTATGTTGAATACAACAACACTATTACCGAC
This sequence comes from Coronaproctus castanopsis, assembly GCA_032883995.1. Classification (NCBI taxonomy): domain Eukaryota; kingdom Metazoa; phylum Arthropoda; class Insecta; order Hemiptera; family Monophlebidae; genus Coronaproctus; species Coronaproctus castanopsis. The sequence goes on along the minus strand of CM065052.1, from coordinate 220,069,723 downwards.
TAACCCGAATCACGCTACTACTACTAGTGCTCTCAGTGCTACATCTTTACCAACTTCCGCCTTAATTCCGCAGCCCGCTGCCGGTGCGCCCACTCTTACATGGGATCCCGTATCTGCTCAAGTGGCTTCTTTACAAATGCAACAGGCTCTGTCTCAAGTTCAAGCTTTACGCTCTCAACAAGAGAGTGCATGGCTTTATCAATTGGCGGCCCAGCAACAACTTCAACAACAAATGCAGCTGGCTGCTTTAAGCGCTGCTGGTAAACAAATTTCTTGGGCCGACCTAAACGGAGCTTCGGCTGCCACTTCTGTTCTTCCAGGCTTACAGCCTGCTGTATCCATTGGAACACCGATGACTTCCATGGTAAATTCCACAACTGTAAATTCTGCCGCTACATCTGCAAAATCTAAAGTTAGTTTCTCGCCGACTATATATCCGGGTCCTGCTTCAATTCATATTCCTCAAACTTCGTTAACGAGTACTCATCCCACGCAACAACCCTTATTTCTGATAAACATTCCTCGAATTACTTCTGTTCCTCAACAGCAAGCTGCGGCTAAAATTAATCCCCCTTCTCCAACACCAGCTGGAACTGCTGCAGCCGCTGCGATGACATTACCAACTCACGAGCAAATATTAGCATCTACTTCTCAGTACAGTAATGCGGCTTTGTTAAATTTTAAACGAACATGGGAGCAAGCATTTCCTATGGCAAACGTTATGTCTGGTCCGAATGCTAAGCGTCAACCTTATCCCATATCCACGTTACAATCTATACCGGCAACTTCTTTATACAATGTTCCACCGCCTCAACATATTACTCCTTCTTCGGCAGCAGCAGTTGCAGCTGCTGCTGCAGTTCAACAACAAACTACAGTCGCATTCCCAGCGAACCAGTACTATGCTGCAAATTAATCGTATCGTTTAATTAGATTACATTTGGTTATATATGTTATTCCTTATAATTTAGTACATTCCATCGCACACATTCCTAATATCCGTAATATTAAGTGTATATAAAGTTGTTCTCGATAGTGTACATTTCGTTTTTAACAAATAGCCAGATGTGTTAATTTTTATTATACGTAATTTGTGGAAACCACGTAACACTTCACATTTATTATTCTTTACATACAGTCTAAACGTTCAACAGAGCAGATTTATTTTTAATGAAATTTTCTGCCTTGTAGATTTACTTACCTCAGTCACACCTACGAATCTATTCTCCCATAATTTCATCATCCGATTATTCAATGTTCTGAAGAATATTAAAAAAAAAAAAAAAATTGATGTAGACAGTAAATAAATTAGCGTATTTTATCATTTTTTCGGTTACATTCTTTTCAAATAATTTCACTTTAATCAGTTATTTCCAAAAATGATTTGGGCATCCGTACGATAATAATTTTTTCGTTTGAAATTTATTTTGATAACAATCGACAAAGTTAACTCATTTTTAACCTTAAATAATAATTATCATTACAATAAACATCATCATTGACGGAGAAAATTCGACTCGGAGAAAGAAAAGCCGGGATACTGTTCATGATAATGGTAGTTGCTTGTATTTACATTTCGAGATATATCTGTCAATTATTGGTTATCGTATAACAGGGTTGCACGAATGTCTTCCATTTTTTAATAGATTTTTTTTTTTGTAATACGGTGTTTTTAATATTTTTGTTTTCCTAATTTGCATGTAACGGAAGTAACCAGTTCTTTCCCCTCTATTTTTTTTTGTTATTTGTTACATCTATAAGAAAACGATATCTATATATATTTGTTATTTTTATTATTTTTTATTTTATACATTTATTGCATAAAAAATACTATATACATTCCGCTTCGGTTGTGCGATTTATTTATTGATTTTATATACCGTGAAGATATTATTAATTTTTTATATAATTAATTTTAGTGTTTTAATAATAATGTCCATTGTTTATTTTAATAAATATACGATTAACAATTTACGATTCGCCGAAAAATACGAGGTCTATAATGTGAATTAATTTTTTAGGAAATATATTTAGCAGTTATTTGGAGGTTCTATATTTGTTTTTTTACACGAAATAAACTATTCTTTTGAATAATCAAATGATTAAGTTTCGATTAAATAAAAAAAATATAATTTTGTTTTTCCAAAATAAAAAAAATATTATAATTTTGTTTTCCTAAAATAAAAAAAAAAAAAAGTAAATTTAATTATTCGATATATATCATATTAGTTGAATGCTTTTACTATTTAGTGCGGTTTTTTTTTTGTTTTAGCTTTGTTTAACTTATAATATGTATAAACGACAGTACGTAACGTTTTGAAATACTGTGTTTTGGTTTATATGTTCGGTAATGTACGTTAAACGCTTTTTTTTTTCTTCTTAAGTTTAATTTTAACTTTTTAAACATCGTGAATTATAACGCTTTAATCATTCGTTTATTGAAAATAGTGATGTAACATCAGTTAATCTGTTATCGAATGTGCTCAATAAAATAAAATTAATGCATTCGATAAGAAAGTCGTGGAATCTTCGAATAATAATAATAATAGTTACTTTAATTAAATAATATTCTATATATTTTTATTGAAATTGATTAAAAGGCAATTATGCTTTATTTTTTCTTTCGATAAGGTTTGTTCTTTATTATTATTTTCTGAATTCGCTAAACAAGAAATTTGTTACACTTATCCGAAAAAAATCTTTAATTATCTTTTAATAATTCGTAATTTATTTATTTTTAATATATTACAATTAACAATTACATGTAGGCTTGCTAAGATTTTTATTTTCCTCACTCGGTGCAGTATTTTTATATTTTATATCTACAATTGGTGTGAATTGGTGTTGGTTTCGGGCGATACTTTATACCGAATTTTAAATCGTGTTGTTTAGGACAAGTTAAAAATTGGAACGTACGGTGATCATATCTCAGGAGTTGGGTAAATTACTAGAAAAATATATATATACATTTTTTTTTGGTTATTTAATGGATATAACTATTTGCGGATTGGTATTTTGGATCATAATTGCGAAACAGACGTACAACACCTTTTTTTATATATACATACATATATATATATATATATATATATATATATATATATATATATATATATATATATATATATATATGATGGTAGCCAGTTATTAAATAATGTAATGTATATTAGCGATAATATAAAACTGAACACCCAACTAACGGCAAACATGTTTCAAATAAGAAAATTCATATTGTTTGCGTTATAAGAATTTGGTGTACTAAATATATAAGTGTTCATAATATAAATTTCTGTGATAAATGTTCGTTTATGAACGTTGTACCCCCATCATCGACATTCAAATTCGACTAGGAAGGACAATTTTTTTCATATTAAAAACACATTTAACACAGCTGTTTATGAAAACCACACTTCATTCGTCTGGTTGGTCTTTTATCAATCTTCAAACGATTGTAGGGATTTCCAAGCGACATCCATTACCAATTTTCTGTTTCACTACATATTTTAAAAGTATACTAGTTATTATCTGATGATAACGATGAACATATTTCATACCGCGAAATATTTTTCATTTGGAAATTATAAAAATCTTCCGATTTGTTTGATAAATTTTATTTCCTATGCTAACAAATCGTATTCACGCGATAAGTCGCCATGATATGTTGAAAAATATACCTTTGTTTATTCCGAGTTAAATGTATATATTTTTGCTTAATTTTGTGCAAAATTCGCTAATATTTCAAATTATAACCTTTCATTTATTATTATTTAATTTTCCTGTTGGTCGTTGAAAAATCGATGAAAAATGTTGTTTTCATTCACACTACTTCGTCGTTATCTCTATTCATAAACTTTGGTTTGTTTATACATTAGGAGTGTTTACCCTTATTTACACACACACCCACACAAAAAAAATCAGTTGATTTTTGTTTAGAGAACTTTTTATACGATGGTAATATAAAATGCTGTATTTTTAAAATAACTAATTTTTTCGAATAATTCGATTAAAAACATTAAACTGACGATAAAAATATTTGGCATGGTTAATTTACTATTATTTAAAAAACGTCAACAATTTCTATGTTTGAGCTATTATATGATATTAAAAAATATATGTATATATTTTTCGAAACATAAATATGATGATGTAAAAATGCACGGAGGAAAATAAATTTCTTAAAAGTTTACGACTTATTGAATGATTTCAATTATGTTGATGAACGTGGTACTGAAAACCGATCGTTTTTACTTTTTTTTTTTTTTTTTATTATTATTAAATATATTCGTTAAAATAAATTATAGTGTTTTTTTCTCGAGGTTTGTTAATATTTTTATTTTACATTTTAAAATTTAAATTATTCGTTACGCGTATAACATATACATATATATATATATCCAACTTCTTCCGTTCCGCTATTCGATATGTTCGTCAAAGTTGCGGCGTATAATCGATTTTTTAAAATGAAAATATACAATTCCAATGTATTATTTTGCATTTCTGTTCAATCGCTTTTTTTCATATTTGAATAAATCCATGTGCTAGCCCGGAGAAAACGTCCCTTTTTGTAAAGTTCTGTACGTGATTTTGTGCTCCGTATGTGCATGTAGATATATTACAGTTCAAATCGCTTTTCTGCATTATAGATAACATTCGTATTAAATTATTTCGGCGTTTGTTTTTAATTAATTAGTAGGTGTTTTGAAAATTAGGACGATTGTTTCAAATATACACGCACGTAAACGCAAATGCACACTGTTTCATTTGATAAGATACTATGCCTATTAAGAAAAATATGTGACTCTTATATTGCGCATTGTGTGTATATATTGAAATGTATATGATAATTCTTTTGAATAGGAATACTATATAACACGGTTTTAAAGGAATTTCTACATTTATTTGATAATCATCATATATACTATATCGTTGTTATGTGTATCATCACGGATATATATATATATATATATATATATATATATATATTATATAATTATAATTGAGGTGCAGTTTAATTACAGCTTTCACTAATATTTTTTATATATATAATTCAATTTTAATTGTGTATGATTAGTTACGAATTTAATATGGTTTCACCCACACACTTAAAATTTATTTAGTTACATCTATCGGATAATTTAGAAAAAAATTAGGTCCATTATCGTTTGTCAGGCTATAGTGCTAATCGAGAAAACGATGATTAAAAGTCAACAAAATGTATGCATGAAATTAGTAAAAAAAGAAAAGAAAACTTCTATTACTAATTATTGCTATGAAAAAATGTGTTGTTTTTTTTTTTAATTCTGGCGTTTTTCTGTTTTTGAGTTTTATTATTAATATTTGTCCCTTATTTCTGTATAAATTATTTAATTTTTAAATTGTACACGAGTTGATTGTTATTTTAAAATGTTTCTCGTTTCGTTTTTATAATCTATTTGGATGCTGTCGAATTATTTATGATTTATTAGTGTGCAATGTACTTATAAAAATAAATCGACATGAAACTACTAATGGCCCCATTGTATTAGTTTTTTTTTTTCTATTTCGTTTGGCGAATAAATTGAGTAATCTTTCAAATCGATTGGCACGGGTTTTCTATCACGACCGTTTGTGAAATAAATGGATAATCTTTCTAATTGTTTGACTAATTACCTCCGTATGATGAACATTGTGGGACATGTGTTTTAATAATTTTCCGGTTTTTATTTAATAATAAGAAACATGAATTTCGATATACGTTTAGTTATATTATGTTTAATTAGGTCGTACGACTCGCTATTATTTTTATTATATGCTTAAACTAAAGTTACTGACATTCGCCATATTAAAAAATCGTATCGATTTTGATCTAAATCATTTAAAACATAACGAGAGGTGGAATAATTTGGTAAACGTATGAAACAGTTACCTAGTAGACACTATTTAACTCTTATCAAAACGAACAAAATAACACGACCTTCGATATATTTTACTCAACACTTGTAGTGTTGTGGATATATTACATTAAATTTTATTTGCACTTTCATTCTACTTAATTAGCGATAAAATTGTTTGAATGTTTTTTATTTAGAAAAAAATAAAATAAATATGTATGTATAAATTGGTTTGTATACATATATCAATTTGGTGGTCTTCGCGAATTACGAATGTACAATTTTTATTAATTACCTCAAAATTTGTTTAGCGTATATTACTACATTTAATCGAAAAAAAAATATATATATATATTAAAATGAGGGTTTTGGGTGACACTGAGGCTTTGGTGGCTTTATTTGTTAATATCGGCTGTCATTATCGGAAACCATACAAACAACCGAGGCTAGCTGGTACTACTATCAGTATTTACTATATTACTACTACTACTACTACCACTACTAGTATTCGTCTTCAGTCTGGAGGAAGTTCCGGTGTGTGCAACACGCACGGTGTTTTGGGTGGTTTGGGATTTCTTTCGTTTGGTGAGTGTTTTACGTTTTATATTATTTTAGTATGTAGTAATTTACATTTATATTACCCGTCACGTACATTACGTCAATACCACCCGTAATTAGTTAAATTACACGATGAACACGTCGAAATTTCATTTGTAGAGATTTATACATTTATTTTATGATTTTTCTTGTAATAAAAACGTTTGTCGCGCAAATTCATTCAAATTGCATCACTTAACGGGGATGTATTATTGGGATTTCAGTATATCCTTAATATTTAAGTTTTTTTTTTTATTTATTTTACATTTAGCAATAATCGGCTAACTAATCTGTACTCTAATATTATAATTTTTATTTCGTAAAAATGGCGTCTGTAATCTGCAGGTCTGGTTGGTAAATTTCTAATACTTATATATTCATCTGTTACCTCGATATAATAACACTATTTTCTTTTGTTTGTATATGCATAATTCGTGGAAATATTTTTGATTAATGCGGCAAAGTATTCTCACCGACGTCAAAAAACGATCGATATATACTGAAAATATTAATGTATTATTAATTAAAAGAGTTTTTTATGAAAAATCTTACCCTCGGTGGTTACGGTATTACGAGGTTTATAATTATAAAAAGTTTATTAACGTTCAAAGTTGGCATAAAGTAGCAGTTTTTTTTTTTTCTAAATAAAAAAGAATGTTTATCTTTACTATTATTCTAAATCTGTTTAAACGTTATATTCGTGTACACAAAAGTTACGTCTTTGCTTGTATTAATTATTTATTAGTGTAGAGGTAGTTGTCGAAACGTTTAATTTTTAGATTTAATTTTCTTAAATCGTTAATTTTAAACAGTTTTTTTTTTATATATATTTCAAGTTGCTTTCATTAATGTTCATGGCTAGAACGAATACACGTAATGAGTATATAGGCCAATATAATTCGATTAGCCGCGTAACATTTCGTTTGTAGTCGATTAAAACGAGATTATATTTTTGCTTTCATTAATGTTCCTGGCTAGAATACACTCGAGTATTATTATTTCGTTTTTGTAGTCGATAAATTAAAGTTCATTCGAACAATAAACGCTGGCTGCTTCTATGAATTTAAATGATTTTGCAAGAATCGTATAATCCGCTTAGTTCTGACAATGTGAAATTGAATCAAACATTACTACTCATATTCTTTCGGGCCAGGCTAAATTAATGAAAACGCTTCTTCATATATAAATACGAAATTATAATTATAATTAACACGTACATACCGTTAATTCGCTTATTTTATATAAATCGTTTTTATGTGTATGTAAATAAACATTTAGAATTAAAAAAGATTATATATATACGTGTATGCAACGACTTATTGAAGAAATTCCGCGCAGTAAGCTATAGGAGGAATGTTCTTATTTTCCCTATATTTGTTCTGAATTACTCTATTTAAGCAATCATGACAATTCCATTTCCTGTATACTTTTATATATATATATATATTAAAAATGCATGTATTTGTTTTCTGCATCGTGCAAAATATGCATGATTAATATCGATCTGATTTTGAATTGAAATATTTTGTCGCATGATTCAGACGTAATACTACGAACATCGAGTATGTTCAAAAGTATCCTACGTTTACTATTTTCAATTTTTAAAATTTCACAATCGCAATGTTTGGAAGTTTAATGAGACTAGTTCGCACCGTTGATTGAATTCTAGTTTATGAGGAAAAAATCGTATATCATTTCTGTAGCATTTAAGATAAACTTATAAATAGGTAAATTTACTCATCGATGATATCAGCTAATAATTCCCATTTTTTTTTTTAAAAAAACAATTTTAAAATTAATTACGCCCTTTTGAAAATAAATCTAGGTTAGGTTACGTTCGGTTAGGCTAGAATCGGTCCGGTTTAATTCGGCTAGTTAGAAGTAGAATTAAAGAAAAAACGAAAATTGCGCATTACCCGTATGACTGATAAATAGAAATTTACAGTAACATCAAGTTTTTCAAAATTTCGATTTTTTTTTTTCGAAAAATATTGCTTTCCTTAAAAAAATTATCGAAATTCAATTTCGAAACTTTTAAATGTATTTTACTAAGTATATTTCGATACTTTTATGTATCGTACAGTTTACGATTATGTCCACAAGGTTTTTTTTTCATTTCCAATGTATTCTTGAAATAGGAATAAAACTATGGTACGGGGTGGAAATTTATTAACCGTAATTCTAGTTATATTCATCGTGCCCACCATGGTTATAGTTCAGAAATTAAGAAAAATCCTTAAACATTTATTCGTAATTAATTTATTCTTTCTCAACATATCGATGAACACAAATTCGGTTCGCAACAATTTCACGACTTTACAAAATATTCATATTTTGTCCCTGTATTCGTCTGCTTTCATTGCAATTGGTCGTTGTATATTTTTCTTTAAGATTACACGTCAGACTACATACCACAACGGATAGATAAATGGGCATTTATACAAAATTCGTTATAAAAATTTAAAAAAATTTTCACATTTTAATTTTGTTTTCTTTATACTTAGGATCGGCCTTCATTAGTATTACAATAGAAGAAAAAAATATCTAATAATGAACTTTATAGGGGGAAAATCGTATTAACATTAATAGTATTATTTAACACACGAGATTCTAGCTTTTTAAAATGAGCATGTTGAAAAATAGCACGTTTTAAGTTAATACTATCTATCGTCACGTATTATATATATATATATATATATATATATATATATATATATATATACAAGTTTTATTTAATAATGTAATTTTATTTTAAGCGCCTTGTATTCGAATTTTTAAAATTGTATCACTGGATATTTTCCAGGTAATCCGATGTTAGCAGGTCCGCCATTTGTTCCGACATCGGGTTTCGCGCCATTTGTGCCCCCGCCTACTGCATTATTAGGTCCGCCGAATGGAACAAGAGGAGGTCCGCCGCCTTTTGCCGCAGCGCCGTTCGCGCCCATAATTTATTGGGCTTGTCCTTCTCCGTCAGTTCCTCCTCCGCATCATCCTGCTGTTGTTATTATGCAAGGTACTCCACCACCTGCGCCGTATACGGCCGGTTATCACGAGGTAGCGAATTTCCTTCATTCCTTTTCGGAGGTAATTAATTCGTAATGAAATTTTGTTCGGAAATATTAATCTATTTTGTTTCTGGTAAACTAATAAATCCCTTCGTTCTATGTTGAATACTTTATATAAATCGTGTATAGTTTTGCGTAAAGTATTTTCAATATTACGTTCTAATAAATCGGATGAAATGGATTAGAAGTTGATAGCGGATTTATTCGAGTAAGAATCTTTTTTCTCAAAAAATAATAAAAAAAAAATTAATATATTTTATTGGGAAAATAATAATTTTGATTTTGGAAAGTCGATTAAAACATTTTTTTTTTTTCGTTTTAGTTTATTAGGTAGAAAATAAACGATTCATCCCGTTCTCCGATAACGGGAAATATCTAATTTCTCGTATACGCGCAACTGTTTTTATTCGAGAGGATGTAAGTAGAAGCGTAGCGCACTCTCTAACAATGAACGTGTCTTAGGCGTTCAACATATTTCGAGGCCAGCTGCGCTTTAATCTCCTATTGTCTGGTAATTGACGTTCCGCCAAGGCCGATATATTATTACGTCTTCACAACTTCTCCGCTATTGATACGTTTAAATCCCGATGTATAATTTTATTTAGATAATTTAATTTCCACGTCGGCGACTTTCGTAAAATCTTGATTCGGATAATTTTAAAGTAAAAATAGGTTAGGTCGTCGTTTGTCTGATGAAAACGTAAAATTTTTATAATATTACCGTTTCTATCAACTACTGCGTACATTTTATTATGTTTAATTATTTTTTTAAAAAAAAAATGTACCTCTGAATACGTCGTTCCCGAAAAGAAAACAGAAGATAGACGTATGATATTTGTGCAATTCTTGCAGATAGATGAAAAGTGTGTTTGCGACCTCGTAAGTCGTCATCAACATATTCGATAAATTAATTCACGATTATCGTCGGAATAATCGCACTCGCGGTGTTATAATTTCCCGGTTTTTATCTAGTCGGTAATAATAAGTATTTTAAAATTACGTTTTATTCAAATAGTTCATTTTTAATTTTTTGCGTTTTCTTTTTATAGTTAAGTACAGAATATTTGGTTCCACCCACTCATCAGTTCGGCACTCTTTCTATAACTGATTAACTTTTGTGAGTATTATGAATATTACGTATTTTCTCAGAAATTATATTTAATCGCTAGAGCTCGTCGCAGATTTGCATGTTCCGAATTTCTAATCTATAAATTTTTATTACGAGATCTAAATAATTCGATAATATACGATTATTATTAATCGATTCGTTTTATTTTTTGTTTCAGGCGGATTTTTCCGAGAGCTTTCATCGTAACTAGTTCCGCTTATATAATTTGTTTTATATAAATATAAAATTCTTTACTTCTGTATTTAAAACGAAATTGTAGAATATATATTTTTTAAGAGAGACTATTTTGAAAAACAATTATAGCGCTGTTATTTTACCTTATCTTTTATATTTATATTATCCTAATCTAAATAGAAAACTTTCTTAACGTGTACGCAAAAACATTTTTCTCTTTCTCTGTCTAGTATGTGAATTATATATACGTATGTGATATTAATATGTAAAAATTATAGTAACCAGTTTTATTCGTTAATATATATATATATATATAATTATTATTTTTTTCCCCCCTGACATATATTAACTCGATGAAGTATTGTATAATGCACTTCGTTGTTGTTACTTTGTTATCGCGATTATCCTGTCTTTATTATTATTATTATTATTTCTTATTTACACTTATTGAAATTTGACGTATACGCTACAAATGATTTATGTCGTATATGTGATTCCGCGCCATTTGATAAATTAAAAAGATGTATATAATATGCCCGAGACGTTTACACGATTTGTTATTTTATCGTTAAATTTTCTTTTGCACCTTCTTAATCAAAATTATTATTTATCTTTTATTGTGCGAAGTACGCATGCGATATATTTAGTAGTAAGTTTTTCAAATTTGTATTTGCAATTATTATCTTTTTTTTTTTTAATACGTATGCGAGAGCTAAAATAAAAAAACATATTCTTAGATTATTATTTAATACGATTTATTCATTTTTTTTATTTCTATTTATCGTTATATTATTATATATTATATATTTGCATACTAAGAAGATATTAAGTTTATCGAACACGTATAAAATATATTTCTTTATGTAGTCTGGTAATTAAAGTTAACGCGTCTTAATAGAGCGCGATATGAATTTAACTTTCACGTGGTAGATTTAGACTTTTGCATGATGCGTAGTTTCGCTATTATTGAAATTTATTAAATGATATCATTCGTTTTATATAGACGATTATATTAAAGTATAGTATTGATCTCACAATACTTTAGTTTTGCAATAGAGACGTATCAACGCGTATATGTCGGTGCATACACAAATAAACAGTTCAGACGTTAATTTTGCACGACCGATAATTGTTAATCGATATTTTTTTTTTTAAACGTATATCGAATATTTTTTATACGTAATAATAATTTTGAAATCCGTTCGATATAAAATTAATAACGGTCGTTTCCTTTAAGTTTATTTCGTAAATTTTTTTTATTTCTAATAAATAAATTTCCACGATATTTCCAATAATTGTTCGATGTATTTTTGCAAATTATTCGCGTTATTTTAAAATTTAAGAAAAATTGACAGACAATATGTTTTGATTTATTTTTTATTATCATCATTTTATTTGATTAATCACGCGAGATCTACGTTCGTAATTGTTTCGTTTTTTTATTATTATTTCGTCGGCATTTGACACGCGGCTGATCGAAAATAATTTTTCTCATTTCGAATTTAAGAATCGTAGACAATTTTTATTTCTTCATCACTGATCGACGTTACAAATTTTATAGCACTAAGTATTTTAGTATTTCACGTTTTAGTCATTTACTATTATTATTATATCATTATTACTTAGTTTACGTATCGCCTCTGTTTTATTCTAACGTGAGTCGGTTCACCTATTGAACTGCTTCTATATGTTGCCGATATTAGTAGAAATTGTTATTTACCAATAAGTATACGAATTACTAGTACGCGAAAATATATCTTGTTTATCGAATTTTTTTTAGGAGTAATTATTATTATTATTATTATTATTATAAAAGTTTAGAAATATTCTGCGAGAATGTGGACGAGATCGATATATTTTTTATTAAGAGCCCGGTATTATTGCGAGTTTAATTTTTTGAAAATGTCCATATTTATTATTTGTTTAAATTTACGTACCGCGAACTTCATAAATTATATATAGTTATTTATTTACGTAATTTTGCACGATGAAGGAATATGGTTCGATTCATTCGATTCGTTTTCGATTATTTTTATTCGAATGCAACGCTCGTCTCGAGTACTCGGACTACTATTCGAATAATCTAACCTAGGTATGTTCTCAATTACAGACTATAATGCCGCAGTCTGAAACTAATTCAACATATCGGACGAAAAATATATAACACGTGATGCGTCGGTAACGTATTTCTACTCTTAGCCTTCTCTGTATTAGTGTGGCAACACAGCTTCCGTATGTATATATATATATTCACTAAATTGTCTCCTCTGAATAAAATATATAGGTATATATATATACTTCTTCTGCAAGCTACCAAACGTAATTACATGTATATATTATATATATATTTTTTTTGTGGCTCCTCCCAGTTTATATAGGATGAGCCCGATTACTATTTTTTCGATTACGAAAAAGTCTCAGAATCGCCCAATCACTAGTTACTAGGTAAGGATCGTTGTAATTTTGCGCGTTTCCGCAAGAAACATAGAAACGTATATTTTTCTCAGCTTTAACGTAACAATAAAAAATTATATAGTAAATCATTCATAACGGAAAAATATGTTTTGCTTATTAGATAAACTTAATATATTAACGTGTAAAGTAATAGGAGTATAAAAAAGTTTTATAATTACCAACGGGATAAACTGATACGCGATACTTATTATTACCGATTTCAGTTATAATAAACTTAGCATAAGTGTACGTATAAAATTATAACTTCGTAACATTATCCGGAAATGAGATTAAAATTGATGGTCACTGTTTACCGAGAATGTCGCTATATAGCATTTAAAATATGACTCGTGTTTATGTCGAAATTTAACTACGCAATGGCGCAAAATATCACGGACGACGGTTCTTGAAATTGACATTTTAAACAGCTACTTTTAAGGCGAACTTACGCCGTGGATCCTAATAATCCTTTCACACTTATTTCATTTATTACGTTTATCAGTTCGCTTTGCAAGTAGAAAATCCGCACTTCTCACGCGGCTAATTATTACGTATTCTCGCATTGGGGAGCCATATTATTGTTCATTTATATGCTAAGATAAAAACATTCAGACAGGACGTTCGTCGGATGCACTAGTGTATATGAATTCCAAGGTAATAAATTTTTCGGTGAAATTAAAAAGTTTTAAAATACTGCAATGTTCTTTAGTAATAATTATAATTGAAGAATCGATTTTATGTTAAGTACGTTATAAATAATGAAAATATGCATTAAGCTCGTAACATTATTTAAAGTTATTCAAAAGATACGTGTAATTATGCAGCGTAACAAAAACATTTAAAAAATTATAGTTTACATAAAATAACGATATTTTAAAACAGAAATTTTGCTGATTCTATATCATCGTGCTCTGCGATCACTAATTGGTCGATCAGACTACGCTGTCTTGCATCTGTCAGTAATTGCTTTAGAGAAGACTTGCAGCTTATAATATTTTGCATTCAATCTGTCCTACTTCCAGGGTTTTTCTACTGGTCCTATATAGTAACCGTTAAACTGTTTTCGTTATGCAATATATACCTCGGGAGTTTTAAAATGTTCGAGGAAGTTAGACGTGTTGTTTTGTTCACATATTTACTGTGTCAGGGACCAAGGTTTGTCGATAAGATCATCTTCACTTTGCCAATTGTAGTATTATTTGAACTATGTACCGCCGTTGTAGGTCTACTCACTAGTTAAACTTTTTTTATATATATATATATATAGTTTAGCGTCACAGTTATATACAAAATCGAAATTATAAATCCTAATACCGGTACTAGAAATCAAACCAATTTGGAGTGCCATTTTTTAAATCACGTAGTAGGTACCATGTTAACTTGAAAGGACATTTTTCAATAAAATGTGTAGTTTGGTGTGCGTTTTCACATGCATAATTACGAGTTCCTATTATTCCAATCAATTGCAACAGTCGTGTTAGTCATGAATCCATTACATTCTTTATTCTGGGTCGTTCATTTTTTTTTTACATTAATTACTTCAATTATCAATTTTAACCTTGATTATTTCCAATTATTTTGGATTAATTTTTTCTATATTTTAGAACTAGTGAAGAAATTAATGTGGTTGCTCAGTAACGCTTGTTCTCTCATTTCTGCCGGCTTCTGTTTTCCAAATATAATGATTCATCAAGCAGAATTTAGCGGAACATTAATTTCCGTGTAAGAATTCGTCCAGAACGATGAACCAAATTATCACCAGAGCGCATCAGTAAATCGACATTCGCAATATTTCTGTTGCTGATCATTTTTTACTATCACTTTTACTGTACAAAGTTCATTATTTTCATATCAGCGTAGTTATAACCAGATCTAATTACGCTTAAATTCACCCTGTTTTTTCTTAATATATTTTATTTCTTATTTCATTAGATAGGTCGCTTCACGGGTTCCTGAAAAAACGTATGGAAACAGTTTATATTAAATATAGAACTGCAGTAATTTTACAAGATTTCTAATTGTTAAAGTTTCACCCAAATATAATTTGAATTGTCCAAGAATATATATTTATTTTTCTCGTTTGTTTAATTTTTAACAGTTTTTGTCGATATCATCTGCTGTATTGTAAATATAATTGTTGGTCTACTTTACCACAACAATGAATGTTCAGCAGAGTATATCGAGAAATAAAGAAAATGTTCAATTACTATTCTGAATCGTTTTACTAATGCGTTAGATACGAACGTGTGATTCAGACTATGCATAATTTGTTAACACTACAGCTAAAAAAAAAAGAAAATTTATAGATAAACGCAAAAAAAAACGGATATTAATCGTTTAATTTCGAATGGTTACATTTTGAATTTGTCGCAGCAAATTAATACCAATTAAATTCCAAATTGATATTATTTTGTACTAATCTATTGTATGAATTATCATGTTTTAAGACAATGTGATTAAATTTACTCCTGTTAGCAATAATACCAAAGTTTTTCATTATAACTAACAATTTCAATGAGCAAAATTCTTCAGATTGAATATATGAAGTATCTCATAAAGATGTACCATATGTAATACGACTTTTATATTTCAGATATCGAATGATACTTATCATTTAAAACCTGTCGAATAATTATAAATGGCGATATATGTAGGAATATAAATATCGTATTTTTACATTTACAATAAGAAAAAGCAATTATCATCTACACGTACCGAAATAAAACACAATTCTTTCCGCGCATTGCTAAATAAATATTAGAAAAAAGTTTAAGGCAAAATAAAATGCAGGAAAAAATCACCAAAACCTGTATGAAACTATTATAACTAAGGGAAATGTAACAAAATGAAATAAGATAACGTAAGTTCCCTATAGTAATAAAACTGCAAGTCAAAAATAACTATACATCATCATCATATGCTCTGATTCCAGATGTGACTTAACACATGCAGTCAAGAATTTATCCACGCTAAGCGGTCTTGAGCCTTGCGCATGATTTCATTAGTTGTTTGATGTAATCAGTGAAACGTAAGAGTGTTCTTCCTCGATTCCGACTTCCTAATACTTTTCTTTAAATAATTTGTTTCTCTCAGCCATTACGCCGAATGATATGGCCCAAAAATTTAATGCACTGACGCTGTATTGTGATTACTAATCTCCGGCATGGTGCAATGTGTAATTCCTTCAATATAGAATTGTTCATTCGAAACGCGTTCCATGATATTCTCATCATTTTTCTATACACTGTTATCTCGAAAGTATATAAATAAAAGTAAACTTAAATTTAAATAAACTTTAATAAAGTATCAGGAATGCCGGTGACGCATCGTAATAATAATATGCTCAAATTTTTAAAGCTTAATTTTAATTGGAGACCAGTATGTATTTTAGTTTCCTATGTTATTTTTAATAAGTACTTAATCACTGAAAAATTCTTTATTCGCTGATGTATTATTCACTCTACATATGGTAATTTCGAATGTATTCGATCTATTTTAGTGTAAAAAACAAAGCTTTAAGAATGATTCTACAGCATTTATTTTTTATAGTCATTATCCGTCTCAAGAAACATTTATAAATAACGAATTTATCGGCAGCATTAACATGGAATTTATTATTAATGATAGTGGCTTGAGTTTTATTAACATGTTCTATATATGTTTAGAAAAGGTAAGATCTTTGTCCAGAGTGACACCGAGATATTTGATCTGAGTCTTTCACCATATGGGTGTGTTATTGGAAATCAAAGAGTGAGGTCTCCTTTTTGCAAATAGTATTAACTGCGTTTTATCATAATTTAAAGTACGATCTTATTTCTCAAATCCTATATTTAATAATCGTCTTTGAATAGTATGTGTACGATACGACGCACACTAGATAGCCATATCATCCGCATACAAAACCATCTATAGACTTTTATTCTTAGTAATATTATCAAATTAGATAAAAAAGATAGGGTCCGAGTATACTTCTTTTTAATACTCCAGCTCATGTCACAGGGTTACTATTATTTATGTTAACTATAAATTTTCGATTTGTTAAATTATCTTTAATAAGTCTAACGGTATAATTGGAAATTTTAGTTGAATTAATTTATATATCATGCCGAGATGCTATGCAGTATCAAAGGCTTTCTAAATATCTAAAATAAGTAATCCTGTTTTGATTAAAACCATCTGTCCTGTGATCCTCACTAATTGCATAACTGTAGATAAATTACGCTTGAATTTAAACTGTCATTCAACAAGAATATGATTAGTTTCTGCAAAAGTTATTAATCGACTAAGAATAATTTTTTCAGCTATTTTGCTAAGATTACTTAGAGGAGACAGAACGTAGATTTACAGGATCTGAGGTATTCTTACCAGCTTTCGGGATGGGTATTATTTTCGCCTTTTAACGTCTTTCAAGAATTAGGTAACGGAATTTATTATAATAGTTAAAAATAACGATTGTAAGTACTAATTATACGGGCGTACCTAGAAATTTTCTCAAGTTCGGTAAATTGTATTCAAATCAAGTTGACAAAAGCGCACAAAACCAAAATTAGATAAATTAATAGTTACAAAAAACAATAATGTGTGCTGTACAAACATGCATACAACCTTGTAGCACCACGTTTACTGCATTAAGCAAAAAAATTATACGACCATGTAGTTCATCTCAATTCTTAAGTAAATACACGGCAAATAATACTCATCCAAAATGATAAACAGAAGATTTAAAATAACACAACTAAACATACTATATTGCCATAATCAACAACGAACAAATAACAAAATTCATTAAGTTAAGAACACAAAATAAAAATGAAGCCGCGGAAGGAAGAATAATAATCATCAACAAAGAAAAATGAATCTAACGCTAACTCACACAACGCTCGTAACTTTTTCCAAGCGTCATTTCTAACCTTGAAATTATTTTATGAGCGACCTCCCATGAACTGCCTGGAGAAAATTCCCATATAGTATTAGTTTCATAATGGGACCCTGTTGTGACAGACGAAAATGGAATGTGGCAGCATATTCGTTTATTAGTTAAAAAGTTGTTCTGTGCTTTCCATGGGGGAGATTGCAATATGACGATTAGACCCAATGTAATGTTATAAAAATATAATACCCCAAACTTATAGATATATCAAAAGTGATTCAGCAACACATTGCTATTTAAATTTTATTTTGTTATTCTAATATTTCTTCCAAAACTGGATTTATATGGTTTTTACTTATTGAAATTTGACACGATTTTATGCAGTGTTATACTTTTTTTTTTGTTACTCTCGAGGTTACCTGGTTTGTAAAAAACTGAGCCAGTAGCTCTAGTTATGGGGAATGTTATTCTCTCTAAAGTTGCTTGAAAACTGTCTTATCAATAAGCAGCATTGTTGATAATAAAAATATATTATTTTTAAAGTATAACTGGTGTTATAAACAAAACAAAATATAACACAGTTTAATCATTATTAAATTTTTTATTGCGCAAAGTTTTTCGACAATTACGTCATTTTCAAGCGTACATAATAAACGTTACATATGAATTACTAAAAATATTTGTATAACAACTTAAAATTTGATATACATATTTCACTAGTCAGGCGTAATTTCATTTTTAGATTTATTTACAATAAATTTTGTTCATAAAACTGGTTTTGAAAAATATTTCTTCATCAAAATGTTATATTTTGTTTGGTTTATAATTTATAAAATCACTACTCCCCAATATATTCAACAATAATTGGTATTGTTATATTTTCAATTAAAAGCACAAATATAACACAAAATAATTACCTATCGTTGTTTTATGTTTTTATGCTCACATTAATGTTAATTAATAAATTTATATTCTTATTATCTTTTTGATGTTACAAAAAAAAAGTTAAAGCAACTGATAAACTTCATATACGATCGCTTCTTGATCCCAATAAACTAATCAAGAACAAAATGATCCTCACTCTGTCTGTTCCCGCCTCAAATGTTTTTTTGTCCCAAACTTTTGTGTTTGCTTTTTATTTCGTTATTAGTTTTTTGATATTTTGGAAATAATATGGGTATTTTAGGACTAGCTAAATTAATTGCTGATGTAGCTCCTTCAGCTATAAATGAGACCGATATAAAGTCGTATTTTGGTATGTCCTTTTGTTTCCCATATCATTTCATAATGTAACAACCGTACGTTCAATTTTATAAGTTAAATTAATAATTTTAGAGATGATTTTAGATGTTATATTATAAATATAAATATAATTTTTTTTTTGTTCTTAAGGAAGGAAAATTGCTATTGACGCATCTATGAGTCTGTATCAGTTTTTGATAGCAGTTCGTAGTGAAGGAATGCAATTAACTTCTGTTGATGGAGAAACAACAAGGTAGGTTCTTTTATATAATACGAC
This sequence comes from Coronaproctus castanopsis, assembly GCA_032883995.1. NCBI lineage: Eukaryota > Metazoa > Arthropoda > Insecta > Hemiptera > Monophlebidae > Coronaproctus > Coronaproctus castanopsis. The sequence continues at coordinate 220,050,045 of CM065052.1, read as the reverse complement.
AAAAATAATTTTAGTTCAGTTTATTTATTTCACTAGTTTCTGTTTCCTATTCAATGCTAATTTTCTAACATATTATTAAAGTTTAACATGAAATATAAAGCTTAATTTTATGAATGCATTTTTATATTATTTACAGATCAATTTTATTTAAAAACCGTTTATTATACCATATTCATCTATTTAGTATTGATTTAAACAGGAATATACTTATGTAACCATGTAATAGTGATTATTTTCCTATTTTTATCAAAACTTTTATGTAATGTTTCAATAGAATGTTTGACGATTATAGTATATTTAAAACCTAGTTTCAGTTGATTGTGTTATAAAATTAATATGAATAGGATTTGCGAAATTTTTTGTGCTGCGATGTTTGATAGTATTTAGCAATCCGTTTTTCCGTATCATGGGACATTTTGTGTATAATTATCATAGCGTATCACTCGACGTATTTGAATATATGTATTTCAATTTAGTCATTTGATGGGTACATTCTATCGTACTATTCGTCTTATTGAAAACGGCATAAAACCGGTATATGTATTTGATGGAAAACCTCCAGATATGAAGTCCGGTGAATTAGAAAAACGCGCACAAAGGAGAGAAGAAGCTCAGAAAAGCTTAGAAAAAGCTGAAGAATTAGGTGGGTTTACTTAATTTTTCAATAATTTTTCTTATTTTAAATAACTTATTTAATTGCTGATTGTAGATTACGTTGTTTAACAGGTTCACTATAAGATTATTTTATAAATACCGTTTTTCATTTTGTTCATATAAATTGTATATCTAAATTAATATTTCTACAGTTTATATTTCTTATATATGGTACATATTTATATATTTTCTTATATTTTATTTTATGTCCACTTGATAATGGCTTAAACTTTGAGTTTTTTTTCTTTATAAATCTTGTTAGCGTTGACCATTTTTCTTATATCTAGTATCTGTTTCTCCTTTGAAATCTCCTGCATAATATATACCGGTTAAAGAGACATTTTATAAAAAATGATTGCTCATGTATAAATCTTAATTCATACGACAGCAGTGTTGGTGTACTTTGTGCACCGTTTACGCAGTCGTATACCATTTTTTTAATTTCTTTATTTTTGAAACCGGCATTGACATATTTTCAGGAACTTTATTCTGAATGCCATGTAAGTTCGTAAATTTTATATTCTTTGTTTTATATTTTACGTTTACACTATTTTCATCAAATAACATGTATTCTCGAGAGTAAGCCCTTTATATACTGCAGAATTGTTTTTAATAACTTGGCCTAAAATAAATGCAATGTTTTAGACTTGCAGTTATATCAAATTTACTTCTAGATCACGAAAAAGATCTTCGTTACCAGCTTGTTGACCGGATAGGTTGAGTATCGAGAAAAATTTATGTGATCTTTAACGTGATTCGAACTTGGATGGTGCGTGCAGAATTGGAGAGAGAGCTACCGCTACTGCAGCGAATTTTTGACCAAACCAAATTTGCGGGAGTCGCTTATATCACGGTCGTTGTAAATTAGTTTTTCTTTGCTTGTTTAACCGTTCATCTTGCTTTAGCTGGAGCTTGTCTATATATGGAGCGGACAAAATATCGACGCTAGTAGGTTTTGTAAGAACTGATTGAAAACGAAACGGTGATTATTAGTTATATTTTTTACTAGAATAAATCATTGATTTTGTAAAACGCGGATTATATATACACCTTGTTGTATTAAAATATATTCAATTTAAAATTTAGATAAACATCTTCCTTTTCCGGCCGGTTCGATGAAAAAATTATTTTTACGCACCCGGCAAGCCAACTGAGGAAATGGCACCTTATTAAACTGAATCATTATTCTTTAATTTTATTCATTTTATTTATTGTATTTTTTAGGATTTCATATAATTTCCCAGTATTTGATTAAATTTGCCCTTTAGTTCATGACCAAATAACGATCATGATGTGAGTAAAGAAGTGGATCACTGTAATCACGAATCTGAATCAAGAATAAATGCTGCACTAATTTATATGTTAGCCAAACCCCATCAAAAACCATTGCGTGGAGAGTGTTTTTGAAATAATTAGCGTTTAAACTAATGAAAGATTATCTCATAGAAAGGTCTAAATCTCTTCCTCCGGCCATAAAGCTCTTTTTATCAAACAATTATTTATCAATACGAGAAGAAAACGGAAGAACCGTCCAAAAAAAAATCGAGAGCCGATGCTTTCTTTGCGGCCGAAAAAAGTTCAAGCGTTATGGGATCATATCAAAAACGTATTTGTAAAAGTCATTCAGAAATTGAATTGGTTTTTTCTCTTTTATGTGATATTTGTTTTTACGGTTTATTCTTTCAGTGCATATCCGTTAACCGATGTTCTCGATCAAATTAGCTATTATTGTACATTGCTGTTCTGAAGAGTTCTGTGGATGTTGCTCCAAACCATGTTCTTAAATAATTGAGCCAATATATTTTATCTTGCATCATCCATTCTTTCTTTTTAATAATACCATCCTGTTTTAGGTATTTCTAATTAATATTTCCGGTTATAGTTATTAATTCCTTTAACTCGGTTTCGTAGTTTTCAGCACCTTCCTGTTTACATATTTGTTTTTTATATCTGATACAGTTTTTAAGTTTTCCTGCGTCATATTCCGGCATGGTTTTCTTTTTTTAGCGTAATATTTATCTGAATCGTACAAAAGTTACAAATAATTTAAAAATACTAAAAGTCTGAAGTGGTTGTGTTACAAAAATAGACGCGTCTAGAGGTAATACTCGAAATGCTTTGTATTTTTTATAAAACATCTAGTGATTTTAACTCATTTATTTATAATATATATATATATAATTTTTGTTTAGGAGATGCGGTAGAGATAGAGAAATTCAATCGTCGTTTAGTGAAAGTAAACAAAAATCACGTTGCAGAGTGTCAACAGTTACTTTCATTAATGGGAGTTCCATATGTTTTGGTAAGTGTGTCTATCTGATATATATATATATATATATATAAGTTATAGTACTTGCCATTTTACTTCACTTATGATTCATAGCAGTAGGTTGTGTTGTATATGTATTTATCAATAATTCACGGTGCTAGGTGACATTTGTCATATAAAATAATTGAAAAATATCAATGTATCTACTTTTGATGATGACGCTTTTTAGCAGGTTGATGAATTAATGTACATCAAATTTTTATAGCGCATTATTAAGCTTGCAGGTTACAACGTAATTGTAGGTTGAAAATAAACTTTTACAAAATTAACTATAGAGAGAGATTATCCCCCGTAAGGGGGATATTATAGTTACTATATTGTTCACCCGTATATTTGGTCGTTATATTAATGAGATTCACTGGTACTTAGTGTCACTTGGTGTATATACTTCTCAATTGTCTTCTATTTCTGTGTGATTCATTCGTATCAAGATTCTCTACAGAGGCGATGGTTTTATTTTTAATTATATCTAATATATGTTTGTTAATCACTAGGCTCCTTGCGAAGCTGAATCGCAATGTGCAGCAATGGTAAAAGCTGGTAAAGTGTATGCGACAGCCACGGAAGATATGGACGCCCTTACCTTTGGATCATCTATCATTGTAAGACATCTAACATTTAGTGAAGCACGTAAAGTTCCTATTCAAGAATTTCATTTAAATAAAGCGCTCGGTGGATTGGAGTTGTCGCAGGACGAGGTAGTGCGTTTGAGTATTATACTTAAAACTAGTTATTTTTTAATCGATGATTCGAGGTTTGATAAATGCATTGGTATTTCAAAGTTATCGTTATTTGGTTGATGTATTTATTTCCTTATTTTGTATCGTTTGCCTGACAGCATTAGGTTTCATCTTCTCCGAGACCCATAATTCCGTCGTTTGTTTGGAATAATTTCGTTCTATGATCGAATAAATGAATTATTTTTTAATTGCGAATGCAGAGCTCCAGGTGTGGCGTAAACAACTTAATACTTAATGTGTATGCGGTTGAATTAAATTGAGCTTTGTTCTAATTGTTCTTCCAAACATGGGGACGATGCTTTTTCTATTTTTTAACGTTGTTGAATGATATTCGCTTAATAGTTGACCGATCGTTTTTTGTAGTCCGCTCGTTCGACACGATATATTTTAATTATTATTATGTTTATTATTTCCATTCGTCGAATGGATGGCTCGGTGTCCGGCCGTTAGAAATATATTAAGTTCATTTGATTCGGTCGATTTAAAGTTGTCATCAACGATTATAACTATCCAAATCCTACACATTTGTTAGATCGCATTCGACGTTGTTATTTTATGTATATCTATTTTGTGTCGAAAGCAATCATTATATTATAGACCGATGTGATCAATATGAACAAAGTTTTTTCAAATTTCTTAAAAATATAATGATACTCTTCGGAGATAATTATCGAATTTGGCATATTTTCGATATCTCGATCGGTGTTAGTTTCGCTCATAATTTTTATATAATACTATTTCGTAATCTCCGCGTTTTTGCTATTTTATCGAAATATAACCATGTCGATGTTGAAATGACTCATCAATTTTTTTAGTGTTCGAGTAGTAGATATTATAATTATTTAGATAATTCTTAATTGTATTTAGTTCTTCTCGAATTAGTGAAAATACATTTTGGTTTTATTCTCAATTTTATAATCAAACTGGGGAATATGTTATTTCGAAACTTTCTTGATGCGACTAATACAAATATTTTATCAAACATTTTTTGATTTATCACTAATATTTCAACGAAGGAAATAATATCAACATTAACAGAATAAGCGTATTATGGTTCCGAGTGATGGACAATAACAAAAGCGATACATAGACAACTAGAGATATTCGAAATGTGCTTCCTATATGCGTATATTGAGAATTTCATGCAGGGAACAACGGGTGAATATGTCAATACAACAACTTAGGATGGAACAAAAAGATGGATTAGTGTCAACTGTAAGAAGAAGATGTCTCCAATTTTTCGTACATATCATGAGACGAAACGGGCTAGAGAAGATTACAGTACAAGAAGTAATTCGACGGAAGGGAAGCAGAGGAAGCCCGTCGACTCGTTTTATAGATTACAGAAAAGAGATGACAAGGATCTCAATGCGTCAACTAATGGACAGTATACAAGATAGAAATAATTAATCGCAAAACAAGAAGAACCGAATAGGAATAATAAAATAAATTAAAGTTCGACAAACAAATGTGGTCCCAGTAATAATAATAATAATAAAAGCGAAATAGACGGTTACGATACGGTGTTAAATTTTGATCACACTTCTTAGAATGATCTTTCACAATTCTCTCATCTTTTAAAAAATGTAATGAAAAGTAGACACGCGTGTCCTCGATGAAAAGTATGGTAATATAATATTCCGGTGTCCTTTTTTTTTATTTATTCATTATAGTGTCAATTTTGTGACAAAAGTTTTTAATGCGTCAGTATTATATATCCCAAATATCGAATTCAAAAACAAAATTATATTTTTCGAATTTATTACATAGATCATATAAACGATTTAAGATGACGATTTTTACCGATCGATTAGACAAATTTACTACAATCGATTTAAAGTGACTGTTGGCTGTTTTTGAGTTAATTATACTGGACGAGTTTTTACATGATTTTTGTTCTGATAATTTAATCAATAAAGTTATATTAAAGTTTAAGCGTCTTATTTTATGATTTTTTTTTTTAAAATTAAGTTTCCGATAAATTAAGTTCTTAGTGTAATATTAACGAATATTATTATTATTGTCGTTAATAAGTCTATTTAGATTTTCCTTTAATCGTGATACATATATGTTGGCTTCTAAAAGTTTTTCGACAACTTCAGATTATTTTTCAGTATATTGCATTCGATTGTTTTATCGATAATATTGAAATCGACGAGTAGTTCTATATGTTTCGCGGCGATAATATACGTTTTTGCTTTATCTTTAACATTGGATTTTTCAAGCGACAGTATTTAATTTACTATTACTATCAAAAAAACCTAAATGTTACGTATTTCGCAATGCTGTTTGATATATTACTTTATTCTCGGTTGACGTTTAGACTTAGTTCACAGTCGAAGTTTTCGTTCGATAAAATGACTCATTATTTGACATTCGATTGAAATCTTGAAACAGTTTTGTACGTAATACCATAAGTTAATAATAAAGTGAAATATTTTGATTGTTATACTTGATTTCTCATATACTACCGATGTTGCGAAGCATTGAAAATAATATTTCATCACTCGCCCGGAAATTTATTATTATTAAATTTTTAACTATTCCGTTGTTGCGGTAATCGAGTTTTTATAATAGAATATAATTTAAACAATTCATATTCGTGTTATTAAATTGAAAAAAAAAGTTTTATATTACTTCTACATATACATTTCCATCAGCCCACTAGAATCGGATAAGTATTAATCATCTCGTTGGTTTTTTCTTATATTATTATCCTTTAGAACGTTTACGAACGTTATTCTGTTTTGTCTTATCTGAGTCTCGTCTAGTATATTTAATAAATATTTTAGTTGATAATTGTTAATTATCTTTTTTTGTAGTTTATTTTTTTTTCTTCATATTTTCGGATTCAATACGGCTATGTTTGTAATAAAAAAAAATCTTGTATAAATACTTGTTTTGTCATTCTATGTGCTCCAAACAACTCAGCTTTGGTAGCACCGTCTGTAACCCAACTTCCATTTTACGTTTTTAGTGGGTTATTTCTAGGTCCTGGCTTATTACTGTAGCGAGCCGCTTTCCATAATGAGAGATCGACAATTTATATATATATATATATTAATCATCAATCTATCTTTGTTAACAACGTGTTTATAGTTAATTTTTTATATTTATGTTTTTTAACGGGGGTACGTTTGTAATTTAAAAAAAAATTGTTTAAACTATCTTTTTTAACAGTGTTTTATAGTTAATTTTTATCTTTACGCTTTCGGATTAAATAAAAAAAAATTCTTGTATAATTGTTTGTTTTATCATTCTTATTTTGATAGTTATGAACGTAGATATTTAGATTTATGTTTTTAATTTAACATACGGATCAGATCATTTTCTTTTCTCGGCTTTTAATTAAATTTTATATACATAATCGTTCACTATATAATACAAAACTTTGTTAAACTGAGTAAGGTCTATCTGTTTTTTATTGCGTAAAAAATAAATAACGCCTATATTTATTTTATAAAAATTAGTCTACGGTACAAAATGCATTGCTGTTAATTACCGGTCTTTTGACATTTTTCGTGATTAACAACAGGTGCTTCTAAATTTTATCACGCTGAATATATTTTTAACACTATATTTATTAATGATTAACATTGCGGGATATTTTGAATTTCGATTATATTTTTCACGCAATAAACGATTCGTGTTTAATTATTAATTATTCAGTTAAATCTTGCTATAGAAGATTTAAATTAAATATATATGTATTAATTATTCGGTATCTACGTTGTATTTGAATTACTTTGTTTTCATTAGTTTATAGATTTGTGCATTTTACTTGGGTGTGATTATTGCGATAGTATTCGAGGTATCGGACCCAAACGTGCCATGGAGTTAATAAAGCAACATCGCAATTTGAAAAATATTATAGATAATTTAGACAAAAATAAATATTCTTTGCCCGAAAACTGGAATTACGAAAATGCACGTAATTTATTCGCCAGTCCAGAAGTACAAGATCCTGAAACTATAGAGGTATCGTTATTAGTATATATAAATTAACGATAATTAAAAACAACGTTATTTTATAGTACCCATTCCTAACGCATTTTTAAATGACAAAAAAAGTCTTCTAACTATATAATTAGTAAATATTCCAATAAATATTATACTAAAAACAATTAATAGTGAACTAAAGAATTGAATTAAAAAAATATTCTGTTTTATTTATTTTATTTTTTTGTAAATATTTTTACATTGATACGAAATTTTATAACACAGAGTGGTTGTAACGTTTATTAATGATCGCGTTAGTAACAGTTATTAAAAAATATACATTAATGGAAGACATTGCAAATATATCGTCGATATAAACTACAAATCACAAAATATTTTGGTATTAAAAATACAAACGACCGATTAATGAAAAGAAAAATATTTCACTGTTTTTTTAAGTAATATTTTTAATCACTTTTTCACTGAGCGTATGTATAAGAATTTTTAATTTAATATTTATATATACATGTGTGTGTGTGAATGTGTTATGCAACGTGCCCCTACTAGATAGTTTGATTATACATATGTGCGTGTTTTCATGTAATTCATGGATATTGTATCAATTGTCAGATTATTTCGCCAGGAAGTCCTACTCACTGGCCCTCTGACATCAACAAGATACCCGACATAATTGACTTCTTTCTTACCAAGGGTATGCCGGTACATGATTTTAAGGCTGAGTGCATAGCCGATCTTAGTTCTGATCATGTACCCATACTGCTATCATACCTTATCTCACCGGTTAAAATTAATCATCCACCACAATTGGCAAATAAAAATACTGACTGGGAAAGATTTCGAGAACTAATTGATCTCTATATTAACCTCAATATACAATATCATGTACCGTCAGATATCGATGCAGCAGCTGAAAATTTCTCATCTCTCCTATCACACTGTGTCCAGTCTAGTACTCAGTATTTTGAACAACCCCCAACTGAAGTCAGATATTCCAACTTCATTCGTCTCTTGGTCCATCGAAGACGCCAAGCAAGAAAAGCCTGGCAAAGACATCGTACTATTGAAAATAAATCTGTTTTCAATAAATTGTCTAAAGATACTACACGTGCCATTCGTCAGTGGAGGAACAATTCATTTTCCAATTGCCTATTGTCTTTTGGCTCCACTAAAGAAGCCAACTACTCATTATGGACTGCCGCTAGGCGAATTCGCCGTCTTACTCGGCCTTGTTTTCCTTTGAGGAAGGAAGATAACTCATAGGCTCGGAGCGATTCTGAAAAAGCATATGTTTTTGCTAAACATTTTGAGCGTGTTTTTGAGGATAATAGCATTCAATCCTCAATAGCTCCTTCCTGTCCTAGTACATCTAATGGCAGAATTAAACCAACTTCTCCCCTCGAAGTAGCCAAGGTTATTGATAGCCTAAAGTCTAACAAATCACCGGGACATGATAGGCTTTCTCCTGTTGTGTTCAAAGAACTGCCAAAGAAGGGGATTGTCTATCTGTCGACGATGATAAATGCTTGTATTCGTCTACGGTATGTACCTCGCACTTGGAAGATTGCGAAAATGATCATGATTCACAAACTAGGGAAACCAGCCGAGGATCCTGGATCTTACCGGCCCATTTCCCTACTACCTATCATTGCGAAAATCTTTGAAAACATTATTTCGCAGCGTCTTCGAACAGTTATTGTAAACAAACATTTGATACCAGATGTTCAGTTTGGATTTCGTGAAAAGCACGCAACCGTTGAGAAAATTCACCGTGTTGTACATACTGCAACTCAAGCACTTGAGAACAAAGAATTTGCTACAGCAGTTTTTCTAGATGTTGGTGCAGCTTTTGATAAAGTTTGGCACCTTGGTTTAATCCACAAAATTAAAAGACATTTTTCACCGGGCTTTTGCAGACTACTCATGTCATACTTAACTGATCGACAGTTCTATATACATTTTGGATCAGCGACTACGCACTACATTAGCATTCGTGCTGGTGTTCCACAAGGCTCTGTACTTGGTCCTGTACTCTTCCTACTTTATACTATGGATATTCCTCAAACTCCTGAGACAACAACAAGTCTTTTTGCAGACGACACTGCAATAATTTCACATAGTCGCAGTTATGTTACAGCTGAATGTATTCTTCAAACAGCTGTAGACAATATTTCAACTTGGGCTCATACCTGGAAAATTAAATTAAATGACAGCAAGTCAGTACGAGTAGACTTTTCTCTCCGACACCATGGTTACATTCCAACTTATTTGGATGGTAAACCGGTTCCAGTATCTAACTCTGCTCGCTATTTAGGTCTGCATCTTGATTGTAAGCTTAATTGGCACGAGCATATTAGAAGAAAACGGAAAATGTTAGACCTTCTGCTCTCCAACTTTCGATGGCTCCTTCAGCCTAATTCTGAGCTTAGTCTCGAAAGCAAGAGGCTCATCTATACTTCAATTTTCCGACCAGCATGGAGCTATGGTGCAGAGATCTGGGGATCCGCAGTCAAATCTAATCTCGAAATTCTCGAAAAATTTCAAAACAAGTTCATGCGTATGATTTCAAGAGCACCTTGGTTTGTCTCGAACGCCCAACTTCGTATCGATCTCAAAATCGATCCAGTTCCTGTTATTATCCACCAGAAGTCAAACACCTCCATCCGAACGTTGAAGCAATCCTACTATTAGATGATTCTAATGATACCCGACGGCTGAAAAGAAAACATCAGCTGGATCTTATTAATATTTAATTTTATTATTTTTTTTATAAAATAATTTAACTACATGTGAAATTCTCCTATAATTAGTTATGGTAAATGTAATTAGTTTTACAGTTCCAATAAAATCTTTATAAAAAAAAAAAAAAAAAATTCTCTAGCATAATGACCTTTGAATTTCGTTTTCATTTGTTATAGGCAATAGGAGCAAGTGAAAGGTAAATTGTGTAATATAATAATATACATGCTAAGGCGTATGTATGGTATGAGTTATTTAGTTTTTAAATATTGTATGCAAAACGAGCGCATAATTCAAGCTAGAAACCGGTGTCCAGATTTTCACATTAATGTGTAAATTGAATGACTGAAAAGGAAGATATTAAATTTGTAAACTAAAGAGTTTCTTATAATAGCGAGTAGGTTATATATATAATATTTGTGAGAATGTGCATGAGGTGATTCCCGAATATATTTAACATCTGTTCAGTAAACATTTTTATCAAATAAAGTCTAGTATATAAGTATTAAATTTAATAAAAAGTTACATGACTACCGAGATTGAAATAGTCAATTATAAAAATTACGTCTCTTTTTTTTCTCTAAAAATGAAAAATAATGTTACATTTAGTATTCTTAGCGGTTGGTTCTTTATGCTGAAGCAGTATTCAGTAAAGCATATAACGAACATAAAAGGAACGTTTAACGCGAGTGGAATTACAATCGATAGTTATTGTCCAAAGAATTACAAAAAAAAAAACCACTGCAAAGTTTTTAGCTTTACAACAAAAAAAGAAACAAAACAAACGTAATAGTATTCTCGAAAAACAGGTACTGTGAAAAATAATAGTAAATAGAATAAAGTTGTAAATAGGTAGATTGATTAAAACTTGTTTTAATGGTGCTCTAAAATATGCAGGATCATCGAGGTATACGCAGAATTTTTCACTATATTTTTTTTTACATTCTATGGCAGTGAATTCAGGTCCAGAAATTATTGATTGAAGCCTTCTAATATATAGACGAATATTGAAAAGCATGTAGACTAAAGACGTAAGCGATACACGGGGGGGTTCTGTGGAAAAAGGAGAAACCGTTCCGGAAACGAAATTACTTAAAATTTAGGCGTTTAAATTATATAATAAGGAAATTCAAATAGAAAGTTCTACGTGTTATTCTGGAATGCCAAAAAAAAACATTGTTTTTTGTAAAAATGTAATGTAACGTTACAATATGCAAATACGTACATGTTAAATATATATATTTGAAAATCCAGTTATATGCGCAATAACCTAGAAAACGTATAATTTCTTATAAAAATTCAAATTCTTTAATTTAAAAAAAAAAACATTAAAATCACGAACTACATTTTTTTTTTTTTTTAATGTCATTAAAATATATTCATGCGTCGTAATAAAAAATTACGTTTTTGTCTTTATATAAAAATGCTCAAAATGACATTCAGGCATATATATATATATATGGCAATTGTAATGGATAATGTTGCACATTTAACATCGTAAAGTATAGCGTGTGATTTCAATTGTGTTATCACAAAATACTAATTTTGTTAGATTTCTTTGTTGATTAACGGCGTTAATTATACAACTAATCGTAAATTATTTTTCATCTAAAGCTTAAATGGAGTGACCCAGATGAAGATGGCTTAGTAAAATTCCTATGCGGTGACAGACAATTTAACGAAGAAAGAGTTAGAAATGGTGCTAAGAAATTAAAAAATGCTCGAACAGGAACCACTCAAGGGCGTATCGATTCGTTCTTTAAAACGTTGCAATCGCCTGTCAATGGTAACCCTAAAAGAAAGGTAATTAGTTTATGCTTACGAATTAAGTATATATATATATATATATATATATATATATATATATATATATATATATATATATATATTATATTGAGTTTAAGTATTCGGGTGCAATAGGATTAGCAAAGCAAGCTTTTATAAATTTGGGACAAATATTAAAGAACAACAAGATGCCTTTGGAGTTAAGAAAAAGAATAGCACGTTGTTACGTATGGGGCCCGTGTTGAAATACGCAGCAGAATCTTGGACAATGAACGCTAAAACCGAGAGAAAATTAAACGCCTTCGAAATGTGGACGTAGAAGGCTGCTTAAGATTCCGTGGATCGAATTCTTGTCTAATAAAAATGTGCTGAACTGACTATCGTCCGAGGCATTAAAGAAAAGAAGGAAAATATATCGGACACAAAATACGAGAAGAAGGCATTTTTATGCTAGCGGTCCAAAGGAAAATAATTGGAAAGGCAACAAGAGGAAGGAAGAGAATGGAGTATATGACAACCAATCTGGGTATTAATGAAACGTACGAAATAATAAACGCAGCTGGAAACAGGAAAATATAAGACGGCTAATAGTTCTTGGCGCACAACCTCCTGGCGCAGAAAAATGATGATGATATATAAATTAATATATGTTTTCCATTTTCTCTATGGAGAACGGGAAAACGTTTATCTGTGGATTTCCCTTAGGGTTACCACGTTGAATACGTTAATCCCGTTTTATATTTTTTCCTTTTTTTGTTTTAATTTTTTTAATAGTAACTCGAAAATGATAGCAAGTATCCATTATAATAAATGATGTTTTTGAATTCTGTTGATGTTAGATGTGTTAATACTACGAATAATAAATGAGAAGTAAGACTACATAGTAATAATCACGGGTACTGAATACTTTTAATTTCATAATGAACGAGTCTCTGGAATAGATTAAAAGCATGACAAAAGAGCGAGGTTGATCGATAATCAGCAGATTTTCTTCGTTTAATCGAGCAATTACCATAGTTTCACTCTGTTTAGGTAGCATCGACTTATTATCCAATTAAAATACACATTCGCGTTTTTAGTCCAAAATGTTTGATTTTTTCTGCACTTACGACATTAAGTTGCTTCACTATTTTTCATTGTACTAATGGCTGCATCAATTTGTGATATTGTAAAGCCATGTTTATTCATTTTTATAGGTTTAACGTATGATCTAATAAGAATTATGACTTAATTTATTTAAGGTTTATTCTAATTCTGCTATTTTTATGATTTGGATGTAGTTTTCGTACGGACTACGAATAATATGTATGTCTATATAATCCTCCGAATATTACGACCAAATTTGGGTATTTCTTCTAATCGCTGTTTTTTCTTTTCCTGATATAATCAAAATCGATTATATTTGAATGCGATTGTGACGATTTAAAAAAAAAAAAAAATACATAATAAAATAACCTTTCACGATTGTTTCAAAAGGGAATTAATTTTTTTTTTTTGGTTTTAAAATCATGCTAACACTAGGAAAAATCAATTTTATAGGGGACTGATTGTTGCTTTAAATAGATGAGGTTTGTACTTTAATTTTATGCTCAAATATTTACGTCTACGCTATAGTTGACATTTTATTTAGTACTTTACAAAAAAAAAATATTTTATCTTAAATTCCACGCAACAAAATAATTAATGTGTGTAAATTACCCGATAATTATTTTGTTAACTTTTGGTATAAAAATTGAAACATTTAACAACCTGGAAGAAAAGTCGTATTAAAATATGATCCGAACAAATGACACGACAAGTCTTTACAAAAAGCGCAAATATATATTTATTTGAATAATTGAATTAATCGATTATTTTATATTCGGCTGTATTGATAAAATTAAATTTTTAACCCTGAATTCTAAATATATATATATATATATATATATATATTAATGTAAAATTGTTAAAAATGATATTTATATTATATGTAAATATATTCAGTATAGATAGGTTGTTATATCCATTATTCATATCGAAAGATTTATTACGAAATTTACATGAAAAATCTACTTCTTATTGCAAATTTATTTTTAGAAAGTTGAGCAAAACTGTAGCGTGGATTAGTTTTTTTTTTCTGTTTTTAAATTATTATTATTAAATTTATTCTATTAATGATTTGGTTTACGGCTAATCTCGACATTTTTAAAAAATGACGTGTAATAATTTTTTTAATTTCAGTTATTTGGTCGATATAATGAAAATAACATAACTATAAAAAATTAAAATATTTAGCGTTAGAAGTTTGTGTACAATTATGAATTAAAATCTTGATGTAGAATGTATTTTTAGGTTCCAGATAAAAAATCATCTCCCAAGAAAAAGAATAAAGGACACGCAACTGGGAATAAATATAGAGGAAAAACTAAATAAAATATGAATTGGATTTTAAATTTTAATTTATTAACTATTTTTTTAAACATATTATTTCATGGATGAAATTTTTATTAAGTGCAGGTGTGTATCATCGTTTTATAATACAAGGTTTTTACTTAAGATTTTGAATGTTAAAATTAAATTTGCTTCTGATATTTATACTAAATTTTATAGTAAGGAAATATACATTTTAATTTGTATAAATTTCGTACATTATCATTGCTTAAGTAATAGGAGATATGTAGACGTTAATATGAGATTTAGGGGCCCGAGGATTCAATATATACTAAGATTAAGGAAATTAAATAAATTTCTTACACCTCGTGGGTAAAAAAAAATCAAATGTTTAAATTGACTGTCCTTTCTAATATATAAAGTTCGTGTAAGTCTGAATTTTATTTTTATTATTTTGATACACGTGATAAAAATTAACTCCGAAATAAGAATTAATAGAGGAGTTGACTAATTTTTATTTGTAAAAATTAATAATTACATAAAGTAATTTAATAAAAATGAAAATTTACAAAAATATTGATATAAATTTACTGTTAACGAACATTCTAGCACATTAATTATATATAATATTTTTTGAATATTGTACCAAATCTTAACTTCGTAAATAGCGAATATATTCGTTGCAATTAAATTTAGTTTTAACAATATGAAAATAATTTCAAATGAAGATGAACTAAAAACTGATTAACCACTACGTTTAAAATCATTTTTGGTATAAAGTTTTCTCTATTATTTATTGATTCTTATTAGCATATTAGAGGTTTGTATACAACTATTTTCTCAATAGAGTTATGTAAATCTGTTTATTAAATTAATTAGTATATTAGACAATTAATTTTTGCTTACCGATATCTTATTAACATTTAAAGGCAATACATTTTGAAATGTTTGAAACCGTTAATTTGACAAATTTTCAAGGATTGAGATGACAGGATGTTCAGTCAAATGTTCATGCTTTGTTAATCAACCTTATTTTATTTCTATTCTGCTTTTAAATCATGCATACCATTTTTACGCAAGTTCAGTTCGGTAATTGAATATTTTATAGTGCTAAAATTTTGTTCATTCTTTTCAGACTGTTACTCAATGCGAACAAGGGATTGTTGTATTTATTTAAATAACGCAATTTTTACTGTTAAGAAAATCTTTCATCGATTTTTAAAATGAACATGGCTACATTCGTCTTTAAAAGTTAATTTGTTTTTATTTTAGTAGACTCACCAATACATATGTAATTGTTTTTTTTTTTTTTCGTTGTATAGTTATAACAAAAATGTAATTCAATATCAGTGCGTTTGGTATAAGGGTCCAGGGTAAAAAATATTGATATTAAAAACAAGAGGACTCGTCTTAAAACCAAACTTGACAAGTTTAACATATATAAAAGATTATTTCAAAAAATTAATAACTCTATTTCAGGACCACGTTTTTGGAATTATAGTACATCCCCAATTACTGTTTATTCTTATTTCTTCATAAATATATTGCAATAAGATATTTAAAACCTACAATATTTGCTCAGCACGAAAATCGAAAATCAATGTAGTATCGCCGTACGTAAGTAAAGTGATACAATATACAAGGTGCCAAAACATATTGCATCATAAGTGAGGCGAACAACACGAAACAGCAAACTCATAAACCAATGGATACACCTGCTAAGTGCATTCACTGCGGCTAACTACAAAGCATACGTTATATATAAAGAATCATTACAAAATAATTCCAACAATGTACCGCAACAAAGATGGAAACAACAACCGCAGTTAACTGTTACACATTACCCACGAATTCCCAGTCAGTCTGATTCTAGACAAAGTAATCATATTTCTAATAGTACTTTTGCCGATGTCTTAAAGGGTCGCAATAAAATCAACCACGTAACAATAGATCACGATGAGAACAATCGCGTAACAAATAACGATGTCATCAATAATAATGAAAATAACGATATAAAAATTAAAACATCCAAAAATAATAAAGAGCACGATCCCAGAGAAAAAAAATGAGAGGAATATGGCAGAGCGCTAGAAATTCCATTAACAAAACTATCCTAAATAGAGCAGCTAGACAATTACAAAAACGCTTCTAGAACTAAAAAATGAAACATTTCGAGAATATATAGAAAATTTAACTCCGTCTAAAACAACCGACTACAGTTTGTGAAAGGCTACAAAAAATTTAAAAACAGATCACATCTATCAGTATCCCACCTATAAGAGTGAAAAACAAAGAGGATACGGACTGAATAAGAAAAAGCGGACGTCTTTGCTGGATATTTAGCAAAAATTATCGAACCACACAAAAACGAAACTTCTGTTCATGAAGAAAAATTAGCGAAATATCTAGAAACACCATTTTAGATGTCACTTCCCATTAAACTAACATCGCGTATGGAAGTAAACACACAAATAAAGCAACTAGATATAAAGAAAGCTGCTGGACACCACTTAATAACTGCAGAAATTATAAAAAAATTACCGAGAAAAACTGTTATTTTAATAATACATTTTCAACGCAATCTTTCATATATTTTCCGGTGCAGTGGAAATTTTCTTCTCAAATATTGATTCCAAAACTACGTAAATTTCAAAATGACGTGTTCTCTTACAGGCCAGTCAGCATTCTAACGATTCTTTCTAAAGTATTCGAAAAACTCCTCAGGAGAATTAAATCAATTTTTAACGAAAATAATGTGATACCAGACTATCAGTTTAGCTTTTGTAACCGCCATAGCACCATTGAACAAATACATAGAATAGCCGACATCATAAGTTTGGAGGTAAAGAAGTATTGTTCAGCGGTATTTCTTGACGTTGAGAAGGTATTTGATAAAATTTGACACATTGGTCAATTGTACAAATTAAAATTATCTTACGAGTATTACCAGCTTTTGAAATCGTACTTAACAGAAATATATTTCCATGTTAATGTGAACGGGCTCACGAATTCATCCAAGACAATCAGGAGTGCAACGAGGCAGTGTACTTGGACCAAAACTGTACCAACTCTACACATACGACTTCCCAGTTAACGAAAATACAACCACAACTATGTTGGCCGATAACATCGCAATTCTCTCAACCCATCGTGATAACAATTTAGCAGCTGAGAAAAATCATTTGCTACGCGTAGAAAAATGGTTTAGTCTGTGAAAGTCAACGTTAATAAAACAACATGCAAGAAAATTTTATTTACCTTAAATAAAGATGAAAATTTATCGATTAAGCTATAAATGGACAAACAAGTAACGTAAAATATCTTGGATTATACCTTGATAAACGAATCACCTGGAAAAAACAGCTCAATATTACATATCGCAACATGAACTGGCTGATGGGCAAATACTCAATACTGTTGCATGAAAATAAAGTATTAGTTTATAAGGAAATTTTAAAACCAATTTGATCATACGGTATCCAGATTTGGGGCACAAGGAGTAATGTTAACATAGACATAATACAAACATTTCAATCTAAAATCTCCGGTAATATCGTGGCAACACCATGGTGTCCGCAATGATGATATACACAACGATTTCCGTATACAGTCTGTTAAAGAAGTAATTAGAAACTGTGCTGGAAGATATCTGCATCAGCTTGAAACCCACATAAATCTATTAGCAGCCAATTCCCTATACAATGACATATCATTCACATGACTGAAGAGACACAGTCAGATTTAATTAGAGAACCAACTGTAATGATCAACTAGTTTTTCTAGTTTTTCACACAATACAACTATAAATTAAGGAATAGCGACCGCTGGGAAGCATTCCGTTATAGGTTTAAAACAGATAAGTGCTGCCTATTGTTCAGGGGAACAAATTGCACGCATCTTATAAACTTTAATAAAAAATGAAATTCATTTGTGAATTTTTAAATTAGTTAATATAAATTGTGTTAAGTATATTTAAAAAGATTCCAATGTACATTCAAATTTTTATTTTTTAAATTTAACGTTATTTATATGGTAATGATTTTAATTTACATTAATAAAACATAAAAATGATTAAATTGGTATAATTTAAAAATTTTAATGTTTGAAAATATAATTAAAATTATTTTCAAGCGTACGAAGGATACCAATATTGATATTACATTATTACAATGTATTATGTTCATTTAAATTTATATTTAGGAAAGTAACTTTTCCTAGAATGTGATTTCTTATTTTCTTTTAATTGATCTTCCACATTAGGTAACATCGCTAACAGTTCATCCTCTGTTAATTGAAAATCACTTTCAATCCATCGATCCATTAAAAAACCTATTATTAACCCAAATTTCTTATCAGGACGAATGCCGCGTTTTATAAGTATATTGGGGTAAATTGGAAACTTAGGAACAGGGGTGGAATTAAATTCGTCCAAAAGACTAGTATTACTACCATGATGGTATTTAATTAATTCTTGAACATATTCGTTAATGGATGGAATCTTATATCTGATTACATAAGTAAAACATTTGATTAAAGGTTTCTCAGCGACTAAAAATTCATCTCTGAAGTCAGTTATGAAATATGCTAAGTCTCTTTCAATTGCTGACCATTTAAGTCTTCTATGACAATTATAAACTTCTGCGACGTCACTAAACAATGCTGAAAATAAAGCAGTAGGTTTCAGACGATTATCCTTGCATCTATTATATACCTCTTTGAAATGCGTTATATTTGGATTGCTCGGTAACCCCATATAAGAACCCAAACCCGTATCTATCATTTTCATCATTAATTCTCCAGCGTAATTTCCGGTCAACATTTTCGATAATTCTGACCAAATCCTTTCTCCAGATATTCCATTCAAACCGTCCTTATTTGTTTTAATCGCTTCTATAATTTGGCCATCATGATTATTTGGTTTATCTGCTATTCTACCATAGAACCGAAAATATCTTAGTATACGCAGATAATCTTCTTTAATACGTTTGTCGGGATCATCAACGAATAGTATTCTTTTATTTTTTAAATCATCATAACCGTAAAAATAATCATACACGACACCATGCATGTCCATATACATGGAATTAATAGTTAAATCACGCCTGCTTGCATCCAGCTTCCAGTTTGTCGTAAACTCAACTTCAGCATGACGACCATCCGTTTTAACGTCTATTCTTAATGTAGTGATTTCAAAGTTTTCTTTTTCATTTATACGAACAGAAATTGTTCCATGTTTTTCCCCATTTGTATTAAACATGCGTATATTTTCTCGCATAAACATTTCCTTCATTTGTGAGGGGGTGGCTGTCGTAGCAAAATCTAAATCCTTCGGTATCAAACCACTCACCAAGTCACGAACAGCTCCACCAGCAATGCGTATTTCATAGCCATATTTTTCAAATAAATTAACTAACGTTTTAAGTTCTGATGTAATAATTGAATGAAATTCTGGCGTGTCTAATTTCATTATTTTCGGATTATCTCTAGATGGATTTACATTTCTTAAACAATCCGTACTAAAAAACTTTAATTGTGTAAGTACAGAATAAATGAGTGGATAACGTAAAACGTATTTGAAATGTTGAGTATTACTTACTGATACTGCAAACATAAATATACCAAATCTATTAAACATGGTTCAATTTAGTATTAACAAACATCTTTTTTTGCATTTATTGTTAAACTTACTATAATAACTGAATCCTAAGCAAAATTGAAAGTACAAAACTCAAATAACCCAAACTTCACAAAAGTTTCCGAATATAGACATTTGGTTTTACGAAAGAACTAATAATATGAATGAATTACATGTGTTATATTTCGTAGATGAAAAGGGAAAGATAAGGAGGTATGTTATTAAACATATTAATAATATTCGATTTCTTTTTAACTAATCTTTAAGTATAAAAACTATAAAATTAAAAATATATTGTTAAATGAATTCTTAGCTTGCATCTAGTTTGTATAAAACTATTGTTCTGTATATTATGCTCTGTGATTTTAATGCCGGACATTTAAATATGTTATTTATTATGCTTTTTGTTTAATATATAAATATATACATATATTAATTTTGGGTAAGTTAAAACTTAATTAGTTAATTGCTTGTAAACATTGAAATTTATTCAGGTGTTGCGTTATTTCGACTTAATTTATTTCGTGTCTTCCGTTGAAACAAACATTTAAAAAATTTTGATGCTAAATCCTATTTATATGTTAAAATTTATACAATGGCCGCTTTTTAATATATAACACTTTTTTTTTTTTAGATTATATAGTATTATACTGTGTGATTTTTTCATATTTTAAAGATACATAAACATGGCACTACTAACAGATCCAGCTCAAGAAATTGGGCCCTTTAAAATGTCTCTAGTAAAGTATCAGTACGTACTCTATGTTATTATGTACGTTGGTTGTATCATTTGGTTATGTTCTTTAGCAGACGATAACTTCAGTGCCGGTAATGAATAATACAATGTTTCTGTTTTTTCATCGCGACGAGTTAATTTAATTAAATTAATTGTAATGCTATCCATTAACGTAGATTAATTAATAATAAAAGTATATGGGATGCGACTAAAAATATTTACTATCTTTTTGAAGTGTTAAAATTAAAAGTGTTGTTAATAATTAGTTGAATCCTAGAATACTAAAACATCTCAACCGATTGGGGTTTCATAAATCGATGTATCTCGCTGCCATGGATATATATTTAAATTTCCCAATGAACTTTGAAAGAGAAAGTGGTCTTGTTATAACAAATGTAATATATTTATTTTTAGCCTTGCCTGGGAGGTTAACGGTAAAGTTCTAGGTTAGTGAACAGAAGATACAGAGCTTAAATCTCAACAATGTTGATTTTTTATTGTTGTTTATCATAATTTTTGTTTTATTATTAATTAGTTTAAGTTTATTACATATGTGAAAATATTTTAATTTTTAAGTTGATTTCTCGTGTTTCCTGGTTATTTATTGTAAGATATAGTTTTTCGAAATTTTGATTTTCTCAAAAAATTTCAGTTTCCGCAAAAAAAATTTTCAACATGGGTCATTTTTATCAAAATGTGATTTTTGAAAAAAAAAATGGCTAGAATTAAAGTAAGAAATGAGAATAACAAAATACCCGGCTAGGTTAGGTTAGAATTGGTCAGGTTTATTTCGGCTAGTGAGAAGTAGAATTAAGGGAAAAAAGGAGAATGACATATTACTATTTTAGACAAGGTCGTATTAACTGTTAGTCTCTAAAATAATTGTTCTTAAAATAAAAAAATTTGACTGTAGAATTTTAATATATTTCGATTTGAAATTTAAAAGTTGTCTGCTCTTTGATTTGGTTTCATTTTAGATTTGCTTCTTATAACTAGTTGAATGGTAATTAAGAGATTTAAATGTTTTAAGTTGTTTTTATATTTTTGAAAATATTTAATAATGTTATCACGGTGTTTTAATGTGATGTGCAGTAATGAGGTACTTAGACATTCAATAATTTTTTCGGTTAAAGTGTAATGCAAAAATTAACTCCATGTGTATTAACAATATTATATATTAATCATCATTCGGAAAAATATATTTCATAGTGATGTATCCTACAATCTGTATAGGAATTAACCCTAACAAATTTAAAACAAAATTATATATATTCGTAAGAGTGAAGATACAACAAAACACAAGTGATAAATGTGATTATATAAAAGAACCTATAATGTTCGTACTAAAAATTCAACTGAAATGCAAACGGCATTCTGCGCCATAAATTAACAATTATGTATTGATATCTGAATCACAAATATTAATTATTTTTATATCAAATGCTATAAATTATATATGACAAATCATCCTGACAATACTAAACTCTGTTAATTATATTAATCGGTAACGACCAATTAATGAGATTTGATCAAGAATATAATCTTATTAATTTATTAAAATTTGTTTTTAATGATTTATCGCGCGTTTTTTATACGTTAAACGCTAAATGTGTTTATACTTTATTTATTATTGCAGAAACTTATTTTTCTGAAAATGCTTTATTACCGGGACTTGTTCAAGGAGAATATTTTGAAGAGAAAGAAGCTATCTCGGCATATAACGATTACGAGCGGGAGAAGAATAAGAATAAAACGTTTGATCCTTATGAGTTTATATGCCGTAGGTTTAAACGTCTGCACATGGAATCTTATATACATAAATTCACCGTTAAGATACCTTTTATGGATGGTGCAGTTAGTATATATATTCAGTTTTAAATAGTAATCTTTAATTCATATTTAATACGAACAAAAATGTGTGAATATTGATCCGTTTAATATAGGATAACCCAGAGAAGACTTAACTCAAAAGCTACTCGAAAAAAATTTTTGAATGAAATTTTATTTAAAAATAGGAAAACGAGAGATTAGCTTATAATAATTTGTGGAACATAATAACGTTCAGATAACCGCCATTTGCAACAGTACGTTCATTCAGTCTTTACAAAATTTTCGAAGATTTTCGATTCAGGTCTTCCAGATCTCGTGAACGTGTTTTGTAAACGCGGCTCTTAAGGTATCCCAAAAAAAAACCGCGTAACATTGAATTCTTTTTGAAACTCTCTTTGCACTGTCGTGATCGATTCACGCCGAAAATAACGTTCCACGTAAAAACGTCCACTCCTTCACGTTATATGATGTCTTGATAACTGAAACTGGACAAAAACGAATCTCTCGTGTGTAAATTAAACTTGGAGTACGCGGTTTGTATTGTAGCAGTGTTACCAGCTGCGCTATTTAAAAAACAAAACCGTCCAATTTTTGTGGGTCACCCTAAATAAATTTTTTCTTTCAGTAACGTTAAAAAAGTATTTCCAATTCAGCTTGAACGAAACTGTTATTCACAAATTTGTGCGAGTTTTAGGCAAATTAATAATAGCATTAAATTATTTTTTTTTCTACGAAAAATGTGTGGATATTGATCCGACGAATAAAAATTTATCATTTGATAATGGTAAAAATGTATTTCTATTTCAGCTTGGACGGAATTACTATTTAAATATTTACAAATGCATAATTTAGTATGTTATATTTTATAATTTTACCACTCTTATGAAGGACTTTTAAAAAATATTCCTGAAAATATGTTTAAACTATTTTACGTAATAGTATCTCATCGTAGAAATACATTTTACATCAATACACGTTTAAACTGTTTTTGTAACTTACCGCATTAATATTGAAAATTTCAAAGCACTTTTAATTAAATTATCAATTTTGTTGTCATATAAGTCGACTACAGTTTTTTTTTAATTTTAAATTTTATCGCTGATATATATATATATACATACATACATATATATATATATATATATATATATATATATATATATATATATATATATATATATCTGAAATCAGATATTCGACTGTCTTCTATGAATTTTAATTGTTTGATAATAAGGATTAATTATGTAGTATGTAAATTATTGCGTTATATACTTTTAGTCTATACGTAGTGTGCGTTTAACAAATTTATTAATTGTAGACAATAATATGCTGCTTGTGAGATGTACATAGAATAATTATATATATATATATGTATATATAATGTACAATTGTGAAATTTAATAATTTGCACATAGACACTTAATGGCAGTAACGTGTATGCTATCTTAAGGGCACCGCGCAGTGCAAGCACAGAAGCATTGGTATTGTCGGTACCATATAGACCCTACGTTGGTGCTAAATCATCAACTTTACATGGTTTAGCAATAATGTTTTCTGTTGCTAAATTTTTTCGACGTAAGTTATTAGTGTGTTGCAGTAATTAAAAATAGAAAAATAATGAAATTCCAACCCGTTATTAAAGTTATTCGTATATATGAAAAAACGAATGTGTATTTAATTTAATAATATGGAATGAAGGTACTAAATTATTACAGAAATTGAAAAATTTATTAAATGCATTTGTTGGTAATAAATGTTATCTACCGTGAGATTTTAAGAGATAATTATTGTAAATGGGCGTTATTATACTGGAAATTATTTCGCCCATAATTGCAGAATAAGTCGAAATGTGAATAAGTTCTGATTTACTTGTTTCTTCATTTAATAAATTTATGCGAACTCTATTTAAATTTTAATATAACTTTCCTGAATTTATAACTGTATAATAATTATTGTATTCATAGCAGTTCAATATTACTTTTAAAATTGTTTTAGGTCAGAAATATTGGGCTAAAGATATTATTTTTCTTGTGACCGAATACGAAAATTTAGGAGTTCAAGCATGGCTGGATGCATACCATGGTACTGCATGCGGTACAAAAGGTATGAATTTTTAATCGGTTATTACATCAGATAGAAATTTTAAAATTTTTATTAAATTTTTAAAATATATTACTGATTTTACGCTAATTTGCGCCTTTCTGTGCGTTTAATAAAATCAAAATTAAAGATAAAATTATTTGTCATATATGCGTATTTAATTTTAAAATAAAATGTCATACTAAAATAATGAATTGATTTATAAAAGTTATAAATTCATTTTATAATATTATTTTAAAAATGAATCGTTAGTATCGGATACATGAAGTAAAATTATTAAAGCGCGATAATAAATTTCCGGAAAAGTTTTTAAAATCTTTATTGCAAAATTCAATGAAAATTTGTTTTAAATTTAGATCACTAAACGTGATGTTTGCTTTAGAACATTGTTTAATCGATTTAAATTGTTTTCTGATTGTAATTAAAATTGTAGTTATTCATTTTATTTATAATCATTACGAAAAGTTCAACTTCACAGTTTTATCTTTGGGCAGGTGTAATTGTAAGTGATGATTTAGAAGGACGTAGTGGAAGTATACAAGCTGCTTTGAATTTAGAGATTAGTTCTTTCGTCGTCAGCCATATAGACGTAAAGATATCCGGTTTGAATGGTCAGTTGCCAAATTTGGATTTGGTAAATCTTGTACATCGAATGTGTTCTAAAGAAGGAGTGCGGCATACTTTCTACAACAAAGATCCGAAGGTTAGTACGGTGCGAACAAAAAATAACCGAAATGTTTGTATTAAGAAAATGTGTACCAGTTTGGAAAATAATTTTAGATGCTTCTGCGTTAATAGATTATGCCGAATACTAAAAATTGGAACAGCCAATTGATTACTATGTTATCTATGATCATCACTCAAGCAATAGGGGTACCAAATGGAAATCACGGTTTATTTCATAGGTATGATTTAATTTTTTTGTCTTGCCTCACGTTACATTATATATGATTTTTTTTTTTTAGTAATATTTAATAGTTTTAAAATTAGTTTATTTTCCCGTTCACATATAAACGTTTAAGATTTGAAATTTTTGTATTAGGTTTGGCATTGAAGCAGTCACTTTAAAGGCATATTCTCCTAAACATAGACATGAAAATACTAATTCAGTTTATTACGTAGGCAGGTAATTCTGATTTATGTAGTTAAATTCATTTTATTTTACAATTGTTCTTGAATTAAGTTTTTAATTCAGTAATGTGTGTATTACTTTACAAAATACGCGTAGAAATGTGTTACGATTTTAATAATTTAATTATACATTTAAAATTAACGGTGTCATAAATTTTATTATTGAAAGTAAAATATGAAATGATATGCCGTAAAATGCGTTTATTATTAAATTATTCTGTCGGTGTTAATCGAGACTTATATCCGTGTATTGTGGGAAAAATAATTAATAATTAATATGAATATTGTATTATTTAATTGTTTTCATAATAAAACCTCTATTATACGTTTTAGGAGGTTTCGTGTATTTTGTATTATAATTACGTTTTTGCAGAAATTAATAAACGATTCGATTTTCGTTATTTCAGGGTTTTAGAGGATTTATTTCGTAGTTTGAATAATCTGCTTGAAAGATTTCACCAGTCGTATTTTTTTTACCTACTACCGTCGAATAATCGTTACGTCTCGATCGGTAATCCTTTATCATTTATATATATTTTTTTTTTTTTTTTTTTTTTCATTTGATCGAATTAATGAAATATTGTAAATAGTTAATTGTCCGAATGTTAATTTTTAAATGGTTTTGAACGTCTCAGAATTTTAAAATATTCAGAATGAATGCACATATTTTAATATAATTGTTTTTACACGATACATTATTTACAGTTTTATGCATTTGCGTTAAATGGATATTGAAATTTAAAATACAGTAATAATAACAAAAAATCAATTGAAAATTAGTTAAATCACTAATATTTATTTTCTTAAGGAAAACACAAAGCTTTTCGGCATTTACGCCATTATCAAGTGAAATTTTTTTAAAAAATCATAATTTTAAAAATATAAATTAAATATAATTACTTAAAAATATGTGATGGTAATCGTGAAAATATGATCCAAAAACGATGTCTGCTTCTGTCGGTCTATTTTTTATAGATTTTTAATATTTATTTTCATTTTATTTGTAAAATTGTGTTTTTTTAAAAAATTTTGTGGTTGTATATTTTTATATTTTATATTTTACGTTTGGACACCATACATCGCAATAGTAAATGAAAAATTTAAAATTCCAACAGTATACAACTTTTACAGAATCAAGAAAATAATATTGAAGAAAAAATTAATATAAAAAAAACTAAATTAATAAACAAATATATTGATATTAAATTTCAACAAATCAAAAAAATAGACCGACAGAAGCAGACATCGTTTTTGGATCATATTTTCACGATTACCATCACATATTTTTAAGTAATTATATTTAATTTATATTTTTAAAATTATGATTTTTTAAAAATTTTTCACTTGATAATGGCGTAAATGCCGAAAAGCTTTGTGTTTTCCTTAAGAAAATAAATATTAGTGATTTAACTAATTTTCAATTGATTTTTTATAAAAAATCACTACGTTCCACATTATATAAAAAATTAAAGTAATAATAACGATTATAAATTATTTCAGAATTAAGTAGCTAAAATGAGTACTTCAATAGGTAGAACTTGAAATATTATTATAAATGTTTACTTGCGTTTTGTAGTAAATCCAATAAACCTAAATGTTAATTATGCAATATAAGTGAAAAAAAAATGGGACGAGTAGTAAATTTTTCCTATATTATTGTAATTTAAAGTTGTATGAAAAAATCGTCCGTCCTTTGATAATAATCGCAAGATTTTTATAAAATATTTTTTACGATTCGACTTGTTAACGTTATAGGATCACTGTAATTGTTGATTACACGAAACACATTTATACGCAATAGTCGCATATTCGAATTATTATAGTCTATTTATAAACCAAAACAAAATATAACACAATCACTAAAAGTTTTTAAACGCGTTTCGCCAGTTACGTCATTTTCAAGCTTTTTACGTATGAATTAATAGAAATGTTTATATAACGACAACTTAAAATTTGATATACATATTTCACTAGCCAGACGTAATTTCAATTTTAGATTTTTTACAATAAATTTTATTTATAAAACAGATTTTGAAAAATTCTTCATCAAAATTGATAAACATCTCCAAACCTGGTTCAGGTTCCATTAAATGTTTGAATATATTGGAGAAAAGTGATTTTATTAATTATAAACCAAGCAAAAAATTTAACACAATCACTAAATCTTTACGTCATTTTCAAGCACGCACAATAATTATTACATCTTTTTTTACATAGAAATTAATAGAAATGTTTATATAACGATTTAATGGAACCTGAACCAGATTTGGAGATATTTATCAATTTTGATGAAGAATTTTTCAAAATCTGTTTTATAAATAAAATTTATTGTAAATAAATCTAAAATTGAAATTACATCTGGCTAGTGAAATATGTTTATCAAATTTTAAGTTGTCGTTATATAAACATTTCTATTAATTCGTATTTAAAAAAAAAAAGCTGTAATAATTATTGCGCGTGCTTGAAAATGACGTAACTGTCGAAAAGCTTCGCGATTAAAAACTTTTAGTGATTGTATTATGTTTTGTTCGGTTTATAATTAATAAAATCACTACTCTCCAATATATTCAACATTTAATTATAGTCTACATTCGATAAATAGAGTGTGTATAAAAATTTTCCTTTTAAAATCGCGTGTATTTCGTATTATTTAAGTTATGTATATATGTATATGCTTATCATATATAGATAATTTTCATACATCTAGTACACCTGAATTAGAGTATATTATCTTATATAAGAGTTATATCCATATATACTTTCGATGACGAAGTGCAACGGACGCACAGCTCGCGAATCTACATATGGTTACTATGTTATATACTATACAATATTGTAAAAAGGGGAGTAGTACACTGATTAAATGTAACAGACTGTAAAACATTAATTTGAATAATAAGGTATTAATTAATAAAAACGCTATTATTATTATTATTAGTATTAGTATTGTTATTCTTTACAGGATATTACATGCCATGTTTGGGTATGCTTGTAGCGACGCTTTTTTTACGGTCTTTTACCTTATGGATTAATACAAAAATGGAATTTCTGAACACAACCAATAAATTCGAAAGTACGGAACAGGTAAAAGTTAATTTGGTTGTATTATTGAGTCCGATGTAGGCCGATGATTTGATATATCGCGACTTTTAAATTATATTAAATCAATTGGTTCCTGTTTGATGCGAAACCAAATTATATCGATTTTTTAATTAAGTAAAGAGTGTCTATTCTGCTCGCTAATTTTATATGTTCGATAATTAATAAATAATTGTTACGTAATTTAATTATGGCCGTTTTGGATAAGATGTTATATTTAAGAATAGTGTTCGTCCGAAATTATTGTATGAGATAACCCCTCGAAATGTGTATAATTTTTTATTAGTTAAATTGTTCGATTTTTTACAATCGATTCTTTGTTAACAAACATCTCGGGTACATTACTGTATTTAGTATAAAATGGAATATTATAATGATTTTACTAAAACGTTTATCATCTATTTTAATATCCAGTCAAAATTGCAAGTCGAATTTATAAATAATGTATCCGAAAGTATCTCATTCTATAATATTCGTGAAAATATTTAACAATAAATCGGTTAATTAAGGTTTATTTTATAATTCGATAATATAACACAGGTAGATATATAATATTTAAATTTGCAGAATCCGGGCAAAAGTTTGAAACTTTTAACCACGAATGTAATCATGATATCGGCGCATGCTTTCGGCATTTCCATCATGTTCTTTGAAAAAATGTTTGTTAGAAGTTTTTCACCGACATTATTAAAAGAATATACTGCGAATTTTCATATTTCAATTTTAGTATTATCTACAGTAATTCCTATTGTTTTAATGAAGTAAGTACTTATATTTCTACATGTATTATTCTAATTTATAACTCGTATGGATTTGTTTAATAAAACGCAAGATCTAGTAGTAATACGTTGAACTTTAAACGACTGTTTTTTTTTTTTTTTTTTTTTTTTTTTTTTGTAACAACGATCTTCAGTTTACAACTGTGCGAAAAAGTTATGTTATAATGATACTTTTATCCATTTAAGGCTTAAAGGTTGTTAGGTATATTCGGCGAAATCTGAGGAGCAACTTAACTTTTTGTTTATTGTCTTCAAGAATATACTGGAACGAACTAGACAATTGAAAACGGAAGCAATTAAAGTTTGAACAGTAAAACCAGGAGGTGGTGAATGGATAAGAGGATTGAGCATATATCGTAAGTAGTTGAGTTAGTCTTATTATCTGGGAATAGGATTTATAGGATTTTTTGCATGTATGCGCCAACGACATAAGACTGTTTCTTATTGACGGTTGAATCTTAATGAAGTGTTCCAGGATTCATTCGAATTTAGCATAATTTATTTGAAGTATGAATTTAACGCCAGTTTCGTGATCATTTGTTCATTAACCGCATCTTTTTACCAAGTTTGGTTTTCTTGCATTCTGCGAATTAATATAAGTAAGAAAAAGCGCGGAAATAATTTTTTTTTAGTATCTGGAGAATTATACTATTTTTGTTGTTGTTGTTTTTGGATTGATTTTTTTCTATAGTTTATTATTAAAATTGGTAAAATTTTCTCTCTAGAATTAAAGATAATTTTGTTATAGATTTTGTACACTACCAGAAAAATGGCCTATATTAAATATATTCAGTTTGATCGAATTGGGGTCATTTTTGTTGTGCGTTTCCATGCATAATTTTTCTTTCGGTTATATATTATCGTTACTGTACGTGCCACCTTGTATTCTGATCAGTTCCGCGCGTTGTAACCGGTAAGTTAAAAGCAAACGGAACAAAAAAATATTTTACTAAAAAATATTTGCAATAAACGTTTATCTATAGCGTGATGTACAAGTTAATTTGTGTTTTATTTTAAGAAATAAAGTAATTACAGATTAAAAAATTTTTAAGGTTTTAATGATATCTTTATCGTATTGTTGAAATTGAAAAAATAAATATTGTTTTATTTTATGAAAAATTATAGTGTAATCATATTTGCGGTTAACAATTACGTTTTCATTAGATAAATGAACGTTATATTATTTTAATATAATCAAAAAAATTACTTTAAGAACCTTAGGTTCACTTTAAAGAATACGTTTATTGTAAATAATAAAATGAATAAATGCGGTTATAGATAAATCAAATGAAAGGTGAAAAAAAAACCCCGGAATATGAAACAGGACAAAAACTTTACGAATTTATCAGTAATATGATCACAGATTACGCAATTAATTAATTAGCAATAACACGTTACAATATTATAATTAGATGATATAATCGCACGCATACATAATTAAGGTACGGTTTTTAGGCTTAGCTTTATTATTATTCATTGATGTCGTGAAAATGAGATAAAATAATGTAGACTTCTGTTTCAATGATGTAATATTAGTTAAAATAAAATTCATAAAACAAAAATATTAGATAGTTTATTAATAAAATCGACGAAGCGGCGTAATTTTTTAGTTCGTTTTGAAAACGTGGTATTTTAAAAGAACTTTTTTTCCAATTTTTTTCTTTTAAATTTTCCTCATATTTTCCTTTATTGTCATCCAATTCTAGACTATATTCAAAATTTTAAGTCTTCAACCAATCGGAAAAGTAAGTTTAAAATTATATACAAAGTTCCACCGGGACGGACATACAAGAAATCGAGTTAGTAAAAACGTGGTAAAAAATAATGTTGTATTTTTGTTTACACAATTTTCTATAGTTCAGTACTAATAACGTATAGGATGCTTATTTGTAATATAGTACAATATTGTAGGTTATAATCAAAATTTTGGATGATTAAATTCTAAAGATCATTTTGTATAAATGTAACGATCCATTCATCCATATTTTATAAAGAGCCTTGCTCTTGTAGCTAGTCAATAATGTTCTTTCATTCCTTCTTGCCGCCTGCTATATGCTCTTAATCTTTTTATATGCCATCCGTATTCTTATTTGATCCATCCATGTTGTCCTATGCCCTTTTCTTTCTTCAATTTTTCTCTCGATTATGTCATAAACGCGTTATGACGCAGCATATTACCTAAAAAGGTTTTTTGCATGTATTGTATTATTTTCATCAATTTCCGTTTTTTTTTTCATTTCTCATTTCCAAAACCTCCAAATTCTTCTTCTGCGTTCATGAGACTTCCATTAAGCGACATCATCCACATATTTCGAAGGCCCCAAAACGTTTTTTAACATACCGTGATGCGATTTCTGGCAGTGGTCACTATTTTTTTTAAAGTTTTACTTGTTAAATTCGATGTTATCATTTCCAGTATATTCTTTCTCTGCAGGGTTTCCCTTGTGCCGCCAACATGAAGATTCCATTTTTTGATATCTCATGAGCTATCTACTTCGCTTTTCTTTTCTGAATGTTGTTGATCATTATTAATTTCCTTTCTCCTATTCGAGTTAGAACAATACTATTGTTGATTAAGGGATTTTTCGCCGTTTAAAAAGTCATTTTCAAAATAGGCTAAACCTGTTTGTATCATAAATTATGAGTATTGAGAACCTAAGTAAAAGCTGTGAAATAAAATCATATTCCTTCCACATTTTTCCAAAAAGGTACTAAAACACAAATTACCGATTTATTAGCTATACGGAAACAAATACTAGTTTTACTTAAATAATTTGGCGTTATTAATTGTTTTTCAAAATTTAATTCGCCAAATTGGCGACGTTTGTCACTTAGAATATTTTTCCGATAAGAAAAGCTTCTTTCCGCACTTGTCGACATAATTGGCACCTATTTGTTTTTCGGAAGTACTAAATGTCCTCATTTCTCCTTCCCTTCCAATTAAAAAATTACTTATTTTCTTTAAGTCAATATATCCGGTATTCTTAACTACCACAGCATTATTCCTTGAATAATTTGCTCCTTTTGCCAAGAATTTGGTCAACGCTCTTAAATGTACTTTCCGTAATTTCTATTTGTTCAAACGGACAATCCTCGTTTTTCCAATTTCGTAATTGCAAAATTTCCTACTTCTACGCGTAAAAACAAATTAATTCCATCGACGATCGTTTTAAATATGTGAAATTCGACGTTCATTTCAATCTCGGCCTTTATTTTCTTTTCGACAATAATGAAATTTGATTTGCAGAATCAGTGAGCTCCAATTCGAGTTTTTCTATGGTCAGATCTTCTGTAGTGGTTCGGTAAATGCTGAGAAATCCGCACACTAGTTATTAAGTAAAAGATTTTGTATTAAAATATATATATATATTTTTTTTAAAGTATATACTGAAATAGTAAAATTATAAAATTGTTTGTATTAATTTGTCGTCGATTCTAGCGAAATACCACTGTGAGACTTGTTATTTTTCTAAAACAGTTATATTAATAATCGTATTTACCTCGTAATTTGTTTTTCTGTTTATAGGAATGTTAAAAAAACGGTATGGTTGCTGGTGCATCCGATTTTCCTATTGTACACAGTTATTTTTATCGGTTATGTTATAATTAACCCGCAGTATTCATTTGGTCGAATAATGGTTATGTCGTATTCGAATATGACTGAAAAACTATTAGCCAGCGCGAGCGATGTTTTAATATACGGCAATTGGACGTATACAGTACTCAGTAATGTATTGATACCAAATTGGATTATGTTTTGGTGTTTATTAAATGTCCCGAAACGCGATGAAGTCTCAGACATTACCGTCGTAACTGACGAGAAGAAATTCTCCTGATTATATATTTCATAAAAAAAGGTATTTCGTTTTTTAATTTAAAATATTATAAAAATAATTTTGAAGAAATTATTATTTTTTAACGGGACGAAATTTTATTCGTATTCGGTATTTTTGTTCGTTGATTTTTCATCGAATTCGGATAGTTATCTTGGCAACTAATAGGGTCTCCGTTGAAAGTTCGTAATTTTCGAACGAGACATGCGTATAAATTCCGCGTGATTTAAAGTTTGCCTTTTGCTAGATCGTAATAATTTATTTAGTTTTTTTTTTTAAATTAAAATGTCATTTTTGAAACTATTTTACCGTTAATTCGCGCTGAATAATTAATAATTTTTATTTTTAAGTTCGATATAAAATCTATTTTTGGCAATCATCGTCATAATTCCCCTTTAATGTATAAGATTGATGGACAGCTGATTTTAAATGTCAGAATTCCATTCCTTTTACTGTATCCTGTTGTATTTGATATATTTCATTCTTGACCTTTTCCCTTCTACGAGTTCGTTCAATTATCTGTGTTAAATATTGATTGTGACCTCGAAAATATACCTATCCATCTTATTTCTTTGATAAGCTTCTATTTTCACGAATTAATCTAAATACTTCTTTGTTACTAATTTCCTCTGTCCATCCTATTCTTTCTCTTCCTCTCTAATACACCCGATTTCCAACGTTTTCGACTGGCTTTTTTTTATTTATCGTCTAAAATTTCGAATCAAAGTAAACCATACTAATGTTTCGATCAATTTCTTCTTAATATCTCTACATTCGTGTGTCTTGATGTTAATAATTTTATATTGTTCATGAATTCCAATTATCCTTT
The DNA here is from genome assembly GCA_032883995.1 of Coronaproctus castanopsis. Taxonomy (NCBI): domain Eukaryota; kingdom Metazoa; phylum Arthropoda; class Insecta; order Hemiptera; family Monophlebidae; genus Coronaproctus; species Coronaproctus castanopsis. The sequence continues at coordinate 220,015,499 of CM065052.1, read as the reverse complement.
CCTTAATATTCTGTATACTCCTTCCATCATTTGTTATTACGCTTCTTAAAATGTCTTTTTTTCTTTTTGTTTTATTAACATTTCATCTATTTTTATATGTTTATTTTCTTATTTTTTTTTTACCGCATTTCATAATCGATATATATTTTATAAACCAAACAAAATATAACACCGTTTAATCACTAAAAGTTTTTTATCGCGAAGCTTTTCGACAGTTACGTCATTTTCAAGCACAAAAATGACGTAAAATTAATAAAATCACTACTCTCCAATATATTCAACATTTGATGTATCTTTTTGTTTATGCTTATGTTGTGGGTTTTTGAAATTTAATTCATTCGATTAAGGGCGGCCCCTTCTAGTTCATTTTCTGTCAGCATAGCAATATCGTCTGTGCAAACAATAAGATCTGGTAATATTTTGATAAATTATACAGTTCAAAAGTGCGAATCGATTTATTTTAACGTAAATAATCAAATCGTGTTTCTAAAGTTTAAAAAAAATAAAGCTTATATATGAGCCATGAAATTGCTGCCATTCGTGCTATGCCGAGTATACACATTAGTATGTAATCGTTTTTCGCAATGTCCAAATAAAACCAAACGTGTTACATAGTCTTCCGACTAGAAATACTCGGCAGTTCTCATAATTGTGTTGCCGATGATATTTTATAGATATGTCTGTAGTTTTGATGAGAATCTCCAACACTAAGACTATTCCTCGGAATTAAAACTTTTCCATCCATTATTTCGTTTCTCGTCGATAAGCAAAATTAAAAAGTGCTAGTGTACTATATTTTTATTATTTCTTTTTAAATTTTATTTACAATATCGCTTTCGTTTGAGTTATCGTTATGAGTGTAAATTTATTATGAAGTAACTTTTAATCTAATTGTTTATAGAAGTTCTAAACATCAAGTATTATCAACACTCTCCACATGTTTTGATATTTGTAATTTTTTGCAAATCGTGAGATTATTTCTATTTTCACATTGATGTCTTTTTATTAGATAAACCGTTTCAGTTTAATGATAAAAATCGTGTACATTTGTATATATATTGTTTTTTTTTTTTATATATATTTGTTTTAAAAAAGAGTGTATATGTTAAATTTAATTTTTAAAAATGCATACATATAACCGTACATCGAATAATATAGTAGATCACATCGAATTGCCCCATTTTTTTTTTTTTTTTTTTTACTAATTTAGTACAGCGGAGAAATGATATTTTATTTTTTCCTTTTATTGCACCGGATAGGATGTAATTAAATTATATTACAGATATTATTTTGTTTTTTAATTTTTTTGAAAAGCGATATGAATATTTTTTTTTAAGAAGAAGAAAAGTATATTTTGATTGATTAAATTTTACAAGAAAATAATAACTTATAATATTGAATATTGTGTACAATTAAAAAGCATATGCTCAAATTTGAAGAGACCTTAAGCACAGTTTCGACAGATTGTTATACTAAGAAATGTGTGCGTTAGTGCTTTGTGACCGATATGAAGTCTTAGTAAGTTTTTGTTACGATAATGTTTCATAGGTTTGATTTTTCGCAGCTTATTTGCACAGGTTATAGTTTTTCCCGGGTACAACTCCATGCTGAAAGTTGATTTTTATTATTTTGTAGACTATGATAATATAGTTTCTGTTATTGTTTATTTTTCAGCCAAGTCGCGGTATGTCAGTGATCTGAGGGTCAGTATATCGCTATAGGATAGTGTGCCATTCATTAATTGCATTATAAACATGACGATGTGGGTTTTTTTGTTTTGTTTTGAAAGCAAAGCACGATTAAAACGTAGTACACGATGTAGGGTAACTTTTCTCGGTTGTAAACTACAGGAAAGCCCGTCAGAAGATCGGTAAAGAAAAAACTAATTTATATAGATACGATTTTAATTCGGTAGAGAATATTTAGGGTATCGAACAGTATAGATTGATATTTGATTCGGTCAAGAATATACGCGATTAAAGGTGGATACAAAATTCAAGGAGCAAATACGACCTGAACAAAAAAAGTTACTGATGATTGTTCATAGGTGATTTTTAATTTATTTTTTAATGGGGACGCCTTTATAGCATTTTGTATACTCAAACTTACTCGTATTTTTCTATAAATGTGGACAACTTTTCTATGGATATCGCTATATCTGGACACAGATGTAAATTCTCAAGATGAAGACGGGGTCAATACATTGTATAATAAGATAAAATTCGGAACCGTAGCCACATTTTGATTGTATTATATTTCGAAAAATATACGCTTTGTCATTTACATACATTATTTGTTTCGAGATAATTTTCTCACATAAACGGAGTTTTTGTTATATGTGTAAGTGATGGTAACGATATCAGGCACGCCAGAAGAAATGCGTTAATTTGATTTTATTATATGAGAAGGTTAAACGATTTTTTGTTGCATATTTACCACGTATTAATTCGAACAATCGTTTCATTAATTTTTATATGTTCCTATCGGATAACTATATCTTTAGATCGTCACAGCGAATAAAATTGTTCTAGCTGTAGAGGATATTTTTTTACGTACCAAAGTGAAATTATAGTGACGTTTCTAAAAAATTGAAAATAAAGGCCGTTAAACGTCTACGTAGATTTGTCGACTTTTTTTAAAAATATTGCTGCAACGTAGTATTTGCTGCGAATGTTACAATTATAGTATGTACGAAACAAAATTGTAGATTAATAGTAAATGTCTGGCGGAATTGTATTATTTGATAAAATGTTTCAATTGTGTAATATCCGTTGTAATCTACGATTGATAATTTTTTCGAGATCTCTACTAAGAATTGAAGCTAAAAAAATTTATTTTTGTTTTTGAGTTTTAAGATGGTGAGATAATTTAACCGAGTAAGTTTGTTGGACAATCTGTAAAACGAAGTAATTGTTATAAGGATAGGACAGAAAATTGGTTCGACATATCAAATGAAAAAAAAAAAAACTACAGCTGACATTTCGTGTGAAAAATTTGAATGTGTTTCTCAAATAGTATAGTCTTATAAGTATAGGACAAACACTAAGTCCACATACTAAATTGAAAATATATTAGAAACAAACAATAATTTTATAAAATGGTATAATGTGTGAAAAGTGTATTTTAAAAAAAATATATAATCTCGATTTTTAACAATTGTAAATGGTTATTAGCAAAAACATATCCTTATACGTAATTAAGACTACCTCCACGTTTGAGAGCATCATCATCTCCCGTTCCCTCAAAAAAGGTGAATATTACGTTTAGGTATTTAAATTTATAATTAATGAATATGTTTTATGACGCCTAGAAATATATATATAATATATATATATATAATTTGAGAATACTTTCATTTTTACTGTTCACGTTCGTATTTATTTTTAAATAAAATATATTTATTAACTCATGTGTTGAAATTTATTAAATCGGAAAACAAGCGAGAAAGTAGATTTAGAATAATTTAATGAATGTGTACATATAAAAAAGCGCATGTGTTTAATAACTTAAGTTTATATATATATATATATATATATGTATAATATATAGCTATGCCAAAATTACGCAATGATTTATCGATATTGTTAAAAATTAATGACACTCCATACATATTAATATGTGGAAAATGTTTACTTTATACTTTACTCTACTGCATTGTAATTTCATCTTAACCGATGTTGAAGTAAATTGTGTTTTCTGTTTTTTTTTTTTTTTTTTATACTTCTGAATATGCATTTTATACATTTTTGACATATATGGTGGTGCAGCAGTTGATGTTTTCGTTGACAACTTTTTTTTTTTTTAAGCGACCAATGCGATAAATAATTTGCTAACATCTGAACTACAGTCGCTCTAAATAAAAAATTAAAAAACACGTTATTATTGGTGTATACATTAAACATATTTATTTATAAAATCTGAACTCTGAATACGTACAACGTATTAAAAGTAATAAGGTAAGCTTCAATCGATAAAATGTAATTAGTTCGCTATAACTGAAACCGAGTGATTAGGTAAATTGAGATGATATCTATCACATCTTATTTATGACTTTCTCTAGTGTAAGATTGTATGTTAAATATATTTTTAAAAACTTTGGCGAGTAATAAAACAACGACAAGGTTTTTACTTATCAACTTTATTAATGTTACTTTTGATATTTTAATATATATATATATATATATATATATATATATATATATATATATATATATATATATATATATATATATATATATATAATATAACTTGATTTGAAGTTATTTTTTTAAATGTATAAAACTATTTTAGAAAAGTTTTCGTACTTTTGTAAACATACAAGAGTGCTGTCTTGTTTTATTTCTTAAAAAAAAAAATTATTTTTAAAATAATTGAAATGTTGCTATGAAAACGAACAATGGAAGTAATTAAAACAAAAGTCTCGTTTCAGATCACCAACTTTAGTTTTTGAAAGCAGCACTCAACAGTAGAACAAATTCACCGTTTCTGGATATTATTATGCGTGTAATGGCATACAGTGTTGCTATATAAACTGACAAAATGCCTGCTATATTAGAAGTTTTATGAAATCGTATATGAAACACACTGTCGACTACAGTATAATGTAGAGGGAAGGTATTTTTTCAGTTTATATAAAAACACTGTATGTCGTTACATGCCTAATAATATCCAGAAACAGTGGATTTATTTTATTGTTCAGTGCTGCTTTCAAAAACTAAAGTTGGTGATCTAAAACGAGACTTTTTCAGTCGAGGAGTGTCTATGCATATTGTACTTGCTGAGTATTGATACACGGTCATACTATAAATCAACATTCGGAAGAAACAAATCGATTATTACAGGAGGATGTAAATAAAATTGAAAAATGGACTAAGAAATGACAGATAAGCTTTAATGAAACCAAATTCAGGTATGTAAATACGAACGTAATGCAGTATTAATTACTGTCGACGGTAATGACTAACTTATTATTGAGTGTGAAATCGTGAAAAATGCAATAATAGAGTGAAATATGTGCGCGTTAAGATCACATCCGAATAGGCTCAATCGGTAATGACATTCAACAGATACGATGTGATTCAAAATGAAAATACCGCTACGATCGAGTCTTATCGGAGAACACCTTACGATTAAAATGCCATCTAATCACTTCTTACTTATATGTTCTCCCATTTGTTCCTTTTTTAACGTTATTGATACAAATTTTATTTTTCTGAAATGTATATATATCGTTTTTCAAATTTTTTATCAGTCTTTATTTTTGTGTATTCTATACCGAATAAATCTTTTTTATAACCATAAAAAAGTAAACTGCTCGATAAACGATTACAAAAATCCATTTATTCAAAAAATTATTTTATATAATTTGATACATCAAGATTAGAGACAGAATGAAACATTTTCGTGTTTAAGTAGAAATAAAATTATTCTCTTAAATTTTAAACTAAATTAATTTGGTTACGCGACTGATTGATTTTTGTCGAATAGAAAAATTAAAAAACTTTATAATTAATAATTTTTATTAACTCTTAATTTATTCAACTCAGTTTTAATAATTTTGTAATTGGCGACTAAATTATATATACTTGTTTCGTGAAATAAGTAAATAATGATTAAAATTCGTATTTTATATATATATATATTTTTTAAATTATCAATATTTTAAGTAGTAAAAAAGTACTTCTCAGGTTTTTGAATGTTTTATAGCATAGTATTATCTAGGGGACGTCACCTAAGTGATTTTCGTTAATCAGAATATGGGGTGGTTTGCCATTATCTTTTATACACCGATGAAAATATCTATCTCGAAATATTTTCTTCTATTTTTATAGCTAAAAAAAAAACCACTGAAGTATTAAGTAATTTTTTAGATTTATTTTTTTTTTTAAATTGTTTATACTTTACGATTAAACTGAAGCGTATGATAAAAAAAAGATGCGTAATATACACAGCATTTTTATAATTAAACTTTTACTCGGAAAAGCGTAATAATTTAATAACTCAAAATATATACATGTAGATTTTTAAGTATAGAATATCGTTTTCAAGTTAATTGCGATTTGGAAGGAGTTTATAAGCAGAAAACATATAAATACCGAGATTTTAATAATTATCCCCGAAAAGGATTCATGTTCGCAAGGCAATCTGTAAATAAGCGCAAATTCTTTTTTGTTTCCGAACGATTTATTTTCGAGAAATAGATTATGTAATATTTTAAATAATATAAAATACAAAAAACATTCTGAAATATACTAACTATGATGACGTTTAATAGAAGCACGAATTAACTGTAATGTGCATTAAATAGATGATGAGAAGCATCATGCATTGTAAAAGCACCTTACGATACCAGTGCTAGTATTAGACGTTTATAGTCGCCGGATATGTCGCCCTAAAACATTTTTTACAATCCGTAAATTATATATATATATATATATATATATATATATATATATATATATATATATATAAATTAAAATTACTTTGGAGGGTTATTTTTTTCAATGATATCACGTCGTCACCAATTTTTGCATAATTTGGCACGCGTTATCCTTCCTTTAGAAATGCAAAAGACAAGTGCATCAAGTCCAAAACGTCAGATTGTTTAAAAATTAGTGACAACGTAACATAATGAGTATAAATAATTATTATTCAAATATTGTCTCTTATATTGTATGTGCAAAATTATACGTAATGAATTGCAGCAATGTTTTATATTACACCATCACCGGTACGGAAAGTCGATATTTAACAATTAATAAAAACGTGAATGTGCTTTACTACATTATAAGCTCAAAAAATACTCTTCGGAAGTATTACCATAAGCAGTATTTAAAAGTACGATTAATTATGGAATTACGAACTAATAATAAATTTAAATATGTAAATAATAATCTGGAGTAATATGAAAAAATAAATATCAAAATATAAAAACTTTTCAAATTGGCGAAATTGTGTGGAAAAAATACTTTGAAAGAAATAACGATTTTCAACTTTGTAAACAAACCATCATTTTGTTGCGTGGAAAATATTTCACGTATGTATATTAATAATGTAATTGCATTTTTTGAATGTCAGAAATATATATGCATAGGCTCTGATACTGGTATAAAAATTATGGCATCTTAAAGCATGCCAAATTATTTAGAAGAAAAATATAATTTTGTTTCACTAAAGAATAGATCAAAATGAAATACAACATCGTAATTTTAGTGTGTCACGAAATTTATATATATATATATAAATATATGTGTTTTTTATCATTTACCTCAATGCGTTCTTCTAAACGCTTATCGTATAATCTCTGATATTCTTCCTTAATATCACCGAGGTCGATTTCAGAACGACCGACTACCAAACGTATAAGAGCTCCATCGTTTGTTCCAAATCCTTCCATACTTTTTTCAAAACGTTCAGCAAAGTACGCGGCTTTGTTCTTAACAGATTTTACTATAATAATTTGATTAAAGGTTTAATATTTTATTTTAATACAAATTAGATATTTTTTTAAAATGCATACTTTTAAACTTTCATAGTTGATATCAATTTATTTACGTGTTTATGTCAAAATGTGTTTATTACGTGACGGGGGTTTCGAAAATACTTAGTTTTAATTTTCAAACTGAGAGCGGTTATGAATGCGTACCAATTACTCGTTAAAAAACGCAATCTAGGGCGCTTGTTTATCACAAAAATGTGGCAACGTAGATTGCGTACTTGTACGTGTAATTGTATAGGTACGCATTCACAACCGTAAATATATAATTTTTATCGTTAAAAAGAAAGCATTTTAGTTTTTCCGAAATTATTCTTTATTTTCTGTTCTCTCATACGTTATGATAACGTTATTATTTTTTCTTTTGAACCAGTTTCCAAAATCATTATCTCGAATTTACTAAAATATGTTGAACATTAAAAAAACAAAAAAATGTTCCGGTGAATCTGTTTCAATCTTACGTATTCTGCGATTATTAATATCTGTTATTTTAAGTGACGTGTAAAAAGTATTAGTGACTAAACTACGATAAACAGTTACTAAATTTTAAGTTACTAACAATTTAAATATTTTATGGTTGAAAATTTTGAATGGTAAAATTTTACATTTTTTGAAAATAATATTTAATTTGTATAATTTTACCAATAGCTAAAAATCCTTCTTCAAGTCCGCCTGACATTTCACTTTTAATTGTTTCTTCGATGTCCTTACCAGAAATATTCTCATATTCTTTGAATATTTTACGCAGCTGAGGATAAGATCGTTGCACCAATATAGCGTTGAATGTTGATTCATCCGTACCTATCTGACCTTCGCCTGTTAACAATTTAAACGAATATTATTGCGATATTTTAGATTTTTCCCCCCTTTAATTATTATTTTTATAATCAGTTAAAATACTCTATAGTATTTTCAAAAATACAATTTTCTTTCGCACACTTTTATGTTAGGAAATCTTGTTCGTTTAGGGGGGGGGGATCAGTTTTAATTTCAAGCCGTATAATAGAACCATACATGTTTATATAATTTATTTTTTATTTTCAGCTCTAGAATTACCGTCGGAAATTTCCCTTATGTTTCGACAGCATTCTATACGTTGGTTCATACGTTTCTATACACAAATGTATCAATTTTCACGAAGGTATGTATTGACACGTATACTTTTGTTTTTAAACTGATCCTCTTCATGTTTTAGAATTACTATTTTTATTTGCTTTGGATTGTTATTTTTGAATGATCGAAATTAATAACGAGACTATATTATTTCGTAAAGCTAAACAAACTTTGTGAACAAAATGAGTAGAACTAATTTCTTTAAAATACGCTAGAAAAGTTATTAATCGTACTCGTGAAAACTACGGGGTTCTAAACTAATGGCCGAAACCTAGCCAGAAATAGTAAATTATATATATTTATATCAGGAATATTCGTTCAGTAGGAAAATAATACTTTAGCTACGAATAAAACATGAATCTAATCAGTTATCATAATATAGTTGATAATTGAAATTAATCGCTTTAAATTTTTCTATCTGGAGGAATAAAACAATTACAAAGTTATTTACTATATATTTTGAAATTATACTCTAATATGTGTTAATTTAATAAAAGAAATTACCAGCATTCAGCAAGGCTTCGGCATCTGCTCTAGCTGCTTCTTCATCTACATCGGGATCTTCATCTCTATTAGCCTAAAAATAAATTAAAAGATTACTATTTTTGATTTAATGTCAAAATAAACATTAGATTATAGAAATCAGGATTGTTTTATACTAATCAATTTTTTTAGCATTCAAAGTTCACGTGTCCTTGTGGAATATTGCGAAGTTAATGTTTTGTGATCCAGTTCGTAAATAGATTTATTGTATTCGTTAATTTACGTTTAATATGAAAAACAAAATAAGAAAAAATAATTATCGACTTTCAGTACATTTTTACCATTTGTACTCAGTATTGTTTTATATTTTCTTCTTTATGCGCATATCTACATGGTCATATTCGATCGCAATTTCAGCTAGCAGCCTTTTTCTTGCCCTCAGCATAAGTTTCCGTACTGAGGTGATAAGGCTTTCATGCATTTCTTTTTCCATAAGTTTTTCCTTGCATTATCTTAGAATTTCGTATCTCATTCTTCGATAACGCTTCTAAAATAATTCTATTTTCTTGTTGATTTCGGATTTCTACGATTTGCTGGTTTGATGTAATCTAGCGGATCTTGAATTTATAATCTATTGTTTCATATTGTACTAGGACGTTACTATTTTGTTTGTAGGGCTTATACGAATTCTTTATATATTCGAGATATTATGGTTTTGAGATGAGACTTAGAATAAATCATTCGTAAATATACTGGCTTCGTTTATTTTGTTTTAATGATTAATATTTTCATTATGTAATGATACGCATTTTATAGTTTTTTATTGTTCCATTCTACGACGATATTTAATGAATACAATTAATAGAAAAATTGTATACATGCGACAGTGGTAGGCTTTATCGTTTGTTAGGCTTTAAAATTTTCGGAATTAATTACAGCCAAAATTAAACATTAATGAACAGTTGACTATACATTAGCGTTTAAAACCTATGCAATTTTAATAATTAAATCAGTAGTCCTGTGATATAATATTTTAGATTAATTTGAAAATTGTTTATAAATCTAATCGACACATACGGACTATTTAACGGATTTAGTTATTTTCGTTCTGTAATGACTAATAATTTAAAATCGCTTACGAATCTAAAAATTTATAAATGCGTTTTTTCACCAAAAATAAATAAAATAAAAACATACAATATCGCGATCATTTATATTTGTAAACTACAGTGCCACGATTATTTATACTAACAGTCTACTAGTCCCGATTGCGTCGTACGAGTGGTCTGCGTTTTGTATTTATACATATAAATAATTGTGATATTATATATAAAACTACTTTTATTTATTATTGTTCAATACCCATCTTCGAACACATACACAACAAAATACCGAAAGAAAAATAGAAAAAGTAATTTACTTACAGTCAGAAGTGAAACCAATAAACGTTTGAAATATCCTGAAGTATCACCTTTCAAATCTTCTTCCAGAGACTTCTCATATACTGAGGAAAAATAAAATATAACGAAATATACTGATTATGATAGTAGTCAGGCACAATTTTTCCGGTCATTCCACACCGAGTAATAGAACTATTTGATTAATTTATATTACATTAATAATTATAACATTCAAAGTTTCATTTGAGATGAAAAATAATTAAAAAAAAAAACAAACGTTCGGATATTTAAAACGTATAAAATTATCAAAATATGGCCAACGTGCTCATAGTGCTTGAATTTATTAGTGAGTGAAGTATAAAATATCGAGCCTCCAGATTTACGATTATTTTTATTATTATTATTATTATATATATATATATATATATATATATATATATATATATATATACACACACACACACGATAAATATTTTGAGAAATCTTGTTCGAACTTATTTCTCTGTAAATCGTGAATCCCTCGTTGAGACATCTGATTATGAAAAATCCATCTGCTGTACACGATGTCGCCATGATTCCCTGTTGCAAGCCATCCGCATTCTGTAAGACTTCCTCCTATTACCGTCCGTACCATGTCTGACCATCTTGTAGGAACGCGACCACGTCTTCTTTTTCTTTCTACTCTTCCCTCAAGAATTCTCGCCTGAAATCCATCTTCTCTTATTATATGACCGAAGTATGTTAATATTCTTCTAATTACTATCGAAAGCAATCTTCTATTTGTTGCGCCAACTTCTTGTAATATCTTGTCTGTCCACGGGGTTCTTAGCATTCGCCTCCAACAATTTTAAACATGGTAAGTAAGACATTTTCATAATTTTAATATCCACATCCGGACGATAAATAAAAGACCTGTAATTTTTCTACACGGTTAAGTATAGTATAATCGGTTTATTTTAAAATTATTATATTTGAAGATTAAGTGGAACGAAATTAATTAATATGCTTATTTAATATAAAGGATCAAAAGCTTGGAATCTCGAGACAGATATTTAAATATCTACAGCTAAATTAAGAACAAGATTACCTAATATGTGGTGACGTTTTAAATGAAGATAACAATGATTTAAATATCATGAATTTAGTGCTGAGGAAATTTTTGTTATATTTAAGGCCTCGCGATTTCAAAATATTCATTATAGAGGATAGGATTTGCTTCAAATAAGTTTAATTATAATTCAAGTCCATTATCCGCAAGATTGGAGTAGCCTATTTTGTTCATATTTATTAAGTAATAAATCTTGATAATAATAAAATACAATAATATAATTACATTTTTCATAAACTGCCGAGATGGTTTTGATACCGTAATTGCTTAAAGTGCACAAAATTTCAACGATCGCTTCCTCATCTGTACCTACGCCGCTAATTGCATGGTGTAGTTCTTTGGCGTAAAATTCCGGCAATGGTGTCATTAATGCTACAACAGCGTTCTCAAAATTGCCACCCAATTCACTTTTTAAATCATGAACCAAATCCTTAATAAATTTAATACAAAATAATTATATTCTTTTGTATATTTAGCTATATTATTTTCTGTAATTATAGTTTACATTTTTAGTTTATATGTAGTATTAAACATTTGCCTATTGCGTACGTTATTTATGTCCGATGTTGTTTAAAAGCAGTGACATTTTTACATCTATTTTTTTAAATTAGAATTCCATCTAGTATACTATAAATATGGCGGATGTAAATAAAGAAAGCTAACGAATTTGGCACATGCTTTCTTAATACGTTACGTAAATTTTAATAATCATAAATTTGCGTTGGTCAAAGTGCAAATAATTCATTACATCTTCGTGTCATTCAAGTGTTGAACTCCTATAAAGTAATACTATTTATTTTGATCTTATCGGTAGACTCACGAAGTTATATAATTTATACCTTGTTAGTGATATTGCATCCGATATATATAGAGGGTTCCAGGGAACTGTTCGATAGACGATAAGTATGGTCAGACTGCAGGGACGATTAAAATCAAGAAGTTTCCTTGAGATAAAATCAGGAAAACAATAATAGGCGTGGATCAAGCCTGACAAATTTGGTAAATACTAAATAGAATTTGTCAAGATTGTGCAAGAACAAAGACAAACTTCGTGAAATGAGGTTTACAAGTTGCAGTATGATGAAATATAGACTATGGAATTTAATATAAGAGGTATTATGTAACAATGGCAGTATAATGAATGCTGACCGCGAGCTATAAAATGAACTATACACGTATCAAAGAAAATCATGTATTGCGAACTAGCTAACACATTTGGCTAATTTGTATCTTTGATGTGAAATGTCTGACATTAAATTAGGGAATATTTGAAAATTTAGAAATATATAGGTTAATTTCTGGCCTACGTTTTACAAAGTAGTACATACTGCTGGTATCTGATACGTTGTACTTTTGAAGCAATCAGTTCATACAAAATTTTCAAGTGTAGTAACCGCGATAGGATTTTTGAAAATCATTAAGTTTAAAACTGGCCAATTGGCGAAAGCTGAATAAAAAACCTTACTGCGAGAAACTCTACATATTAATAATTAGTATCATCTAAGTTAGAGATTTCTAATTTCACACAAACACATTACTGAAGTTAATTATCTATCTGCTGTCCCGTTTATTTTAATTTTCATACGAAGTAGCGAGACGGAACAAATAATTTAAAGTATTTCTAACCCTTATAATACTAAATAGAATTCATTAAAATAATAATCGTCAAAATTTGATTTATTTCTTTGAAACATCGAAACAGATTAATAGTTTTTAATTTTTTTTTGTTTTGTTTACGGTGAAATAAATACACTTTTAGTTTCTGCTAGTTAATTATACATTCCCGTTTTTCTTTCCTCAACATGTGTGTGTTGTGGAATTATTGTTACGACTATACTCACTTTTCCATAAAGAGTTTTAAAAGCCTGCGCTATTTCTAAACGCTGAATGCTAGTACGATGACCGAGTACATCGATGATTGCCTGCTCGTCCGTTCCGAAACCCTTCATCGCTTCTCTTAATATTTTCGCATCTTCATTGGCGTCAAATGGTTCGTACGGGTAAACCGTAGGCTGACACTGTGACAGAAATTTTAATTCTAGATTAAAAAAAATACATATTTTTTTTTCTTTTTAATTTTTCCACCGTAAGTGCAGAGTATCTTGAATTAATTTATTAACCTATGTAAGAAAGATGACGAAAATAAAAAACACATAATTATACCAACATCTTTGTCGAGGTTCTAATAATGGTTGACGTTCATATTGATTGCATTCAATCTATTCACTATCATTCATCAATCTTACGTCAAGATTGGTCGGGGAGAGTTATTGTTTATCTTTTATTAAAATTGTTCTAATTTAAATACTTTTGCTTTTAGATCGTATAGTTTCTAATATATCATTTTACTTTTATTAATAAATCATTTTTTCTTTTTTTGTACGCGGTTATTCCGAAATTATTGTATTTAATCGTGTTATTATTGTGCCTATATCTATATCCGATTCACTAGTTTATCTATTTTATTATATGCACGTGGTATGAGATGTAATTTTTCGATACACGTAGTATACTAAGTTTGTTGTTCATGTAAATTTAATTATTGTAAATACACTTTTATTTACTTTTACTTTTACTAGTATATTCATTCTTTTTATTCATTTTTTTCTACGTTAGTATTCTATTCTAACTTCTCCATTTCATATCTATAACTTCCATATTCCGTTGGTAAATTATTTTATTCTTTCCTCGTGTATTCTTATATTTATTTCTGTATCTTCACATCCCAATAGTCTAGGTGTATTTTGGTTTAAATTCATGTTACACATCTTGACGACTTGATGTATTTAATTTAAAAAGCGGATTAAATCATCATCATTTTCTGTTACTACAGTGTTGCACCATGTGGAAATAATTACATTACATTCTCCTATTTATCGGTTTAGATCACTACTTATAATTTATTTCTGTTTTTTTTTTTTTTTTTTTTTTTTAAAGTTTCGATATAGTGTATCCATAAATTTTATAAACACTAATTGTTGTCTATATGTATAATTCTCTCTTTCTCCACACGTACACGTGTATATATACGTATCCAAAATACTGCATTATAATGTAAAATAAATAGAATAAACAAATATTTATTGTACTGAATTCGTAGTAAAATTTGAAAACAATGCAAAGATTGCTAATCCCCCCCCACAAAAAAGAGAAAGAAAATTAGGAGTATATTTTTAGCACAGCCGAGGTAAATACATCTAGTTATATAAAAAGCAATTTATTATGTTAATGATAGCAATAATTTTAATCATATTCTTGTTATTTAATCGCTTAATCTTTCTTCAATGAACTAAGTCAAGATTTAAACAAAACTAAATACAAGGCATACGTGCAAATTATTGAATTTAGAATATGAAATTTCAAATAACCGGGCGAATTAGTACGCAGTAAACTTCTTTCGCGCGAATTAACATATATTTTGTAAAATGTAAATTATGGTTCATATTCGATTTTGCTTTTAAACTTATTCGAATTTAACTTTCTTTTCATTTAAACTTGTGTAAGTCTTGTCAGTTTCGTTAATATTAAATAATTATTCGGTTAAATAAAATTCGTATACTAAAAACAATTATAAATCTTAGGCAATTTATACGTACTTATTATAAAATGTTCGACATCAACCGTTTTATTCGTTTTTTTTTTTTTTTTTTAGGGTTAACTATTTCACAAATTTAGCAACCTTTATAATGGTTAATTTTATTATAAGTTACGTTTTGCGAGTTGATCATTAAATGGAATTTTGAATTGTGTTCTGAAATTACAATTACGGTTTAATTCGATATTGAACAATTCAAATATTCACGATTAAAAAATCGGCATAGTTTATATATAAAAAAAAATCTCGAATGAAAGTTTAAAAATGCATTTAATCAGAATAATTTTTATTTGGAATCTTAAAAATGGAATTATTAATTTTTACTGTAAATTTTCAAGATATTCGAATACGATCTAAATTTCTATTTGTTCCTAAATTAATTGTTTTCTTCTTAATGTCTTAAAATGTAATTTTCGTACATTCTAAAAATCGCACATTTTATACGTTATTCTCTTTTTATATTTAATTATAGGTATTAGTGTAAAGTCATTTACGCGAAAATTAATTATTTTAAATATCGTTAAATCTACTAGAAGATAACCGACATAAATATTTTTATACTTCGGATTATAACGTAGAAAAAATAATGTTAGACGTCGGGTCGTTCTATAATTAAACTTTTCTACGTTTAATTATAATATTTATTAGATCAATCCTTCATATTCGAACTTTAATAATAAAATGTTACAAAAGTTTGCATCCGTGTAAAATTAATACGTTACGAAGGTTACTAAAGAATTTATGAGTCACGCTTCCTAAATAATGTTCACGTTTAACATTTATAATCACATTGTCCTTGATTATTAAAAAACCGTAAAAAGTAAAAATGACTGTTATTTAGCGCGAATGTTTCTATTACAAGTTAATTTTTACTTCCTTTTTAATTTTTATGTAATAATCACGTCGTAGATGACTTATAGAAAAAAAATATCGGAATGAAGTTGGATAACCTTTAAATAAACATATCTCACGAAATATATCAGGAAATATATATTTTCTATTTAATTTACATATAACAAAATTACAAAAACGTGTATTCGTTTGGAGAAGAGAATTTAAAACAACCGGTTGACCTTAATTGATAGAAATAGTTAATGTTTACATCGTTATAGGCAACATAATATTATGTGTGATCTTGATTTTTCGCTTTATAAATTAGACCGTGTTTCGAAAATACCGGTCGTATGCAGTGGCGTAGCCAGGGGGTGTTTCTAAGGGTATGAACCCCAATCAATCTGATAATAAGAAAATATATACTCGATGTTAAATGCAGTTTTGTATTTGTTAAACCTATTTTTTTTATTTTTTATTTTCATTTATTTTATTTAAATTTCGTTGTTTTTGAAGTAAATAAATAGTTTTGTAATATAGGAGGTACTAGAAGAATAGTGTAAAAAAAACGCGAAGAATAGATTTTAAATTTAGTTAAGTATTACTATGTATTATTCCGTCAAAAAATATAAAATCATTATTTATCGTTTATTTTTTCGCGGAATTTATTGTAACCATCTCCCTCTGTCCTCGATAACATACTATTAGTGTGTTCCAGTGACGTTAAATATTTCTGCCGTGTCTATCGCTTCTAATAGAATTACATATTCGACGTCTAATAAGTATAAAAATAACTCTGGTGAGTTGGATTGCTTATTGGGGTTTAACCTACTTGAGTAGTTCAATTTAACTTGGGTTTACTGTTAGAATTTAGTTTTGTTTGAACACCCCTCTTCAAACAAGTCTGGCTACGCCGCTGGTCGTATGTACGCATTATAGATTAAATTTCGATTTTTCTATATAATGATGCGAGTTAGCTTCAGTTCGATGAGTATTCGTAATTTACACGTTATGCAATATGCGTGTAATCTTACTACACAGTTGTAATTATTATTTTAAAACGATTACATCATTTTGATTTAACGTTACGACTTAAAAATAGATTCATAATTTCAAATTTGATAAACGGTAGAATGTTAAATCTTAAATTTGTTAAATGTTATACAAATAGATATATACGGAGATCACACACGTATATAATTTATATATCAACTAATCGAAATATTCAATTAGCTGAAATTATTTATATTTATATTATTTTTAACATTTCGATTCTATATAATAATTTTCGTAATTTAAAAATTTAATCCCATTATGTACGATTTAATAATGTGTATTAATGCGACGTGATTTATTGAATCGAAACGTTACAAATAATATAAAGGTAAATAATTCCAGCTAATTGGATTAGTTTATATATATATATATATATATATATATATATATATATATATATATATATATATAAAAAATATATCGATTTTCAAAATTATAATTTTACGTTACGTATTATTTAAATTGGTAAAAACAAAACGCCTATTCTAATTTATAAAAGTAAACGTCGTTTAAATTTAAAAAAAAAATCGATTATCCGTTTAAATAATATAACTTTCAACTTAATAAACTTCAAAAAACTTTTAAAACCGAACTTTTTAAAACGATTCACTTGAGATAGTATTCGCTGATTACTCCGAATGGAGGTTAGAACATTTTAGGATGACGTCGCTGAAGAAGTGAATTTGTAAAATTTAAATCATTTAAACTGATAAAAAAAAAGGAACTAATTCATTCGTCTATAAATCTGTCGAAGAATTTAAACGTATTATTACGCAAATTCGATTTAAGTGTTTTAATAATTCCGTTAGAAGAAACTTTATGATTATTTTTTCGAGATAAAATATAATTATTCGTATCTATAATTATTACTTAAGATTTTTTTTTTCTTAAGATTGTAATATAATATATATATATAAATTTTTTTTTCGAGATAATGTATCAGATCGGTGCGATCAAATTGTTTACATCGCCGCGTAAATTGATTATTTTTCTATCGTAATACGTTTCGATACGCTAAATTAAATCGATTTATAAATGACTTACGTTATAATAATTGGAATTCATACTTCCGGACAAAAACGACTATATAACTGAATTTTTTACCTGATGCACGTAGTATTTGCTCATCGTTCCGAATGGAAGTTGAAATAATTATTATAGGATGACGTCACGCTAAAGAAGTGAACTGCAAGATTTATTATTGCGGTATGACGATGATCACGAGAAAGTTACCGTTTCCAGCGAACACGACCCGATAGGATATGCGTAACCTACTGAATAACAAACAATATACAAAAGTACATTAGAAAACCCCAGCGGTCGTTGATTATAGGACGATGATTAAAATATAATACGCTAGTATATAGTAAGTTTACTGTATCGTGTATCGCGTTTCGTTGTGTAGTAGAGAAACATTCGAGCCGCAAATATGCCGAAAATAGAGGGATTTCACACAAAGTCCGGTACGTATACGTACGTAAGAATGAATCGTTATTGTTGTACAAACATTCCTGGATGACGATTGCGAGGGGACTGAGTGAAGAACTAATAACGTCTATCACGATTCCCCTCTCAAGTTATGCGCAACGAATGTGAAATAATTTGTCTCTTTCAACCTGTCCTAATAAAACTAGTCGCGATGGTTATCTACGCGAATTTGTTTTTGTTTGTTTTTTAGATCGATACACGAATTAGGATTAACAAAACATCGTTTTGAGTAGTAAAGTGGAAAACAAAATTTAATGACGCGTATAAAAAAATTATTTTATATACGATAGTCGATTTATATCGTAACGGCGAATTATTAAATTACTCGACCGCGAATGTAAAGCGGAAAACGTCGTTGTACATTCCAATGTTACACAGTTGCGAATAAAAAATTATCGTATATATCATTCGGTAATTGTAACGTTTTAGTTTTATAATCGCAATAACTGATACGGTTTTGCTGGATGTTTTGGCATAAATGTATTATTTACAAAAACAATTTCAGTTTCCTCGGTATATAATTAAATTCCTACCCATTTAGCGATCGGATTATTTTTACCCTCAACGAGTCCGGGTCTACTATGAAAACGCGCGCTCAGATGGGGTTCTAAAATCCCTTTCTTTTTATCCGATTTTCCTAATTTTGTTCAGAGCCGATGAGTACTCTCTAAAGCCAAATACGAATAAAGACAAAATAGAATTATACTACTTGCGAAAACAAGTTATTGAGAATACAGCTACAATAACTTGTTTTCGCAAGTAGTATAATTCTATTTCTTTTTTTTTTTTTAATGTTAATAATAAAATAATTCCTTAAAATACTTATTCGTCCCATAAATCACGTACCTGTTATCCAGCTTGGAGTTTTGTTTTAAAAAGCAATTTTAACAAATAACTATTTATAAGACAGGCGTTTCAGATGTGTACTATAATAAAGATATAACGTCAAATCTTAACAATAAAATTGCAGGGAAAAACCAAAACTCGCGTAACGAAATTACAGCCAATATAAATAAGAACAAGATATTGCTACAAAAAACATATAAAATATAATAAATATATAAATCAAATTAAATAAAACGCTACTTCGGTAATATAATCAAAAATTAAGCTATATAACAAAATACGCGCTTAATTCTTTTACGTTTATATCTCTTATATTTTAATCGTAAGCTATATAGTACGTGCAGTGGCAGTAGCCAAGGTGGTTTGTGCATTTGTTAAACCTATTTTTTTTTTTTATTTTCATTTATTTTATTTAAATTTCGTTGTTTTTGAAGTAAATAAATAGAGTTTTGTAATATAGGAGGTACTTGAAGAATTTTGTAGAAAAACGCGAAGTATAGATTTTAAATTTATCAAAAAACATAAAATCATTATTTATCTTTTATTTTTTCGCGGAATTTATTGTAACCATCTACCTCTGTCCTCGATGACATACTATTAGTGTGTTCCAGTGACGTTAAATATTTCTGCCGTGTCTATCGCTTCTAATAGAATTACATATTTGACGTCTAATAAGTATAAAAAATAACTCTGGCGAGTTATTTAACTTGTGTTTACTGTTATAATTTAGTTTTGTTTTGAACCCCCCTCTTCAACCAAGTCTCTGGCTACGCCACTGTGTATAATCTAGTCATTAAAGAATTTTTTTGCTCGCCGATTTATTATTAGCTCTGTACGTAAGGAAATTTTAATATGCATCTGGTTTATTCTACATAGTATAAAGTGGAGCTTTCGGATCTGCAGCACATTTGTTTTGGAAGCGTTATAATTTATTGAAATTAGAGCGAAGACCAAACCGGACATACGTATAACATTATCGGGTGTAAGATATTTTTGTAGACGATTAATTTATTAGCGATATTAACGTAGCATTTCTTATTAAAAATCAAGAATAGAAAGACGTTGCATTAATTTTATTAAGAACTGGATCAGCGTGTTTGGAAAAGGCGAGACGTTTATCTAAGGTAACACCGAGAAATTTAACTTGGCTCTGCCATTCTACGGACGAGTCAATCAACTATTATAGAGCTCGGATAGCGAGGTTTCCTTTTAGAATATCGGCTGCATTCGAATTTATGTTAACGTTCCATTTATCCAGGTACGATTTTAATTTCTGAAAAACCGTTGTTAGGATTTTCTTGTATAGTATCTCGGTACGATGCACAAAAAATAGCCGTATCATCCGCATACAAAGCAAACTGTAGATTTTTAATTTAAGGAATATCGTTAATAACAGAAAAAGATATCGAGCGAGTATCTTGCGGTACTAGCGATATATCTTGAAGTAGAATTAATGTTATTAATTTTAATCATAAAAATACTATTAGTTAAAAATAATCTTTTATAAGCCGGATAATATAATTAGGAAAAATTAATTTATATATAAAAATGATTGTAACCTCCCTAATTTCGTTAATGTAGAAAATTTATCCCTAAATCTAAATTGTTCTTCGAAAAGAATATTATTAATTCATATAAAACTTTTTAGCCATTTTTCAGCTATTTTGCTAAGATTACTAAGAAGATAGACAAAGTGCATCAGAAGTATTCTTAACCCGCTTTAGGGATGAGAATTACTTTAACAAACTTCGAAGAATTGGGAAAATGAGATAAGTAATAGTATAGAATTCATTACGAGAGTTAGTTTAATTAAACCTTTAAAGGGGGAATTTTTTAAGACATATTTAAAATTTATGCGCAGTAATTATAAAGATATGCGACTTAAACGTAATTTTGTAACATTGTAATTAGGATTTATTATTTCTTCTGTATTTACTTAACGTGCTTTTTAATGTCATTACCCGATAAGCATAAATTTTCGTTTACCACGTTACGCGTCATTATATTAATTCTGTTACACGATGAGCCATCATGCGGTTACGTAACTACCGGTTCAAATTTTTGGTTTTAATATTTTCATAATTTATAAGAAGTATACGTTTTTCATTTTTCTTTCTGTTTGAAACAGCGTTTATAGGACATTACACCGGGAAAAACTCGTTATACGCTGGTTTTCAATGAAATCTATACATATATCAAAAAAATTAAAAAAAATATATATATATATATATATATATATATATATATATATATAATAGCAATAATCGATAAATGACTACGACCAGTTTTTAGTTCAAATGTATAAAAATGTAATTTTTTATAATATTTAATTTACAAACTTCACATTAATTATAAACGTACACTATTATACTAGCGCTTTTTATCTTCTATTTTCTTTTTTTTTTCATTTTGCAACAGTTTTTTTCCCTTTTTAAATTTTCTTGTAACGTTCAAAATAACGTAATATCATTAGTTTTATTTTTGTTCTATTAATTGTTAATGCAAATCGTCGTATACTTAGCGTTACATGAAGTAATTTGCTTTTGTTAATAATTTAATAACAATTTTATTGCCCTCAACTTAGAAAAAAAAAAATTGAATATTCCAATTTTACTTTAATACATTTAAATTAAGCAAAACATCCTATATACGTTATAATAGATTAAGGAGGCATTTTTCGTTTATAAATTCCCATATTTTAGGCGTTTTATCTTTTACTATCTATCTATCTATCTGTCTATCTATCTATCTATCTATCTATCTATCTATCTATCTATCTATATATATATATATATATATATATATATATATATATATATATATATATATATATATATATATATATATATATATATATATATATATAATATAGAGCCGGCCTTAACGTGCGGAGTTGGAACATGGGTGTTTTATTAAAGGAACAGATAAAATAATTAGGATAATTCAAATGTCATACGAAAAAATTATTCTTAATCTCAGACTCAAGTACCATGAGACGATTTCATCGATAAGATAACAAAATTACTGGATGCGGTGGAACGAATCGCCAGACTAAGATGAAATTAGGCAGGACATACTGCAAGACAAGACACGATGTGAAATGGACAGGAATTAATTTAATTCGAGCCGCACAAGATAGAAAACAGAAGCATCGATATATATGTATGTATATAAATATAATTTTAAACTTCTGTATTTATAAAACGACTGCATAAAATTGAGTTTTAAAACATTTCGTATAAATTAACTGGTGTTTTTTTTTTTTATTTTATAAACTCAATATATATAATATCTATTTATCTCTCTCTCTCTCTCTCTCTCTCTCTCTATATATATATATATATATATATATATATATATATATATATATATATATATATGTATATATAAAATATATAATATATAAATAAAATAATATATAGGGTGACCCAGAGAAGACGGACGGTTTTGTTGTTTTTGAATAACTCAAAAACTACTCGACCTTGAATGAAATTTTATATTTCAAATTAGGAAAACGAGAGATTAGCTTAACCATTTGTGGAACACAATATCGTTCGGATGACCGCCATTTGCAACAATACATTCATTCAGTCTTTACAAAATTTTCGACGACTCTCGAGCATAGGTCGCTGAATTTTTGAAATTTTACTAGAAAATCCGAAAATTCAAGTCTTCCAGATCTCTTGGACGTGTTTCGTAAACGCGGCTCTTAAGGTATCCCAACAAAAAAAATCGCGTAACGTTTGAATTATTTTTGAAACTCTCTTTGCACTGTCGCGATCGATTGACGCCGAAAATAACGTTGCACTCCTTCTCGTTATATGATGTCTTGATAACTGAAACTGGACAAAAACGAATCTCTCGTGTGTACACTAAACGTGGAGCAGGCGGTTTGCGTTGTATCAGTGTTACCAACTGCGCTTAAAAAAAAAAAAAA
Organism: Coronaproctus castanopsis; assembly: GCA_032883995.1. Lineage (NCBI taxonomy): Eukaryota > Metazoa > Arthropoda > Insecta > Hemiptera > Monophlebidae > Coronaproctus > Coronaproctus castanopsis. The sequence goes on along the minus strand of CM065052.1, from coordinate 219,992,147 downwards.
TCGACCGGGGTCACAATATATATGCGTGTTTCTATTGTATATTTTCTATCATACACACCAATATATAATTTTTAGTTTCAATCAAGGTTTATTCTTCACGTTGAATTATTTTCGCGAATGAGTATATGTATCATTATTTTGTGAAAAAAACAACCCTTCGGAGATTGATTACGAACTTTTTAATATTTTCCAAACAAATTTCGGCTCTAATAAACACGCCACGTGTTACAAGTAAATGACGATTTAAAACTAGATTACGGAAAGAATGCGATAATATTGGCTAACGAAATTAGGAAACATCATCCGGAAAAATAATGAAATCACAATCGATGAAGCGAAAGTAAAATAACGGTAAACATTAAATAAGAAAAGAAACAAACGTGTTTTACACACACACATACATATATATGTGTGTATATATATATGTATATATATATACGAAATAAGTGGTTAAAAACAATTTCAGGGAAATGAACCGATAAATTATCCGTTACGAATAGATGGGTAGTATTTATACAATGAAAGAGAAATTGTGCTCTATCGCGAGTAACAAAAATATTCGCTATTTCCAACCAGTGTAGTCACTTTAATAACATTAAATGTGTGTGACGTAAACGGAATTAAAAGATACGGGTTATATTAATTAATTCTCTCGTTCGTAAACTAGTCAAAGATTGCTAGTTACGTCATTTCACATTTTCTTGAACAGTTTTTTTTTTTTTTTTTTTTTTTTTTTTGTAACAATGATTTGTTCGAATAAGTTTATCTTTTTTTAACTCTTAATTTACACTAAGTTAATGCTATCTGATAAGTTTTTTAAAATTATTTTTGCAAATGTGATACGAGAAGCGACCAATAGAGAGGTGGGTGCTTATAATTGTACACACTGATACGCGTCGTGTATATTAAGCCCGACGGTTTTGTTCGGTTGGATTTCCAGCGAGTTATTCAATAAAGAGATCCTGCCCCAGAGTATGAATTTGTGGATTCTTTCGTTTATTTCGAATCTTTCATTACTGCCAATGGAGTTTGCTCGGATGAAATAAAAATACGAATTGCTTTATACGATTGAAAGATATAATTTATAACAAAAAGTGAGGAAGCTAATAAAAACACTAATTCTTACAATTTTCTTATATATGAACCGCGAGACGTGGACGATTACTTTGGTGGATATGCGCGACTGATCGACGCATTCTAAATGTAGACACGGCGACGAATGTTATACGTGTATCGTGGACTGAAAGTAGAACAAATCTACCAGTACGGGTAACAAATCGATGGAGAATTAAAAGGATTGTGCGAAAGACGATTGGACATATTGTAAAAGGAGCAAATCTAAAAAAAAAAACATATTACCGCTCGGTAAAGCACCTAGAGGAAGATGCAGAGCTCCTACGAGCCGAACTGATGGCTTGCTACGAGTCATAACGGTCGGAATCGATGGAATAGAAAATGGATGGGATCATTACAATACCGATCTGTATGAATTTTAATTTTCTACGGTAGGTAAACGACATTTGTTAAAATTCCTAAAAAAAAAATCTAAGCGTCGAATTAAAAATGTTTCGGATTAATTTCAAATTTTAAAATTACAAAGATTTTTTAAGAAATTTTTCCTTCTACGGTTGAATTATAAATAAATACTTTGAAAATCAAGCACCGGCTATATATTAGAGGAAGATACTGCGTATAATACGACAAACATATAATTTATTTCTAAACTCGGCTTTCGGTTTATCAGTTTTATTAACTGAAATAGAAAAATTAATTTTTACGTTTATTTTATTTTTGATAGGCTGATCGAAGCATAAAGTGTATTCGTGTTGGATTTATTTATAATTCGAATAATAATAATAAAAAAAAACCTGTTATTTCCACGTGTATATTTGAAACGGATTTAAAATATATATTAATCTATTTATCATTTTTGTTTAAAAAATCAATTGAAAAATTAGTTAAATCACTAACATTTATTTTCTTTTGAAAAAAAAAGCGTTTCGGCATTTACGTCATTATCAAGTGAACAAAACGTTTTTTAAAAATCGCAATTTTAAAAGTATAAATTAAAAATAATTACTTAAAAATATTCGACGGTGAAACTATATTCCGTAAAATTTTATTCTGCTTGTGTGTTCTGTTTATTTTTTTCGAATTGTTGAAATTGAATATATTAACATCGATATATTTGTTTACTTGTTTTTTTTTCGATATTGTTTTCTGGATTCTGCAAAAGCTCTATACTGATGAAATTTTAAATTTTCATTTACTGTTGCGATATACGATATCCAAAAGTAAAATATAAAATATAAAGATATACAAACGCAACAATTTTTTGAAAATTACAATTTTACAAGTAAAATGAAAGTATTTGAAATATCTGATAATGTTAGTGATTTAACTAATTTTTCAATTGATCACTACATTACACATTATAAAAAATTAAAATTTTTGTTTAAGTCTTTAAAATTGTTTTAGATCGTAATAAATCGAATTATTTCAAACACGTCGGAAAGCCGAAATTCCGTCTGAATTTTATAATTAAAAATCCGACATTAACTTATCTACGGGTGGTAAAATATGAAACGAAGATAACAAAGTTAACGAGAAAGAAAATTCAGAGATGAGTTTTTAAAAAAATTCCTAATTTACAATCGGAATATGTCTAGTTTTTATCGCACTATATCATCTAGTAAACAAACATTTTTTATTCAGAGAACGAAAAATTTTATAATAAATAGAAAAATACTTATTCTTTTCTGGGAATAATTAAGTAGTTATGTCATTGATAGAATGGGATGATGTTTTATCATATTCCGAAAATAAATATTACCGTACAATATACCCGGTCCGAAACATCCCGAATAGTACATACTGTTGATATAAAACCGGGTTTCGTAGGTAACCGGTAATTTTAAAGGCAACATTTTTTTTGTTATTACTCATACTTGTGGGAATTATTTTTCGTATAGCCTTGAATTTATTTACGATTCATTATCATTATTACAACGCTCGAATGTAAAACAGTTGTTACCCGTGCGAACGAAATGTGCGCACATCTTTCGGCGTCCTTGTTTATTTTCGCGAAAATAATTCAAACAAAATTAAAAAAACAAACAAAAACGAGATCACTATTATAAATTCATCAATGTCAAATTTTTGTTCACAGTCTTAATTTCGGAGACTTTTACCCACATTAATCCGCATCTTATTATTATTATTTTTTATTAATAGCAATCGTACATTACAGAAAATTATATAAAGGTACCAAAGGACCGTTAATAACTCAAATAATAAATAAAGTGTATAGTACAGATGGTTAATGATAAGAAAATTAGATATAAGTTTATAAGTTAATCTACGTATATATTCACAAAGATATAAGTATTTCAAACTTGGGCGTGGAAGTCCTTTGCAGGATGTACTTATATTTAAGGGCAATAGTCGGTATGACAAAACATAGTCTCAACCACTACCGCGCATATATATGTATGTAACAAATTAAAAATATTATAATTTATTTTATATTAAAAGGAGAAAAAAATCTCTTCATCAACGATTACAACGCTTAACATATTATTATATTGTTTTTTTTTCTTTTTTTTTCCTTTTAAACATCATACCAGCATTAATTGCTGCAAACAACGGTGATCACATAAGTAGGAAATTAATATTAGTCTAGTGACTCCAGTAAGACACTAGACTATGAGGAAGAGAAAAGAGTAACTTGATGGGAATTAAATATTTGTAGGAATAGTATAGGAATGGTCAAATACAATAATTAAAATGAAGAAAAAAACGTGTTGTCTTTTGAATAAGACCCGATTTATTAAGTGATTGGAATTGCATCTCGGCACCATTTCCTGCGCAGACGCCTTGGAGGATTGTCTGGAAGACTGTCTGAATGCATTCTGCGAACATTAGGATTGCTACTGACTTCAAATTTGTCGAATAACCTCTTATACTGCATGACATGAATATCGTTGACATATGGAATCTTGAGATCTTTATGCAGTGTCAAATTAGAAACATAGTATGGAGCAGACGCAATAGTACGGAGTATCTTAGACTGTTGTTGCTGTATTCTTCTAAGATTACTCTTGCAAGTACTGCCGTACAACTCTATTCCATACCGCCAAATAGGAGCGATTGCTGCAAGATAGATAGTACGTTTGGTCATTAGATTTAGAACCGATTTCTGTCCCAATAACGGACGTAGTGATTTCACACGAGTAATAATGGTTCTTCTAGTGTGTGCCACATGTGGTCGCCATGTGAGCCTTTTGTCCATGTACAAGCCAAGATAACGTACTGAATTACTTTTAGGAATTTGTATGTTGTTAATTCTTACAGCCGGGCACTTGATTTTTTTATTTGTAAATATAACGTGCTGGCATTTACTGGGATTAAACAACATACGCCAACTTTGTGCCCACTGAACCAACCTATTCAGATGGTAATGTTTGCATACATTGCTTCTGAATTGGATGCAAGAATAGCAATATCATCGGCGAATGTTGCTAAAATGGTTTGATTGCTAGTCGGCATGTCTGCTGTGTAGACCGAATACAAAAGAGGCCCGAGTAGACTACCCTGCGGTACAGATGATAAAATATTATGTTCTTCCGAAAAATCTCCATTAATTCTGACAACGAATGTTCTACCAGATAAATATGAATAAAGTAATGCATATAAATCGAAGGTGAGAAACTGTCCCAGCTTATAAAGTAATCCAGGATGCCAAACCCTATCAAACGCCTGTGCAACATCCAGGAATACTGCAGAACATACTTCCTTTTTTTCCAGCGTTGAGGAAATCGCATCAACCAATCGATGGCACTGCTGCACCGTAGAATGTTCAGTGCGAAATCCGAATTGATGGTTTGGTATTATTCCACGACTGTTTATAATCGGCTGGATACGACTTAAAATTAATTTCTCTAATACCTTTGATAATGAGCAGAGTAAACTAATAGGCCTATAGGATGATACATCTGTACACGGCTTGCCCGGTTTATGTATCATTACTATAACTGATTTTTTCCACGCTTTAGGAAAATATCCAATTCTTAATATTCCATTGAATATGTAACATAATAGAGTAGCTGACTTTGTTGGAAGCCGTGAAATGATTTCACCAGTGATGTTATCTACTCCAGGGCTTTTTCGTAATGGTACTTTACGTAGGCATTCGAATACCTCTTTTGGAGTAAATATTTTTGTTTTTCCTGATGAACAGGGTTCATTTAAGCTATTTTCTATATATTCGGAGTATTCACGACACATATCAGGATGCGGAATAAAAACTGAACTGAGGTATTCTGCAAAAGCGTTTGATTTTTCTTTGTCGGTTCTGGCCCAACCATTATTTAATTTGATGTGAAACTGTTCTTTTTCGCGTTTTAATAGTTTCTTAGTATTATACCACAAGACTGAAGCATCAGTGTTCATTGTTTTCAAATACCTTTGTGTAGTTTCATTTTTATATTGATTTATTTTGATTTTCATTTTTTTTTTTTTTTTTTTTTTTGTTACTACTATTAGTACTGTCACTATTGCAACTATCGATAAAAACGCATTATTATTAAAAGACATATATATATATATGTACTCCTGCGCATACATATATACGTTTACACATATAGAAAGCGATATTGGAATAACATTTGTATTATGTAGATATATTAACACTGGAGAAGATTGATCACCTATTTTGGAATCAATTTTTTCTGCATTAAGTTAATGCGAATAATTTTTTTTATTCATGACAAGTGGGGAATTTATCTTTATATTCTTTAAAGTAATAGCACTGATTATGTAGTATGGTGATATCAGTAGTATTTGTCTTGCAATAGTAACAGTTTGGTGTGTTGGTTAAATTGAATCTATACAGATATTCGCCGAAGTTACCGTGTCCAGTTAAAATTTGTGAATTACAAAAGGTTATGCAATATTTTTATAACTGATTTTATTCAGGGTACCAGGGAAAAAATCTTACTGGGCTAATGAACAAATTATCATTATTTTTAAGAATTATAAGAAAGCGTTATTCGAACTCTACATATTCTTATTGTTTTTTTTATACCATAATCAGTGGCGTACTTAAAAGTCCGCAGACCACCGTCGTGTGGGGGCCGAACTTTTGGGACCCACTCGGTGTAAAATAAAAGTCAATTGTTAAAAGATGAAAGCTGATTGAAGCATCACAAAAGCGAATTAATTGTGTTATCCTCATAAATTATCGATCAATTTTAACTTCAAAATTTAATTCGCAACTTCTTATATTCCTCAATTTTTCGACTGGTGGTCATCCAGAAAAACACGACACCTTAGTGTTCTGCTCTGCGTTTTCTCCTTTGTATCTTCTATTATTTGGGGTGATGAATTTTCGTTATCTCGCCATTTATCGGTCTTTCTATTATTGTTGTTAGACATCCGTTATATACGCTATCCGAATACATTCTCTTATTATATTTATTACGCGTCCTTTTTTCGTTGATATTTTCAAGTACTCGCTTATTTTTGATTCTGTCCGTTCATTTAATTTTCTATATTTTTCTATAACACCATATTTCGAACGCCCCCAGTTGTTTTCGTCATCCTCTATTTATGGTACAAGTTTTTAAGCCATACAGGAGTACGTCTTTGTTTACCTTTTGCTTAGATTTATACTCATATTTTTTTACGTTAACAGCGATTTCTTTGCCTTCTCTTGCGCTATTCTAGACCGTATTTCTTGATCGCATTTTCCATCGTTTTGTTATTAATGAACCAAAGTATCTATGTTCTTTTATATGTTCTAATTTTATTTTGATTTCTTTATTATCTTAGATTTTACTGCAGAGTTTCATTATACAGTCTAGTTTTAATTCGCAATAATATATTTAAAAAGATGTCAACGAAGTGACCTCTTTAAATAAATAAATAAAAAATTACTCATCATTTTGGAGTAATATTCCTGACGTTTTAAATAGCTATAAAACTGTTTTTAACATTGTCTATCATAGTAGCAAAAGGTCGTTCTCTAAACGGAAAATTATAATCAATTATTTGCATAATACAACGACACAAGGGCGATTGGTCGCTTTTGGTATATTATCGATTGAATTTTAAATGGCTAAAAAACTTAATATCGATGAATTTGTGGAAAATGTTTACAATGCTCCGTAACGATATTTATCTTAAATAATTTCCGACGTAACAGTTGTAAATACGAATAAAATTATTTTTAACTAGATCGATATCATCTATTTTAAATTTTTATAACTTTCAATAATTATTTACCAGCGTAAAAGATTTACCAATTATATTTATTAATTCTTTCAGTTACGCGTGAAATTTTGACAATAAATTATGAATTTTATACAGGGCGCTTACTATACAGCATTACCTTTTAGGTTATTTAAGATGATTTTCACAGTATTTATACAAAAAATATTATTAAAGACATTTCAAGTCAACCCCAGAAAATAATTTTGTTATTTCATGTACCATATAAGGAAACAGCGGAAAAGGTTAATAAATTTAAAATAAAAAATTATATTTCAAATTATTTTTTTTTTTTTACAAAATATAATTTGCTGCTTTGATTTATGTATGTTTTTATTTAATTTTTTTTTTAACTATAAAAATTGTAACAGATAAAAATACAGGAAAAATTCGATAATCTTAAGAAGGCCTCATTTAAATGTTTGTGAGGGTAGTCTTTAGCTACACCACAGACATGTATGATAAGAAAAAAAAAAAAATGACCGACAAAAATGAAGCATGTAAACGAAGAACTGAAAAAATTTATAAACGACAAAAAACAACTTTCATTTTATCGGTACCAAAGAACCATAAAAAGTAATAAAAATGTGATTAATCTAACGTCTTCACTGAGACAATTAGATTCTCAGAGACAGTATCATTAAAGTTGGAGAACTGAATTATTGGGTTATTTGATTACTATTAGATAAATTTATTACTCAAATTTTATCCAAATTATTTAAAATCGTTTATTCTTGTTATTCGAACTATTTCTTTTTCCAGTTATTGGAGGAGTATCTCTGCACCATCTTTTTTTTTAATCGTCTTGTAAGATTGTCAGGGAAAGTTGCGGACATGTGGGTTAAAATTAAACTGTAATTTATAAAAAAACTTTTTATATTGGTTTACATAAACTTTATCGACATGTTATATTTAGATCATTATGGAGGGTCTTACGTATTTTGATGCAGATGTGACGATACGAAGTATTTTCGACTGTTGTCAACATATTGCTTTTACACACAGTTCTGATTCCATATTTCCAGATTGGAGCTATCGCAGTTAAATAAATTTTTCTTTTTAAAGCTAAGTTTAGATTTCCTTCCTAGAAAAGGATACATCAATCTGGTTCGCGAAATTATACGTTTTCCTTGTTCGAGCCACATGAAACATGTTAGCCGCTGGTCGATATCTTACACAGTTTGTTGAATTTCATTGTCATAGATACAAATTGGAGGATATGTTACTTATCGGTTATTAATTTGATATGCTGGCATTTAGATAAAATGTTATACGCCATATATGTGCCGACTTTACGATTCGATCCGCATGATTCTGAACAGCCGTACTAGCATATTCTGGAATTGAATTAGCAGCTAATATAGTTATATCATCAGTAAATATCGTTATATCATCAGCAAATATCGTTTGATTGGAGATAGTTATATCCGCAGTATAGATGTTATATAATATTCGACCAAGTAAACTACCTTGTGGCACCGAAGCTAAAAAACTTTATGTTCTTGGAACAAAACATAATTTATTTTAATAAATGTTCTTCCAGTTAAGTGTGATACGGAAAAATTTATAAATGTCTGGAGTTAATAAAAATTGTTTTAGTTTAAACAATCCCGGGTACCAGACACTGATAAATGCCTGCGTTAAATCTAGGGAAACTTCTGATCATACGTCACCTTTTTCCAGCGTTGATAATATCGCATCGACTAAATGACACTGTTGTATACGAAAACCAAACTGATGATTTGAGATTGTATTTAACCGTTAAGTCTACACGACACAAAATCAACTTTTCCGAGACCGTTGATAATGAACAGAGTAAACCGGTAGGACGATATGGGAGACACGTCAGTTTTTCCTACCTTATGCACCGTGATTATGATTTTTTCCATTGGCTCGGAAAATATCCTTCGCGTAACATAAAATAGCACAAGAGGAGGACAGCTGTTTTCCATGGTAGTTGTTTAAGTATTTCACCTGTGATTTTATCTGATTCAGGAGCCTTTTTAATGGACATTTTTTTGTAAACTTTTATATACTTCTTTCGGAGAAAATGATTTTACGAGTCTATAAGTTCGAAGTGGTTCATTTAAGTTATCATCTATATAACCAAGTCACCACTGTTTTGTTTGGAGTAAAAACAGTGTACTGAGATGTTCAACAAATGCTTCGGCTTTTTGTCGATTGGTTTTTATCCAGCTATTATTCAGTTTTATATGAAACGGTTCGTGACTTTGTCTTAACGACTTTTTAATTGAAATCCGTAAGGGCTTTTTATTTAAATTTACAGATTTTAAGTAATAATCGGTTTCACTGATTTTATATTGATCGATTTCGTACTTTAGTTTTTTTTTTATAGAAAATTATACGCTGTTTGTAGCACGTTGCCACCGTAAAAACAAGTTAAAAAAAAAACTCCTTATTTCAATTAATCAAATAAAAGATTGAATGAGAATATAAGATTTTCGCGTGGGAGATAATTTCAAATTACGCGTTCATCGAAGGTAGATGAAAGTAATAGTGGTAAGAAATATGCGACAGGAAGCGACGCGATAAATTGAATCAATTACCAAGTTTCGACTTCAATAGCGGTAAAAATGTTAATAAGTATTAAACCGTACAAGTTTCAACAGTGAATTCCATTTGTACACTTCGACATCCTTATTACGGACGCGTTACGTAATTGTATATGTGAGCGTACGTGATGGTTTTATTTAAATTGTACGCAGTAGAAACGTAATTATTTAAAAAAATAATAAAATAGCCGTGAAATATTTTCCACTACTATACTAACTTCGTAAATAATGCGACAAGCGTAATATTTACATAAGTTCTAACTTAAATACAGTGGTGTAAAACATCACAGATTCAATGGGCCTGTTTAAAGTTATTAAATCTTTTTCCTCAATCTTTATATATTATTACTTTTTAGTTAAAAATGAATTAAATCAACGATTCGACGGAAATAATTTATTTGAAATATAGGTTTTTATTAAATTTATTCGTAAATATAATTTGTAAAACTTTATGGAGGTAAATGAAAAATATTTTAAAACAGATTATACCGACGTAAATAAAAATAATTTTATTCCTACAGCTCTTGCATTAGAAAGTATTTAAGATAAATATCGTTACGGAAACGTGATGAATATTGCGAATTCGTCCAATAATATTGATTTTTTTTTAGCCCTTTAAATTTAACCGATAATATAGCTAAAACAACCAATGTGCATTGTATTAGAGAAATAATTTTTAATTATTTTTAGTTTAGAAGTGATAGGCAATATTAAAAAAATAGTTTTATAGCTATTAGAACGTCAGAAATATTACTAAAAACTAGTCATATTTCATTATGTATTGAAAAAAAAAAGTTTCTAGCGACACATATTTTCTAATATATTATTGCCAATTACATTTTGAAGCGACAAAAGCTGACGGTGTATAATTAATTTACTCTTGTAATCAATCAACATTCATCTTTTGATGATCGTCTTCGAATAAAACTTGTCAATTATTTCATACTGAGTGGGGCTCCAATAGCATCACCCTCTTACTGCAGGACTTATGGACCTTCAGATATGCCGATGTTTAAATATAAAATAAAAAAAAAAAACCTAGCACTGTACGCGTTAAAAATAGGTACTTAAAAAGAAATCCGCCATAAAGCAGATTTTGCGAAATTTTTCTTATAGGTATATACATTCTAAATATACGCGTAGTGATAAATATTTAACCTATCTATCTAGTCAGTTTACTTTTACATAATAGGCGTGTATGCAAATTGTGTTTCTAACTTACTTGATAAACAAAATCGACTATATATATAGCTTTCGTACATAGTTTTAAACAACATTTTTTCAAATTAGAACGCTTAAAATATTTTTTTAAGATTTTACAAAGAAAACATATTATTAATTGAAACACGAACAATGTTTTATGAGAGTTACTAAAATTTTCATCAGAATAAAATACAATAAAATTCAGCAAGTTAAAATCTAATCGTTTAAATTTGATTAGAATATTTAAAGCGTGACTTTAAATGCCCTTACTTGGCTTACTAGAAACGGATTATACTTCTTCAACAAAAAACTTAAATGCACTTTCGGCGTATCGGCAATTGATCACACAAAATATGCGTCATTAATCTTTAGGGCTCTCAGTCCGATACGTCGGCTTGTTTTTAGAAAAAGAATTTGTCTTGGAAGCTTTGCGTAAACCATATTAAAAAAATCTATACTCTGAAAACGAACATTCTAAGGAAATTGGCTCACACCTCTTATAGAGTTGACCGTCTTCCATTTCTGAACCTATCGTTGTTTGATTCGATCTAAAGGCAAGTTGCATTATATTTTTTATACAGCGAACCCCTCTATTTTAAATTCTCTAAATATCTATTACATTTCGTACGAGGACGACCGACAGTTTGAATCATCACAATGCATTTTAATTATTCGAAATTGGTTTCTTGTGATCCTTTTTTTTCAGCCCAATAAACTTCCGGGGTTTCACCACAACATTCGGTCGGTTCCACACAATCAACCCATCTTCTTCAAGCGGTGATAATTCTCATCATATAATAATCTATATAACTTTTTTAACTTTATTTTTTCTTCATTTTAACTTCAATTTCAGCTATTAAAGCATGTAAAATGATGCACACTCTCATAGTTCATTTTAATGAAATTCTTCACCATGCAGTCGTGTTACGAATGGGAAACTGGATGAAATATTGTAAATAGAAATAATGTACTCACTGTAGAATCAGCGCACATCAGTCTTCAGTTGATGCATAATTTATTCACTTTGTTTTGGTCATTGAGGTTTACTTCAAATTAACTTTAAAATAAAAATACTGAAATTATTTCAATGTAATATAAAATCTCCTGCCGTCAAATAACCCTAGAGTTCATGATAATATAGCTATGAAATAATGAGAGCATTATTATTTAAGGAATAAGGACAAGTAACATATGATAAACATGGGACAAAGAAGAATATTAATTGATAGTTGTACGCACATAAACAATATAAAGTTGTTGAAGTGCATTATTCTCATTACACACCCACTAGAAAGTTATAGTTCAAACTAAATATTGAACACAGTTGCAAATACTTTTAATACATCGTTACGAATAGGTTAATTTTTGAGTATTTCTACAGATTTTTAATTTTATCGTCGCATAGTAAGTAAGGCGGTTATCCAATGAGATGTGAAACAGTTTTATAGCTTTGGAACGTTTCATTTGTGCGAAAGAATATGATTTTTAAATTATTTTACCGACAAGGAAACAACAGGATAAAAATGAAATTTAAAAAAATTACCATCTATTTTTGTCATAAAATTAACCCCTTAAATGTTATAATTTAACAAAAATAAAAGTTGTAAACTTTTTACTAATCATTAAATCTGAACTAAATATACATTATTTATCTATAATTTCAAAATCTAGCGCGCATTTGCGGCATGTTATTGTAAACTGTTTTATATATAAGGAAGTAAAAATAAAGCTTGATTTGATTTGGAAAATCGTTATTGAGGTAAAATATATAAATAACGATCCTAGGTATCAACGAGTAAGAATAGATATTAAATATGCAAGCCGACAAATCAAGCAAATTTTTAAAACTGATTATAATTTAAACGAGCTGCGAATGTTATCATTTTTAAATTTTATCCTGCGTATAAACTGTTAAAATAAGCCAAATGAACCGGGAAAAAAGTCCAAATGTTTCGCATATATTCTTTTTTTTTAGCTTTTAATTTTTATTAATTAATAATTTAGTGTTACGTAAAAGTTGTGTGATACTAAAAATTTGGTGAATATTGTCAGTTCGTATAACCGTCGCTTGTAATTTTTGTGATACGAAATTAATCAACATCATGTTTTTTCTCACAGATTTTGTGCTACAAATTATAATCGAATGGGCAAATACTAAGATTAATGAAATAATTCGTAAGTATATAAATTATATTTTTAAATATTGTATTTAATGTAGTTTGAATATGTTTGGTTCAGATTAACTTTCGAACAGGTTAACGAATTAAATATTCAAAACGAAATTTTTGCTATGTAAAAATATTAATTGAACTAAAACAACTGATAAATTACATATAAATGTTTTCAGTAACGTAGCTAATTAAAATTGACTTTTTAAAAGTTTTCTATTTCATCAAATTCGAATTACGAAATACTAAATTTTTCAATGTGTAAACCATATGGTTGTGTAATGTCACTAACTTAATTGTCTAGTATAAAAAGTCACTCTTTAAATAGACGTACGAATAAAAAAACGACGAATGAAAGATAAACGAATTTGAATTATATTATTACACAAATGAAAAATAATATTTAACTAGATTATATGAAAATTGGCAAAATTATTCATTATTTTGGGGCGTGGCATTTCGTTTATTTTTAAAATTGTTTTTCAAGTATTCATTCAAACATATTTACACATGTAATTTATATTAATTATTAATCAATATTCTGAAAAGTTCGTGCGAATATAGAATAATATACGTTATTTGTATACACACGGTTATAAATTAACTTTGTATATTTTATATTCGAATTTTTACATATATATATAGTTACAAATTAATATCGTATACATGTACATTATGTTAGAAATTTTAGGAGAAGAATTAATAAATATACTTACCAAGTATTGCTAAAATACCACAATGTAGTATATACAAAAGAAACAAGCCTCCTAAAACACTTAACTCAGGAACTAAAAGTAATTGAGTATAAAGAATGATATTTTCCTGTTATCCCAGCTGCAGAAATGGTAAACACAATGTTGATAATGATGATAAAACGAATCGTTGTACAACGCTTACTCACAGCAGAGCCCTACACATCAGCTTATTATAAACAACGTGCGTAGAAGAATCTTTTGGTAGTGCGAGAGTGGTCGGTGGAAGACGAAAGTAGAAATGGGCCACATCGATTCGTACGTTTAGATACTCGGGGAGAAAAACGTGTACAAGGACGCCTGCTGTTTGTGTTGTATGTTGGCATTTATACAGCTTAGTAAAACTACTACACGACGACCAGATGTCTGGCGCCATTTGCATCACCTACCACCAAATAAATAGAAGACATTGAATTTTTAATATTAATTTTTCCGGATATCGTTAACCGGCTAAAACGTAATTACAGGATGTAGTTTAGTCAAATTAAATGTCGAACTTGAATCAGACGCAGGAATTAACATTTCATAAAACTAATTTTAAAATAAACAATCGATTTTAATTTGTTGCGTGTTATTTACTACGAAAATTGTTATATTAACGCAACAGTTCTAGAATTTATTTGAGCCATCATTTGCGAATTTGAAGCAAATTTTATAGATGCTCCTTTTCCTCCCTCACTTATTTCATGCATATATGTGCACACGTGTCTTAATCGTGTAATCAGTCTTATTTTTTATCGCGTTACAATAAAAGATTTCCTTCTAATCGTAGGAAAGAAAAGGTACTTATACTAGAAATGGTGAGAAATTTATACTTTTATATTATTCTGTCTGTATATATACATCAGCAACTAATGTGTAACAATGGCGATTTTTTAATCACTGAGTCTTAATTAATAAATACAACGATACCTCTCACCGTATTTCTTTCAGATCAAGTAATACCTACCTCTTGTTAAAGATGCGAAGCTTTAATTCTGATCGTGATGTCACTTATTTAGTCTTTGTGAAGATTTTTATTTATTATCTAACATGTAGTTGTGACAATCACTGATATTAATATTTAAAATTATTACGTAGAGTATTTTAACATAATTCCATATAGTTAAAATTTAGATACTCTTTATTTTTCCTATTAAAAATGGAAAACTGAAATTAATTACCTTAATCGTCTTTAATATTCAATGTATAAATATATTAATTATTTATTTAGTTAATGTACGAATTTTATGATTTAAATTCGCATTCTTGCGTTCATTTTTATTTATTTACTAACAACAATTTTTATGTCAACTGCGGTGTGAGGTAATTACGACATCAATTGCAAATTATTTTATTATTAGACTATATTTTTCTTTTAAGTAAACTTTTAATTTAAGACGTAATAAATTCATATTATAGTAACTGTAAATTACAGACGATAGTGTTACTATTAATAACATTTGTAGTGGCGTAGTAGTTCAACATTAAGCAACGAATAAATCACTGAAAAACTAAGCGATTTAACCCGTTCAGTCATACATTATAAAACAACATTAAATTATAAATTTTATAGATGCGTTTAATTATATAATAGTGATTCTTAGGTGAACCATAGATAGTTTTCGATGTATTTATATAAATATTTTTACAATTGAGGCATTTCACGTCAACCAGAAAATAAACAATTTTGTTGGCATTAAAATTCCATGTACCACATAATGGACATTATGACTGAAGGGAGTTAAATCTGCTTAGCTATAACGGAAACGAAAAATGAAAATTAACCAATTGTATATCGCAGATTTCTATGTTTTTTTGTTTTGTTTGAAACATAGTTGCGTGATTCTCAAAATGCATAATATTCTAAAATGGAAGAACTTCTGTTTCTCTACCTAATTTTGACTTCAAAATCTTCGATAAATTTATAATCCAAATTTCGAACGCTATATTTAAAACTATTTGTTTTTGAAATACTATTATATAAAAAGAAATAATTTAAATAATATCGCTATTTCGCGATGATTTAAACTGAAAAATTTTGAGTTACATTGTTCTAAAAAAAACCCTTGATAAAATTTCTTTACAAGTATTTTTATTCTGTTATCATATTGAAGTTTAACATCCGCGTCTGTGCGCCGTTTTGAATATTTTTCATTGTTTAAGAATATTATATGCGACATAAATCAATATTGTTAGCCGTTATGTTTATATATTTCTAATGACCACAATCGTTAAGTTTGAAGTGGGTAAGTCGCTGGTATAGATGGAGTATAATAGCGGTCAAAGTAGGCTGCTCTGCGGCACCGAAGATAAAATTTTTTGCTCTTCCGAGAAGGAATCATTAATTCTAACGACGAATGTCCTTTCGAATAAGTATGATTTAAAGAATGCGTATAAATCTGGATGTACGCGTTTTCGAAGTTTACATAGCAATCCTGGATGCCAAACTTTGTCGTACGCCCGCGCAACGTCAAGGAAGACAACCGGGCACACCTCTTCTTTCTCCAAAGTTGACGAGATTGCGTCGACCAATCGGTGACAATGTTGTATAGTGAAATAATCAGCGCGGAAGCCAAACTGATGATCTGGTATTATTTCGCCACCCGTGTTGATCCTTATTGCAGCGTATACGCGATATAAAATTAGTTTTTCGACTAGTTTAGAAAGCGAAGAAGGTAAACTACTGATCGGTCGATAGGACGAAACAGATGTTTTCGATTTACCCGGTTTAGGTAATCTGATTACAACTGATTTTTTCGATACTTTAGCGAAGTAGCCGATATGTAATATTGCATTGAAAATATAACAGAGTAAAATAGCCGCTTTCTGGGAATAAATGTGAAAATGTTTATCAAGTCTGTGAGCCTTTCGTAGTGGTACTTTTTTGAGACACTGAAATACTTCATTTGGTGAGAAAAATTGTAAAGCGTGTTGAGACTGATACGGCTCCTTCAACGTATTCTGTATATAGATGAAATGTTCTTCATCATAAGAGTGATGTGGGGTAAAGACCGTATGAAGGTGTTCTGCGAAGGCATTTGTTTTTTTTTGTTTGTCCGATTTAGCCCATCTATTATTCAATTTTATATTGAAAGGTTCATTCTACTGTCCCAGTATTTTTTTTTTTTTTTTTTTTTTTTTTTTTTTGTATACCACAGTGATCTGTTATGTTCACTGTAAACGAGATTTGAAATAATTATTTTGATATTCGTTTATTTTAGATTTTAATTCGGTTTGTAGCTTTGTATAAATTATTTTTGAGGAGACGGATATCGAAGATGCTACCAGCTTTTTTCTGGCTACTCGAGATTTTTTAATTAATCTTATATCGAAAGGAAGATACGCGTTTTTTTGCGAATTGTTTGAATCAGAGTTTGTTGCGTTATCATAATATTGTATACGTTTAAATCTTTAGCCGCAGATTCGATGTCGTTTTCATTTTTTAATTTTATTTAAGATTTTGTTATTTTCCATCATTAGTAAGAAAGTACTCCTATCTGTATCTAAGACCGCAATGACCGGAACATGGTCTGATGATAAGTCAATAGCCGTTTTACATTTAAAATTAGATGTTTGTAGTCCTCGTGTTCTATAACTTCAGACCCTATTTAAATGTTTCCTTCTTTAATATATAAAGCGTGCTCCTTAAATTGTAAGGAAAATAACATCGTTTGATCCTTCCGTTTTATATTTTCGAGTTTATATGCCCGCGCGCTTGTACGTGTGAGTATATCTGTATATTTTATTATTATTATTATTATTATTATTATTGTTTATTAATTGCAATTTATAATATAACAACTTTGATGAAAATATAATAATCATATCGCTATGTTGTAGTCACGAATGAACTTATATAAAAAAAATGTAAATGCGCACATTACGAGTAGCAAGTAAGAAAAACATGTTTATGAGGAAAGGAATGTATCAGGATTTGATTTCAGTGTATAATGTGTTGAGAGATACATTCAAATGGGCGATAAGGTTGGTATCTGCAGAGTGTGAGCAGTAGGGGAACACAGTAAGGTGCATTTGAAATAATGAAGAATGGAGACAATTTTTTCCGAATCGTAGTCTACATTTGGCGATTATGAATGGACGAATTTGGTTAAGGGTGAACATGGAAGATCAGTCTGATTTACAATGTGAGACATTTTAAGGGTTATTCCAGACCGCTTTCCAGTATTCCTTATGCGCAGTTTTAACGATGTAGAGATGAATCGATGAGCAATCCGTGAAAGAGAGTAGTAACGCTGATTCCAAAGTGGTAGAGAATCCATACAAAGTTAATAGAGACCTCAACACCCTGTAGAAAAGCGACGTGATTGCGGATTTTCAGTGTCTATATTCCCGAATGCAGCTATTTCAATTTTAGGAACGTGCCAACGTTGTCTAAATGGTATTTCTCTACGCAGTTGAAATTTGTTAAATTTTTCATATTCATATAAATTGTAACTTTATTATCTAGCGTGTATTTTAACTGTTCTGTGGAATTTATTCAATCGCAAGCAATTTTTTTCTCTTGAATAAATGTACATCCGTGTAAATGCGCATTTGACAAAGGAATTCTACAAGTATAAAATGAAATAAAGTATATTTGTATTTTCTAAACGATTATGTTAAAGTCGATGTTGTCTTAACTTTTAAGTAAGCTAAAAGATATTACTCGAAAGTTACGCATATTTGTTTGAAATTATGTTTTCGGACGTCATTCTCGGTAAAAATGTGTCTGGAAACTAATTTAAGAAGATCAGTCTTTATGGTTTGGTTGCGAATTAACTATTATTTGTTATGTTTGCATCGCTGCACTACGAACTGCCGGTGGATCCGCGCTGGATGCATTCGTTATACACTCGTATAATAATTAAGTTACATCCATATTATTATAGTATCTGCAATTGATTGTTAAAGTATCGACATTGATAGCATTAATTACCAATCTTACCTATGCGTACAAAGTTTAATCATTCGTTGTGCTTTGAAACAAATCTACGTAAGTACGGCCGATCAATTTTGATATCCACGTAGTAATGATAATTTGATGAAAAAAAATTATGTATTTTTTTTATTTTAAAAATTATTTTTATTGTAAACGTACGTATTTAAAAAATGTTACTTAAAAATTATTTTGATTTTCTTTAGATAAACAATAACAATTGAAATTTTAAAAACACGAGTTTTGATTTTCGATTTTCCTTTTTTTATTCATCGCATCATCGTCTGTAATAACAACCAGCCCCGCCACCACCACCAGCAGCCCTTTGTCATATATCCGGCAATCGCTCGTACTTCTGTTGAGGCGACGAACTAGAATAAATTTGATCTCGTACTGACTTATGCGCGGCTTCTGGCGTGCTACCGTTGCCTGACAAATGCGGTAATAATGTAGACGGCACTGCCAACTGTAATTTGTTATTTTCATCATTAGCTACTATCACCTATAAATAAGCTATTAATATACGAACAAATAATCGCATCTAAAATGTGGTACGTTTGTCCCGGTTTGGTCTAACACCAGCCAGAGTAATATAAATACATTGCAACAAAAATCACCGCCTCCTAATTGTACTGAACAAAATCAGGTGTATATCAAAACTATGTACGGCGTGTTAAAGATTATCCTTAAAATTAAGAACGGTACTTTAACATTTTCCAAAAAATATCTTGGCGTCTGAATTGTGCTGTTTTTTTTTTATGATTATAAACTACTTTTTAATTAATTTCATAAGTGTCTAGATAGCGCCCTTAATATTTTTTTTGGAAATAATTTTTCGACTTAATTTTTTTTCCGTACATATAATTTTTTATCAGAAATTTAATTTCGGGAAGATCCGATATTTTAAATGAAAACGGTATCCGAGATATATTTTAATTATATTTATTAAAACGGGTAAAAAAATTAAAAATTTCTAAGTGTATAACATTCGAACGATTAATGCGATCGAGATGAAATTTTCAACGCACATTTAGACACAAGAAAATGCTGGCGATGAAATTTTTAAAATTTTACGAAACTCGGGGTTCCGAAAATTTCAAAAATTCGTAATTCCATATAGACGTTTTCCGTTACTTCATACATTACCAGTATGTACAACATTTCGCTCAATCGTTAAAGCCGTTCGAAATATACTAGAATTGTCGTTAAAATATATATTATATCCGGTTTTGTTGCGTAGTGAGTTTTTTAATTCGTAATCGCTTTCTCTGTTCCAGTATAAGTTACCTACTTCGTTTTCTAAGACTGCGTCCGGTATAGAATTGTACCGTCTCATTTTCTCTTAATTTTTCAACGGGTTATACTTTATCGTCAAGTCGTATTTCTTTGCATACGTTGTCACAGTTTAATAGCATAACCAATCGGAGCTAATATCTTGCACATCTCGCCCAATGCGTTCGATTGTTTTTATTTCTTGCTGATATATCCTACATCTATCATCATCCTTCAAAATATACTTTTTGCATAATTCTTTGTACTGACAACTTGGTCTCCTATCGCAAACATGAAGCTGTTTGAATATATAGCGAAACAGAAGACCTTTCTAGAAAGACGTATGTCCATGGTCGTAAACTTTTACTTTTAAAAATTATTAAAAAAGGAAGAACTTAGGTTATTAAGAAAAAAAATACAGATTACAAATAATGTAACTAAACGGTTGAATCGAAAGGAATATAAAATTACATTTTATCTGATATAATGAATAAGTTAGGAAATTATGTCTTTCTGTATTTTATATAACAATATTAACGAATATATCGGTCACTTATAGATTATTTATATGTAAACACACACACACACATATATATATATACATATATATATAATCATTATTATTATTGTATGTGCCATGTGCTCGGAGAACGTTGGTGATCATCTGCTTGACTTGATCTTTATCCATAACTTTACGAAATATTTCAACTTATCTAGTTTGCACCACTTTTTTAGATTTCCTAACCACATTATTTTATGCCGGCCACGCCTGCGATTACCATTAATTTAACCCTGTATAATCAATTGAAGCAACTCATACTTTTTATTCCGCATTGTGTGGCCAAAATATCCTAGTTTCCTTATTTTCACCCAATTAACAATTTATGTTTTTTTTATTCAATCGTAAAACTTCGGAATTAGTTGTTTTAGCTGTCCTAGGAATTTTTAATATTCAACGGTATGCCACATTTCAAAGGCTTCTAACTTTTTGCATAATGCCACTGATACCGTCCAGGATTCGATGCCATATAGCAGAACGATAAAAACATAACATTGTAGTAGGCGTATACGCATATTTTTCTTTAAATTCCGGTTTGTCAAAACTTTATTTTTTTTTTAAAATGTGCTCTCGCCTGTTTTCAATGCTGGTTCTTATCTCAGTGGATATTTCCCATCTGTCATTCCGAGATATTTAATCGATCTGGTCTTTTCGTTCATTATATTACTTTCTCATATTCTATTAATAATCAGAATTCGGTTTGTTATTTTTAAAACTGTTTTTCAAACGCTGATTTGGAGATTAAATAAATATATATTTATATACGTGTGTGTGTGTATATGTTAAAATAATTAACTATTATAAAAAATTTCAGGTTATGAAGTTTTTTACCTTCGATTTTTCTCGAATTTTTTTCAGTCGTTCGAATTCTTCAATTTCATTATCTGGTAGGCGAAAATGATAATTATCGAAATACGGATGCCTGAGTAATTGTTCACAAGTCCATCTACGTAAAGGATCCTTTTCTAAGCACTTCTAAAATACATATATAACCCCTGCAGTCACATATTATTTTTTTTCTTCTTTAGAAATACACCATTTTGATAAACTAATGAAAGAAAATGACCGGAGAATGTGAAAATATAAAATAATATTTTGTGCATAATAGCGATTTTTAGATAATTAGATAATTTTTAATGTACTATATAAATATTTTTAGAATTGAAACACTCTATGTGAACCAAATGTCTTTTATTATAAAAATATGTAATCAGTTTAACATTAAAACTTTATTGTATCGTATAATGGACAGTTAAGTAATGTGAACCCTTAGGTATATGTAACAAGTTACATAGTTACATAATATAATTTAAATAATTTCGAAAATTGCAGCATATTTACACGATGTATTAAAAAAAAAGAAGGATAGTATAAATTTCGATACATACAATGTATTATACTGTAAACCCTGTATATTCGTTACAAGCGCAATTAAATCACAAATTTCGCGTTTTCGCCTATATACTCATATTCTATAGTTTATGGGGCGCTGAGGAGTACCATTAGGTGTTTAACCACTGGCAGCACTGATTATTAACAATTATTTTTGACAACTTTATTACGTATTAGTTATTACATACTTTATGTGTTTATGTACATGATTTGTTTACCGTTGTAATGATATAATATTAGCAGTTGTATAAGTGTCTTTTTTTATAATTTAATATCATTTTTTCTTTTAAGTTTTTTGGTTTAATTTAGTTGTATACTTGTATTCAATTATTTACTTCTCGGTGTTTGCATTCTAACTGGTATTAGTCGTTCTATATAAATAAATATTCATTTGATTTTGTGCGATATTAAACCGTTTATTTAAATTACAACATTAATGTATTATTTTAATTAATGAAAAATAAATTTAGAAAAGCTTGCCGGAAATTATGGTTATTTCTTTTTTTAATTATTACTTGTGTTTTAGAGAATGCAAAATTTAAACGTTTAGTAAACGCACAAATCTGTATTTTTAACACTGTTTAATGTTTACTGCAAAGGAATAATAAAAATTTATAACGAGAGTAAAACAAAAATCGTTACTTGCCAATTTCTATATTGCGTTTAATGAAGCTCTTTATAGGGATATGAACACAATCATAAACAATTTAAATTCTCTCTTGTTTTTTAAATAAAATTATTTTTTTGTTTACTATGTGATTAAATGTTGAACAGATACTGCATATATTATGTGATCAATTCTAAAACACGTGATTTATGAATGAAGACCAGTTTATATATCAGACCCGTAATCAAGGTGTATTGTGTTATGTATGATTGCAGACAAAAATTAGCTAATTCGGTTAAAAAATAATGCAAAAGCCATTTTTCAGTTAACTAAGTCACTATTAACAGAAATATTAAAAAATCGTAATCTGATTTTTTTTTCTGCTAGTTTATACACTGTTAGTCTTCCTTTTACTTTTTCGATACTTTAACAATGATTAATGCTCTGTTACGGTACGGTGGAAAGATACAGTTAATTTTATTATTTGTACTTTATTTACAATTTGTACCTTGTGCAATATAAACATTTCTTTCTCCTTTTTCTCACGATATATATTAGTTACAACGATAATTGTAGAAGAAGGTTGTCGGAATTAAGGAAGACTTCTAATAAGATACATCACTGATCCGTCCTATTCAATCCGAACATTCTGACTACTGCACTGTACGTTAGTTTTCCTTACAAAATAGGTTAGCCTTCAAGGAATTAATTTCATTCAATGAAGAACGTTGGGCGTATGATGTTATACAGAATAGGGTGACAGTAAATTATCCGAACAAGGTACATAGATGTTAAAAATATATGCCGAATCGTTACTGGTTGATGAGATGGTTTATATATATTTATATTTAAATATAATATGTTTAAATAATACATAATATAGGTCGATGTGGTACGAAAGGAAAGTGATTTTACCTTTAAGAAATCCAAACAATTCGGGTCTCTTTGTACTTCTTTGGCCAATTTTATTTCTAACGGTTCGGGCGATTCTGGCTGAGGTAATACTACTCCTCTGAAAAATTCGTTCATTTTGAATATATGCATGTGCCTAGCTATTAAATCACCTGCGAACGAAACAACAAGAGTTTTTGATATGTTTTTTTTTTAAATATTAGCTAATTTATTTATTTTCTGATTTAATAAATATTTAACACTTATCGGTAATTCTTAATAGCGCATAAATATATTTTTTTCGTTATAATTTATATATTTCATTCTAAGTTGAACATCATCGAGAAGAGGTCATAATTGCGCCCGCAATCATTTCCTCAACATACAATTCACTCCGGTATGTTCAACTTGTAGTCTACCATTCATTGTTGGGTACCTACTCACAATCCGCAAACGTTTCGAGTTTCACAAAAATGTTCTCACTACAACCCTTCGTAATATTCTTTCCGATTATCAAATTAACGTACATCTCTTACATTCCTCGAAACAGTTATTTTCTCGAATCTACACTTAAATACGTGCATCCGACCTAGTTTGCATGACGCGTAAAACAACGGGTATAAGTTTTTGTAATATTTAAAATTTGTATAAAGGAATGTCTTTAAAATTTAAACTTTCTCGGGGTTCATAGTCTACCCTAGCTCATCCAGAATTCTACATGTGTATACATATGTGTATATAAGTATTATTTTAATAAAACTATATAGGATAGGATGGTACACTAAAGATACATTTTATATTTTTACATAAATTTAAAAAAAAAAATAGTACACCAAGATACTTTCATTATTACCTTTATTTATATATTGTAAATATTTATCTTTAAGAGGGTAGTATGCTAAAGATACTTTCAACATGACCTTTTGTACATATGTCGTTAACATTATTTAACGTAAGTAGTATTCACACGTAATAGTGTATATAATATATGTCTTTTATTAAATCGTATGCTGTTATTCCTCCTTTTATTATTATTAATAATAATAATAATAATAATAATAATAATAAAAGGAGGAACAACAGGTTACAATTTACAAAAAGACTTATTTATAATTATTATACTTTGACGTTCTTCAATGATTGATTTCTTCAAAAAGTTTTCCGAACGTATGCTGAATAGAAAGGTTTTAGTATGAAATTAAAACATATCTTAGAATTTACTAACGTAGCTAACCATTCCTATCAATTTTTCTTACCCATAGTTTTCCTGATTAAATACAATTGATCAACATCCGATTTTCCTGGCCATAAAGCTTCTCCTTTTAATAATTCCGCGAAAACGCAACCTGCGAAAGATAAACGGGTAGTTAAAAGTAAATTTTGAAATAATACACGGAACCATGCATATTAAAACACACGTTAGCTACGCCTCGTTTACATAATCCTACTCAAAATACACGTATTCCTCGACAGATTAATAACCTTATAAACTTTAACTAACATATCGGTGCACATCGTCAAAGGAACACACACGTCAAACACCTATCGCATAATAAAAATCTCGTAATGATCAAAAATGTCATTTTAACGGAATAATACGTAAAATATCTACATTTAAGTTCCTACGTTAAGCTTTGTACAATTCTCCTTTAACTCACATTTCCCTCTGCGGACGATATGTTTCGATAACAGTTATTTGTTTAATATTCCGAACATATTTTATGATAAGCACGTGCTTTTGTGTAAAATATTGAGGTATTCTGTACTAATTCTATTTTTTTGTTTTTTAATTTAATTTGATTGTTACTGCTGCTATACATTACTTTTTTGATCGTTCCAAGATTTGTATTATGTGGTGAGTACATTTGTTGATGTACACCTGTATGTAAGTAAAAGTTTATATTGCGTTTGTTAATAAGGAAGGCCTTTTTAAATATGAAAAATCTGATGACCTGGAAAGACATTAACCTGCAGTTAAGACTACGGCTAGTGCGGTTTTACGTATGGTCAGTTATACTCTACGGTATGGAAAGCTGGATTCTCATATCCATGCTTGAAAAGAAGATCGAAGCGCTGGAGATGTATATATATCGTCGTATTTTGAAGATTTCATACAGAGACCATATTACCGATACAGATGTGTTACGAAAAATGAAACTCCTATACACTATAAGCTCCATCCTAACGTGTCCTGAATGGTGTCATCGAGGGACATCGGAAACCAGGGAGAAGAAAAATTTCATGGAGAGCTGATACGCGTCGGTGGTATAACACGACATCTATAGAGTTAGCAGAGGTGTCCAAGGATAAAGCCAGAACAGCTATGTTGATCGACAACAGAGAAAAATCTTTTCTTTCGCTTGCGCATAAACGAGAAGTCAGTCAACTTTTAATATTCTTTTGAACGATTCTAAATGGTAAATTTTAGTAGAACTATTTAAAATTTCAGGATTGCATTTTTAATATTAATTATAATTTTAAAAGTTCACCATGATATTTTAGTGCAGAGATACGTATCTGTTTATTTTAACACACCTCTATATGATCTTATTATATTTATTAAAAAAACATATAACTTAGTAAAATAGTTTATTTTCACTAAATTCATACGTTTATATTCGGTCAAATTTCAGACTAAAGTTAATATAATAACTAAAAACACCTGTATAATGTAGATATTGGTGTACTATTACGTATTAAACAAAATTGTTTATACCAAAAAATTAATATGAAAATAAAATAACACCACAAAATGATCAGTACAAGATTACATGCCACACGGCTAAAACTACGCCTAGTACAAGATCAACACATACCACACGCACGTCATTACATACTACTAAATTAGTCTAGCTCTAAACATCGCAGCGGATCTTCTATCCGAAAGGTACACTAATTTACTACAGTTTCCTGCTTATTGAATTCGTGAAAGATTTAAAAGTATTAAATAGATTCTATCCATTAAGTATTAAATAAAGTAAGTTATTGCAATTTATCAATTTATAATTGTTACTTTTACTTGGTACCGCTCCGCATGACTAGCAGTCCTGTATGATTCACCACTGATATATATATATATATATATATATATATATATATATATATATCAGGATAAAATTATTCCCAGTTAAATTCGTTATGTTTACTTGTATATTACTTACCGATTGCCCATATGTCCACAGGCGGCCCGTACATTGTGTCGCCTACTAATAATTCAGGAGCTCGGTACCATCTGGTAGCCACGTAATCTGTATAATTTTCACCGGGATCTAAGGCGAAATATTTACGACTTCGATAGCCATTAATAAAATTTAAAATAATTATTGAAATTCCTAATTGATGGACTATGAAATTACCGAATGTACGATTATCGCTTTATTTTATTTTTTTTCAATAAATATCCGGCGTAATAAAGAAGTTTGACAAATGTGTATTGTAGTGATTTTTTAAAAAATAATAAGAAATTAGTTAAAATCAGTAAACGATAAAAACAAATATAAAATTAAAAAGAAAAGCTACTTGAAAAAATTTAAATAATAAAAGAAAGAGATAAATAATTTTTTAAATTCAATCATAAAATTTTGATGAAGAATTAGTTCTAAAAAGTATATTGTAAAAATCAATTTTTATATCGGATAGTTTCTCTTACTTTACGATTTTAAAATTAATTACACCATTTTGAAATTTTAGTCATTTCCATGATTACAAACATGAAATTGAGAAAAATCTCAGCATTTAAGCAGTGGTGTGGCGGTTCCCGGTTGTATCGATAGTGTCGATTAATTGATGCTTTATTGAAATAATTATTTTATTTTAAACATCGCTTAAAAATTATTTAAGATTATTTTATTAAAATAAAAATAAAAATTATTAATTTTAAAAGTAATTTTTTAAAATAAACCTTTAAATTTTATTATTTTAGTTTAAAAATTGTTTGTAAATGGTTACTCCATGGACGGTTGTTTAGAATCACGTTTCCCGCTTTTTTGTTCCTACTTCCTATTGTGTTTGTTATTTGCTTGTAAATTAATTGTTTTTCGTTTTTTATGGTTATTACATTTATTTATCATGTTTCTTTAAGTTTATTAATTATTTTAGTTACATTTAAATATGTGTATCATTAATATTTGTTATCTTCATACTTTATGCGCTAATAATGAAAACTTATCAAAATTATTTAAGGGAATGGAGTTTTATTCCTGACGACGATTATAAATGTCCGAACTGTAATGGCAATCTAAAGTTATATAGGTGTTTACGTAAGTTATTTTATATTATATAATTCGTTCTATTTAAAAATTACGTTTTTATAATTTTGACTTGGAATGAAACATTTTTTTGCGTTAATAAACCTCGTTTATTGGTTAGATTAGGTTAGTTACATTCGTTTAAGTTTGTTTCGGCTAGTCGCAATTAGAATTAAAGGAAAAAACGAGAATGACGCATAATCTGGATAAGTGATAAATATTTTCTGCAGAGATAAATTAGCGGCACTATCGAAATTTATAGTTAAGATCTAGTTTTTCAAAATTTTGATTTTTTAGAAAAATATTGCTTTCCGCAAAAAAATTCTTTACTCCTAGTCATTTTTATCGAAATGTGAATTTTGAAAAAAAAACGAGTTTATTCGACATTTTTAAAGAATCTAGGACCCTCCCGCTCTGATTTATTATTATATTCTGCGCTTTTGATATGTTTATGTATAGATTTTATATTGCTCATTGCACATTGTGTTGTTTAATAGATTCACTATCAGATTATTTATAAATACTGTTCTTTATTTTGTTAATAATTGCTTAATAGGCAAAAAGTTTTGCGATTTTTATAAAATGATTTTAACTAATTTCTTGTTGTGTATGTAATAATTAAGATCTTCAAAATTATAAGTTATCGAGTTATTTTACGTTAATCCCGGTTAGATATTGATTTCCATTTACGACGATCAAGTTGAATAGTCTGAAAAATTTCACATATCGTACTAGTATATTGTAATAGTAATCAACGTTTTAAAACGTTGATTACTTTTATCCTAATATGTAGTATCAGTGTCGGCTCGTACATAAAGGTTGTATGGTTGTACAACCACCAGAAATATCGAGAATAGCATAAAAATTGATGATGTAATTAATTGTTTTAAAGAGATTAAACAAAATGAACTAATATTAATTATATATTTTTCAAGAATATATTATAAAAAGTTAAAAATTTCCTTAGGGCGAATGTTGGTTGCAGTCATTTTACAACCAAAGTCCTTGAAGTACACACACTTGACGCACAGGAATAGATTTTTTCGTTGTGTTGTTCGTACCACGCGGGTGCGGTTGCGTGCACATACTACCGGCTAACGAATGAAGGAGTCTACGACTTATATTTCATCTCTTTCCAACATTAGTTTTTCTTCTTCGAATTTCTCTCAGCGTTTCTTTCTTTTGCTGTGTACATTTCCATGTGTGAATCATTTCATTGCCTCTCAAGTTTATGTTGTTCCTATTATTACCGACCCATGTGAATATAGGTAAAATTTTTTCCTTACTGAAGCGTTACTATTTGGTAATTGATCATTTTATTTTAAGAGGATTTTGTGTAAGTTGAAAAAATTCGACTATTATATATAGAGTTTACCGAATTGTTTCGTTTTAGTATTTTAAAAATTTTTATAAATTGTATAAATTTTGTACTTATTCATGCAGAAATACATTTTTAATATAGTTCGATTTAATGTTCCAATTTTTTATGTTGGGATCGATAATCTAACTTAGTAATTTTTAGTTTTTCTGATTACGGTTTTAAATTGTTCTTGTATTTGCATTATACTTCGTCGACTTTGACATTATTAATGTTACTTTCCGGTGTTGTGTAAAATAAAAATGTTTTTGTGTGTATATTTTGGGGAGGGGGAGGTGTAATTGCAACCGCTAGATTTTTTTAATCACGAGCCGCCACTGTGAAGTATATTGTTATATACGTCCCGCTGATGGTCCGACTTCTATGATTATTTAAATTTTTGTGTTAAATGTGTATGGAAGTATCATTACATCTCGTTAGCATTTAGAAGTGTATTTGTAGATAGTGAGTTGCGCGTAGCCGGAGTTAGGAAATGGTGTATATTTTGTTCATATTATATATATATATATATATGTATATATATATATATATATATATATTTAAATATTAATTTATTTTGTCCTCAACATGTGCTGTTTGATCAGAGTTATTTAGAATAAAGGGTTAAAATTTATAATTCTATTCGCGTTATTAAAGAGAAAAAGAGACACGGGAAATCGTAAGCGGCAAACGAAATGCGCCAATATAATAGAAATTAACGTACTCATAATTCGAGCGAATCCGAAGTCGCATAATTTAACCACTCCTTGATCGGTAATGAGAATATTTTCCGGTTTGATGTCGCGATGTATACAATTATGTTTGTGACAGTAATCGACGCCTTGTAGAATTTGCCAGACAATTTGTTTAACTAAAATATCCGGACATCCGTTCGGATGTTTTTCGAGAATATTCAACACCGTTAAATCGCAATATTCGAAAACCAAGTGCAATTTCCGTTTACGACGAAATACTTCTATCAGGTTTACCAAATTTGGATGTTTTAAACTCTGAAATGTCGGTTAAGCAAAGTTGACACGTTATTAAAATAATATTTAATCGGATTTTTCAACAGTTTTAAAAGGTAGTTAAAAGTAATTTATCTTTTCGAATGGCAATATAGCTTTAATATGAAATGTTATAATAATTTAAAAACACTTTTTCCATCTTTAGCCAGAAATAATTTATGGAAATATTGTAAAAATGTCGAACATTAATAAATTTAGTCGAATGCATTACGGAATTAACGTGTTCATCAATTTTATGGAAAGATTACATGTGGCAGTTTTATCAAAAATAGGAGAAAAACGGAAAAACATTTTAGATGATATTAAGAACAGAAAAAGAAAATACATAGCACATAAAATCCGTGAAGGTGGAGTCTTTCTACTGGAAGTACAAGGAAAAATACAGGGAAAGCCAACAAGAGGAAGAAAGCGGATGGAGTTGATGACAACAAATCCACCGGATGACTCATCAAGCAAAATCCTGACGGAGATCATTAAAGACGCCAGAAATCTCAGCATATGAGAAAGGATGTACGCAATCTCCTGTAAAGAAGAAGCGACTACGATGATGATGATATATATATATATATATATATATATGCATATATTTTCAAGATTTCAATATATGTCTTGAAATCATTCCATTGGTGTTTGTCCTGAGCTTTGCGTACCTTTATACGGTTGGCATATTTTATTATGTTATATGTCTATCTTCTTGAGGTCATCAAGGTTCCCATATTTGTTTGTATAGTCGTCAGTTTACTATTCCTTTTGGCCATCTTCCGTCTATTAGCTCAACACCAAGATATGTGTAGCGCAAAATAAATTTGCCAATAAACTCGGTAGCCTCTTCACATCTACCTTGATATCTGTCCGCACACTAGTTTGAGAAAAAAGACAAGGAGCTGTTGAAATGGATTCTTCTAAATCTTTTTTTTTTATATGAATTTTAGTTATTACATGCATTTTTTTTTATATTAAACGGTATTTTCAAAATATTCGCATTTTTGAGTAGTAATAGCGAGAGAGAATGCAATAAAATTTGTTTTCACGATCGACGAAACACTCGTGTAATTTTGAATTTTTAACACCTTTTTTTCAGTTATAAAATTTAAGTTGCTTGTAAAATTTTTTGATACCTCCGAATTTTGTCGCCTCTAAAATTGTGCCGTCCTAGGCCCGGCATGGGTCTAAGTCATAATCCGGCACTGGTACTATTCTCTTTTACAATACTATATATAATAAAATATAAGGGTCGCTTCTACACTCACATTTCAGCGGTTTGTGCGCCAGTTTCAATTCTAGTTATCGAATGCGTACATACACGCGCTTATAACTTTTATAATATTAATACTACAATTCAGGTGTACTAGATGCATAAATGTGAGACATTATTTACATATAATAAGTAATGTACATACATACGATAGTTGCAAGTGTGAACGATTAAACACACTTAATCATTATTGCCCAAAAAGTCTACACAAACACATGCGTACGATACACGTGCTCAGAAATATATTCGACCTATACGTATAATGTTATTTAGTTTCATCGCTAAGAACTTTAGTAACTCCGGGAATTTATGACGTAGTACGTCAAAAGCCAATAATTAAAATTGTCGAGCAGCGCATTCGTCTTCTAAGTTAAATTTATTTTTTCGTATACTCTTATGTGGTCTAAAATAGGACATACAGAGTACAGGTCATCAGCTTTTACTGCGCTGCATTCGCACTTGTTCTTACTTATTTTAATTTTGCCCTTTAATAGGATATTACTAAATCACAATCTTAGCCGTTTGGCTGAATAATTTTCATCATTAACTTACACGATTAATTAGTAGCTAAATTAACCGCTAAGTAAAAAAACGAGCGCATCCATTATATATAAATTTACTCATTTCCAAGACTAAATCTACTGGCTGGCGACGAACGAGTCGCCTAATTCCACGTTCAGTATTAAGCAGTTGTCTTGCTTCAGCATTAACACGGCTGCGCAGTCGCTGATTGTGCAATTTGGCGAATTAATGACATCATTAATAAATGTCATACTGAGATCAGAATGAATATCATAGTTACGTAACGATAAGCATCAACTATCGCACGTAAGATGATGTTTTGACGGCGTTGTATGATATCCCGATTCGATTTGGCTATGCAGCTCCTCAGAGCGAGACCATAAGTCGAAATTGGTTTAATAAGTTTCTTTTATAGCAGAAGCTTGAAGGAAACATCCAACTCCGATTGCCTGCCTATATTAACCGACATAAATGGCGTATTTTATTCTTGATCCGCAGGGCCTCCATTTTAACATGAACTTTCCTAAATGAAAGCGAAACAGATAAGACCCAAATTTTTCATGCTCCCCTCCACGGTTAAATGCTAGTAAGGTAATAATAATAATAATAATAATAATGTTATTAACGATAACAACCACGGTCACGATAATGATGATAATCATAAATATTCAATAACGTGAATATATTATTTTTCCATCACGAGGGGATTAGATATACAAGAAGAACTGCTCGATGATTCCTGTCTTACTTAGCACGAGAATGTTAATATTCCCTTAGCGTGCTTTCCGACTATTAAACGTAGGATATCTCGGCTAATTATGAAATGTATTGCGGTCCGTTTAATAACGTTTTTGAGAAATTAAAATTTAATTAATATCGATAATATATATATATATTGAACGATTTCCGTTTTTAAAAAAGAAAATTGAAAATTAAAAATTAAAAATCACATCTACATTTTAAACATTAAGAAATTAATAATTCGAAATAAATATGGGACATTTAACATCGACGAACTTTTTAGCACCTTTTCGCGATATTATTATTATTATTTAAATTATGCGCCATATAACTAATAGCTAGAGGCATACAGGTAAATAAGTATTAAATTCAGCGATATATTTCGGTATGTTGCAGAAACAGGATGAGTCTGGATTTTGCAATATTCTTATCGTTAGGTAAATATTTTCGACGTAATATTGAAAAATATTGTCACGTTATATTTACTTATTTCTAATGTAATATAAATAATAGATTGAAGAAAATGAGAAATAATTAATTAATTATATCGAAGAAGATAACGAGGCATGAAGAATAAAGAAATATTTAGTAATTTGAAGACCTTAATAACGATCTTTATTCGGATTTACGAAAAATCGTCATTTCCAGTTGTACACGTTTAAACTTTACAGGGAATTTTGAAATTAAATAATAAAAAAAGAACATTATCAATTACACGATATACGTAAATTATCAAAAAGAAAATAATTGTCGACTTATTTAGTAAATACT
Source organism: Coronaproctus castanopsis (assembly GCA_032883995.1). Lineage (NCBI taxonomy): Eukaryota > Metazoa > Arthropoda > Insecta > Hemiptera > Monophlebidae > Coronaproctus > Coronaproctus castanopsis. Next base: position 219,958,622 of record CM065052.1, on the reverse strand, counting down.
TCACTGAAGACAACGTAGAAGTTTACCGGAAGCGGAGACGGGAATTAAACTTTTATGGGGTCTTAAAAAAATATTTCCATATATAAATAAATAATTAAAATAAACAAAAAAGAAGTTAAAGTCACTAAAATTTTTCTTTATGAAAAATTGCACAACTTTTCGGATGTTAGGTCATTATTAAATGAATACTTAAAAAAATAAAAATGTAAAATGAAAAAATATTAAATTAAGATTGCAGTTAGGAAAAATTTATCATACATGCATATGTATATAAAGAATTTATATATATATACATATATAAAGAATGCATATATATATATATAATATAAAGAATATATATACGTATATACATATATAAATAATATTTGTATATGGAAGGTGTGAATATTGATGGGAAAAAAATTAGTCACTTGCGTTTTGCTGACGACATTTTCTTGATTAGTAATAATGTTGGTACCTTACAAGAAATTATAACTGAGGTTCATAACTGCTGGATTAACTATAAATATTAATAAAACGAAGATCGCGACAAATACACCACAAAAGTTACAAATAAAACTAGATGATCGAATACTGAAACATGTCAGTGAATACAATATACCTAGGTCAAATTATTACCGCAGAGAATGAAGCAATGCGTTAGGAAATTAAAAAACGAACGCATCTCTCGTGGATAGCTTTTGAAAAGTTGAGTACTGTCCTCAAAAATAAAGATATACCTAACCCATTTAAAAATAAAGTATATCCGATGCATCATATGGAGCGGAAACATGAGACCTAACGAAATATGTCGTTAAGAAACTTGCAGTTAACACAGAAGAGAGTCCACGAGAGAGCAATATTGGGCATCAAGAAATCAGACCGGAAAGCCAATATGCGGATAAGACAGCAGGCTAAATTGTCGGATGTAGTCGAACGTGTAGTGTAGTTAAAATGAAATTTGGCAGGCCATATAGCAAGAAGAAACGATGACAGGTGGACGAAACGAATAACAGGATAGCTTCCAAGAGAAGGACACACAAGTCGCAGTCGGCCGGATACCAAGGTGACAGGACGATATAAATAAACCAGCCGGTTTGTAATGGATAAATGAAGCCACGCATGAAAGTAAAGTAGGAACTCTTACATCCAGCAGTGGATTGATATAAGCGCATCCTGATATATAATGTGTATATATCCGCGTACTAGCTCTTTTTCTACTTCACTCGTATATATATATATATATAATATATAATTACTTTTAACAATCGAATTTCTCGTAAAGCGATTTTTCGTATTAATGGATCGTCTTCGGATTCGACGAATTTTTTAATGGCGACTACACGTCCCGATTCGCGATTACGACATTTGAATACCACTCCGTAACTTCCTTCACCTAGTTTACCTAATTTCTCGTATCGTTCCATCATTCTGGACGATGTTCGATTACCAGACCTGCGCAGTTTTTTAAAAATCAAACATTTTCGATGTAAAAATGAAACGAAATTTCATAAAGTACATAACGAACTTAATCGGCTATTTTTAAATTTATGTAGTTTATATCAAAATATTACAAACGAATTACTCGTAGGGAACTAAAATTAACTTTTATACATACGCAAAACGTGTATATATATATATATATATATATATATATATATATATATATATATATAAGCACTCAGATTATAAACATTCGCACACACACACCCATGTAAACTATTTTATATAATATTTGTATATATTATACAAGGTCTCGAAATCGTGTTTTATTTAATTGAATCGTAAATATCTTTCCGAAATAAGCGGATAGATTTGACGTAAATAATATGTTAGTAATAATAATAATAATAATAATAAAAAGAAAATTAATTAATTAAATTGTTATCATTTAAGATTAAAATCTACGACGAGTAAGACGATGTCTAACGAGCAAGTTGCACCAAGAATTAATCGATAATAATATTAATTATATATTACGGGTTTAAAAAATTCAAAAATCGGATATCGTGTATAAATAGCTTAGAAACTTGCGCCGTCTCTATTTCCATATATCGCTTAAAATCTCGTTTATATCAGATCATGTCGTTTTCTTTTGCAAAGTATCACCCCCCCCCTAGCAAGTTAAATTTTGGACATCAATATAACAGTCGGTAAGAAATTTAAAAAGGAAGAGGACGACTCCAAATCATAGGAGTAAATTAATGAAGTAATGGGAAAAGTGATAACTGATTTACATAGAGGAATTTACGAGAAAGAATTGCTCGTGTTGGTATAAACGGCAATTAAAGAAAATCTAGTTTTCGTCGGAGAGCAGGAAGGGGAATTACAAATGGTCAATGTTGGATAAATACGTGGGAAGTCGATTATGTCCAAAACGTGTTTTGATGACAAAAGATTTTGCTACAGTTGGTGCGATAGAAGGCAGTTTGAAATACCAAAGGATAGGAGAGGTAGCGTGTTAAAACCGATCGTAGACCACCGCGCAGTCTGAGAAAGATGCCAAATTTGAAGAAGCAAGTGTCGGAACAAGCACGGCTTCTCTGGCGAGACCAATTGCAGCATGGCTTAATGATTTAAAGTCTTCGATAAACTGGAAATCAAAACTTCTGCTTCGAGATAAGCTTGTTAGAAATATCATTTATATTTATAACGTCGTACTCGATGGTTGAATTATTTCAGACTGTTCTGTATAAATTTTAATTCAATTCGATTTCACTGAGAGAAAATGATAAATCGTGTAAGATTTACGGTCAGCAAAGAGTGAAATTATTCTCGAGAATTGAAATTAATTAATTTCCGCTGTTTCTATAAAAATTAAAAAAAAAACTTTTCGTTGTTTAAGCGTATGAATTTAAGAAATTACGGTCGATCTGCGAATAAAAGTTTTCATTTTGCGCAATCATAACCTAAAGTTACTTGCTTGTAAGTTCGGTTAATTCGCGATCCCCTAATGACGTAATGAATATTTTTCTTTTATTTTTGATTACCACCATGATCTGTCGACTAACAAGATTTGATGTGGATAACACGAACTTTTTAGAAAATGAGCTCATCGAGAAAAGAAATGAGCGTTCTAACAATCGCATTCCCAGTAATAATCTATTCGTCATCAGTCTATTCAACAATGTTAGTAAGCTATCTGAAAAAATACTGCTAAGAAAATATTGGAACACAAACGAAATTTTAAATAATAATTTCCAATACGGTTTTCGACCCAAAATTTAAATACCGCTATACAACTAGCAAAAGTCCGCGATCGAGTTACCGATAATTTTCATCGAAATACACATACTGCATTAGTCATGTTAGACATCGGGGAAGCTTTTGAAACAAGTTTATTCGGGTTAATAAAATATGACTTTCCGCAGCATTTAGTCTCGGTGATTAAATCTCATTTATCATACGGGAAATTTTACGTTATATCTCAAACACGTAAATCTAAAATTAGTTACACCCTACAGTACCACAAGGAAGCATTCTCGGACCATTTCTGTTTATTGTATATATTCCTCTTATAGACGATGTTTGCTATCACTTATGCGGATGACACCGCCTTGAACGATAAAATATAATTTTTATGGAAGATACAATAATTTATTTATATCAATACGTACTAATATTTGTAACTTCGTACAATATTGTTTATTTAATTACTCGTTAAGTTATTAATTTAAAATGTTTCTGGTGCAGGTGTTTGTGAAATGTTTCCCGTAAAATAACAGCTAAGTAAGTTTGATTATTTTTTCAGTTCGCGTATATTTAAATTATGATGAAATTCATAATTTTCTAAACGATAAAAACAACACGTGTTTTCTAAGTTGGTGCTTTATAACACCATGCCCAAACTGGTGTGCGCTTACGTATGGGGGGAACTGCTTGCAGTTCAAGAATTAAAATTATTCAGCGATTCCAAACTAAGGTACTAAGATTCCTAATTAACGCACCCTGGTACATTCGAAATGATCATCTTCACAGATATCTGAAGGTGCCAGAGGTCAAAAAGATGAAATACGAATGTAGAGCGCTCGGTACCTGCAAAGGCTAGATAGGCACTCTAATCCGCTGGCTATTAATTTGTTAGATAATAATGTCGAAGTCGGGCGAATTAATCGGCAAACTCCCCTCCGAATTCGTTGAATGGTCTGTTTTATTATTCCTCACATCTCAATTGTTTATTAGCTGCTTCAGCTAGATTGCAATTTATCTGAAAGTGAAAAAAAATCGACCGTTTCTATATATCACAACTTTTTTCCTTTCTTTCTTCTAGTATTTAATGTTAGTCGTCATATCTCGAGATCACCGGGGTTTTTTGTTTGAGGCGCTATGAGGACACAATTATTATTATAAATATTTTTATCAAAGGTTAGTGCGTAATTTTTTTTTGTATCCAGTATTTGTAACCTGCACTATTAGCGGATACGTTCAAATACTGACAGGTTGTTTTATTTGATAACCGAGGTATATTAACTATCTTCTTTAATACCTTCGACTAGGTGCATTTCATCCGTTTCGTGCATTCGACGAATTACACGGGTCGCCGTAATTTTGATCCACACATCGGAATCGATTTTAATAACGCGTTGTATAAAATAATTCTTATTTCAATTATTTAAGTGTTTCGTATCAGTACTAAAAATTTGTTGCATGGCTCTTGATTTATAAGGTCATCGTGAGAGAAACTAAGATAGCAGACGAGTTCAGAGTTCGGAATAATTACGTCATTGATATATGTTGAATTGCGCGTTCATTTTCCCAGTTTAAACCTATCACGATATTATATTTATTGACGTTTACATGAATTAGCCGTTTTTTAAACCGTAGTTTTTTAAGTTGCTTAATGCGTTTTTACACGTCCCCTACTTAGTATATTAGAATATCTTTCAGTCCTATCAATACGCTTACGTTGTCGACAAAAACTATTGCGTAATTATATCAGCCTGACATTTTCGATAACCTAATTTCGATTTCTGTTCGCTATATATTAGCAATACACGATATCAATATTTAACATAGCGGTACTTGTTTTCGTTCGTGTATAGAGAATATTAAAAATTAAGCTCCGTTAATAACGGGCGGAATTATAAAAGTAAAATTATACATACATATATATATGTACCGGGGGTTATGGTATTAAAATCTTATAACATTATACGCGCGGGGACCTTAGTGCTTTGAATATGTTAATTAATTTCGCGCATAAAAAATACTGTACAATGTTTTACCTAATAACCGATGTCCGTTAACGAAAAATGCCATCTTATACATCAGATGGATTGTTCATAATCGCGATTATATCCACGAGAGATTTATAACTCAATCATGATGACGACGATATATATATATATATATATATATATATACATATATATATATATATATATATATATATATATATACATATATATTATATATGTATATATATATACATGTATATGTATATATGCATTCTTCTAGGTAGATTTTCTTTTCTCAAATTATCTAATTTACTGTTTTTGTTTGATTTAAAATACGAATTCTTTTTCTCCTTCTTGAACCGTTTTTGTTATCGAAAGTTAGTGTTCATATCCTTGACTACTTCAAACCGTACCAGTTGGTCCCTTACTAAATGAAAAAAAATGAAACCCATGACGTCCTTCTGCGGCCGAAACCACGAACACCTTCTACTGCTTCCATCAGTATCATTAGGAGTAGCTCAGTTAATTCATATTCTTTAATTTTACCAATCCGATTAATTCCCAATCTTTTTTCTTTCGTTTCGTAACGTCTTTATTTGCTATTTTTGCTGCGCACAGTATTGCTGTGTAAATCCAAGTATCAAACGATACTAATCGTCTTATTTGTTCGGCTTTTTATGTCCAAGTTTCAGCCTCGTAAACGTGGATAAAACAACTACTAAATGATTTTCCGTTATGTCTTTATCGAAAATATTTTTATTTAAAATTTCCTCCTCCATTTTACGATTATGTTCTATATACTTTTTTATCAGAAATTGAATTTTCGTAAATATACTTTCAGGATCATTTCTGTAGTATGTATCTCACCTTCTCCAAGCAAATTTGGAGTTAAACGCAATACAAATTGACTCCGTAGGTAATATTTTTCTTATTTTAGTTTTTTTTTTTTTTTTTAATCAAACACGCGAACCTATTGCTGAGCTTAAGAAGTTATAATAAATCGGAAGAGCCGAAAAAGCATCAAACTACTTATACGAAAATGCTGAAAAATATAAGTAATAATAAAACGTCCAAGACGTCTAAATTCGTCCGGTTAAGACAAATTTGGACGTTCTGACATTTAACGTTATAATTGCTAACGATACGTACAAATAAATTTAAATGTGGGTGGGAAAAAAATGTGAATCTAAGAAATAACCTCGATCATTTTGTACGTATATTTTATTAATTTAATTGCTAACGACATGGGAAGTCCTTAATAAGAATAAATCGGGAGAGGCGAGTTATCAGGAAAGGTTGAAAAATATCAACAATAAAATGTCAAGACGTCCGATATTGTAAGAGAAATTTGTAACATTTTTGACATTTTACTTTCTAACTTAACCGTTGGGGGTTATAAATCAAAGTAGCCGAAGAAACGCGAAGGTAGTTATGAGAAAAGGCTGAAAAAATATAAAACTTACCTGGACAAATTTGGATGTTTTGACATTTTTTTTCTCCGTCAGAATAATTCGTAAATTTAAATTTTATTTTACAATCCCCGAACAAGTTTGAAACTTTATTTTGTCGTCGTCGCGAAATTTATTTCATTCCGTTTTTCCTGTTTTCCATTTTTGTTATTTATAGTGCCCCCCCTCCATTAAATATTAATCTCTATATTATATCGTTCGATTAATGTAAACACGGAACGATAAGTCTCCTATCGTCTGTATTAGATTAGGTTTGTTGTTGCCTAAATTTAAATTGTTATAGAAGAGACTCGCGTCGCGTGCTCCTAGATTGTTAAACTATATTATAAAACGAAAAAAATAAAAATAATAATTTAACACACACGCATACATGCTAATGCAGGTGTATACGCACGCTAATAAGACGGACTGGTTAATAAAGAGGAAACCAGTCGGTAACTAGGCAACGAACTAAGTCGACAGCTAACGTCATGAATTATTCAATACTCTGTGACGTAGTTTTCTTCGACAAAAACAAAATAGCGACCTTTAGTGACGTAGTACAAAATTTATCGATTGTCGGCCATCGGTCTACTAGCGGAATCGTGCTAAGGCGTGAGAAATTGTAAGGCGGATGAGAAATGACGTTGTACGCGTGGAAAATATGCATTATATAAGAAAGTTATTTTTAAAATAGACAAAGAGTTTATTTTAGGAATCCACGGTAAAAAAATGTATATATAAATATATATCGGAGTTTTTTTTTTTTTTAATCTCTACAGTCTGACTGTGTGTTTTGCGAATGACGGGATTCGTAAAACGGCAGCAATAATTTAACTTTGTATTTCGACTGAGGGTAAATGCGTATGATAATATATATATATATAATATTATTATATATATGGAAATAGGGAATAAATTATAAATTCAAATTATATATTTAGGTCATTTGCGTTTACGATACGGTACAATCTAGATAATTATAGATAACATTACAGTTCTATAAATAATTACGCCGTATATATATCAAAAATACTTTAGATAATTTTACAGAAATTAAACGGAGCATTACGTCTTCTCCGAGGTTACATACTTCAGAAATTTAAAATGGGAATAAAAATAATTCTAGCGTATTAAAAATTATATCTTCCGGTATTATAGGTGTTTTTTTTTTTAAATCGGATTACCAAGTTCGTCTTCTCTAGAAATTCTCCTTGTTTATGAAAAGGTTTCTTCACGTTCCTTGTTCAGTTTCGGACATATGGAGATGACATGTTCAAAACTTTCGATTGCCACAAAACAATCGCAATAAGTGTCCGTGGGATGGGCAATTGTATATAGTACTTTCCCGTGTTAAAGGAAATTGTAATAGATGAGAAATGACAAACGTACCGAAAATAGAATTTCGTTATACGGGAAATTTATTTTTAACATAGACGGAGAGTTTAGGAAATCAAGAAGAAAAAAATTTATATAACATCGGAGTTATTGTCTTTTAATTTAGTCATTCTGAATGCGTCTTGTGAAGGACGATGTTCGTGGATTCGCGCTTCTTTTCACGACGACGACAATTAAATAACAAATTGTAATCGAAACACGTGTTTAGTGAAAATTGCCTGTAATATTTTCTCCCGTTAAATATGCTGCTTCGGTTTATGCCCCTTCCTGCAGATATACAGCGGTGGCGGTTTGTTATGCTCGTCCATAACACCATTTATTCGTTATAGGTGCTCCGATCTCGAACTGTGTGAAACAATTCTTCAACGCTGCAGTTTGTCCATGTTCGTAAGTTTTAAATTGATTTTTGCGAAACATTATAATAAGAACTCTATTAATCAAAGAGCAATCTCACCTCCTTTAAACAGAGTTAACGATGTATATCATTTACGAATATGCTGGAGCGTATTGGAGCAGAAAACTCAGGGTTTGCTTTGAAAAGCACGGTACGGAGTGGTGCGTAATTTGGACGCCTTGGTATCATCTGTACGCGACGATGGCGCAACATTGATTAACCCAGACTCGCTCTAGTTTTACAATCTGTTCTAGAATTGAATCAAAAGAAACTGGATCTGATAGCTAATACTGTAGAAATATGTTCCGTCGCAGCGTGAAACGATTTAATTTCAGTTTTCTAAAGTTTTGTAAAAAAAAAAAAAGACTCGAAATTCTGAAGAACTATTTTTGATTTTAGCTTCTAACTTTTGTGAAGACGGATTTATAATTTTTAACAGTAGCAACAACGAAAAATACTGTGCCGTGACTGAGAGTGTAATTTACGAGGAGCAAGAACAACAAGGCTGTAGGATTTGATGTAGTAGTGGAAAATTAACCTTATTGTAATTTTGATCGAAGAAATGATATGCACCGGAAATATATGTATATTTTAAAGAAATTAAAAAAATATATATAAATATACGTAAGTATATGTCGAAGAATTTTTTAATTTCGTTGCAAAAGACAAATTTGTAGTTCTTAACGATAGGCAGCAACTAAATGCTGTGTTCTGCCTGAGCGTAGTTTATTAGGAACAGAAGCGACAAGTGATTGATGAAGTGAACAGGTTACCATTATTACGATTTTGACCCAAAGGTAAAATTATATAACTAGTTAGTGGGGCGTTTTAGTTCTGGTAGTTCGGATTTATTATAGCGATTTGACGACGACAAAAGTGATTCTGGAAAATATTCAATTTGGAGTGTTACAGAAATTCGACGAACTGAATAAAAGAACTTAAGACGAGGTTTAAACTACGTAAAATGAATATAAAAAAAGTTTACGGTTAAAATTCCAAAAATTTACTTTAACTTAATGGGAGAAATTAAACTCGCAATTTCACGAGAATGAGAACGTATTCTAAAAGGAGATGTTAACGTACATTATCTTAAAGGATTGCAAATATCCGAATTTTATTATCGTAGCATTTTCAGGATGATCGGTATGAATATAGAATAAGACATCAAACAAAAGTTAAAAATGTTTGCCTAAAACGGAGACATATTATACAGATTAATGATAAAATTTAGAAATTAATGAAGATATTTACACAATTTTGTTTGAAGAGTAAAACAATTTTCAGAATTATTATTCGGGAATATCTAACGTTGTCTATGAACCGGGAGAATTTTTTATAATAAATGGGTTAATAGATATCACAAAACAACCAGAACATATTTTCGATAGGAAATTAAATATTTTCGCAGGTTATTATGAAAAAATAAAATTCGAAAGATGATTAAAGGAATATATAATTTTATTACTTCATCGTAATATATATTCTACTTATTTATCGATAAATCATTTGCTGAAGTAAATTTATGAATGGATAAGTGGGACATACTTTGATTACATACGCGCACATATATATATATATATATATATATATATATGTATGTATGTATGTATACAGGGTAGAGAGACAATAATAATAGGAGGGCACAAGGTTAATAATTTACGCTATGCTGATGATGTCGCGCTATTTGCTTCGTCCAAAAAAAAGATTTAATAGAACTCATCGATAAACTGAAGAATGTGGGTGAAAAGTATGCTTTACAAGTGAATCCGGATAAGTAGAAAGAGATTATAATGGATAGTGTCAAAAATAATCAGCCAGATATTTCCGAATTTGCCGGATATGAGGTAATAAATGAATTTAATTACTTCGAGTCACCGGTTGCAGATGCACTAGGATGTGAAAAGGAAATACGTAGACGCTTTACTGGAAAAATAATGAAAAGACGTTGGTATAACGAGGAACACAAAGTTAAAGTTGGTCGAATGATTTTCCCAATCGTGGCCTGATGAGAAGCGGATAAATTACTTTGAGATGAGAGTGTACAGAAAAATGCTTCGGATACCATGGAGTGTCCATAGGAAAAATTTATCGGTTTTGTACGAATTAAAAATAAAGATAGTGCCACTAATATTATTATTATTATTTGATAATACGGGCGCCGGCTGCACTAGCGGGCCATATGCACCCATTGACCTACTGTGGTCCTAGATCTGATTTAAAAGGTTCAATGAATCCAGGAACAGAAAAACATTATGAATGTGGTCGGCAGATTTAGATAACAGTTGAGGTAAGGAAGGAGGAAGGTTGTGTTGCATTCTAAATGTTGTGAGAGCATGACAGGATGTTAGTATTTGTGGTATAAGCAGTTGTGACACTTGGAAAAAGAGACAAAATGGAGGGTCTGTTCTTTGAAGAAGATAGGAACGAGTAAGATTTGAGTGGGATACTCGAAGTCTGGTAAGGATAACATTTTCATTCTTGTTCTGAAAGGAAATGACAGCTGAGATAGTGGATTAGGTTTGATTGAAATTAGATGGTTTTGTTGATTAGACTTCCACACCCTACACCAGGATTTGGTTATGAGAAATTTCAGAAACAGTTTTATGTCGCTATAGAGAAAGAGGCGAGCGGAAATGTGGGGACGCAAAGTCCCTGGAAGCTCGGTCAATAGCTTCATTTCCTTGAAAACCGATATGGCTGGGAATCCAAATGAAAACTAAGGAAACTTGAGATCTAGTAAGGAGGTCATGAACAAGCAATATGCGTTGTAAAAGTGCATTGTCCGTATAAAAGTTGTGGAGAGACTTTAAAACCTAGGGTGAATCAGAAAGGATAAGGAATGTAGAAGAAGATTGCACCGTGACAAGAACTCTAGACATTTGAAAATAGCAAAAGATTAAGCTGAGAATATGGAACAGGACTTAGGAAGCCGAAAGCAATGAGTGAAAGGGGGCACCGAGCAGGCAGACCCCACACGTCCACCAAATTTAGAGCCATCGGTAAAACAGTAAACAGCGTGTTTATATTTAGAGATTTCAAGAGAAATATAGCTTTGGCGTACATGGGGTGGGCATGAATATTTGGAAAAATGGGTTAGTTTCAGGTTGAAATGGAGTGGTTGTAAAAGCAAGGGTGGGAGTTATGTACATATTGGAAGAAGCGGGGGATTAAGAATAAATTTGTTAAATTGAGGAAATGATGATAAGGACTTATTTTTGATGCTGATTGCATAATTAGGGATATTTGTGGATTTTTGATTGTGGCTTGGAATATTGTGCAAAAGATCATTGAATGGGAAGTTTGGGGAGATAAGTGTATTATACGGGGTAAAATACCTAGAAAGCGCCCTAGAGGAAGATGTCCAATGCGATGGTCAGATCTAGTGAAAGCTATAACTAGGCTTAATGTGTCGGATGCATTTCACCAATAGAAGATCGAAGTAGATGGAAAAGAATCATCAAAGTCGTGCACAATGGATTTAATAGAAAAATTAATACATATAAAATTCAATCGACTCGAAATAAAGGACTACTCCAATAATAATAATATCGCTAATCGATGCATTTTTGGTAATCTAATATGAGGAAGTTTGCAATTGCCATTCCCGTCTGTTCTTTACTTCTAGGTAATATGGTACTTATTTATAAATTAGATGGATATCTGAGTTAACTGGAGGCTATTTTTCACCATGCATAATTCTCGTTCCTAACGGGATTCAAACTTTGGTCGTGCGAGAAGAACGTGAGAGGATTACCACTAGACATACATATATATATATATATATCGATCGGTTTGTTTTGGTCATGGTATAACGTTAATTATTTTGATGACTCTGTGTTCGCGTGATGACATTTTTTTTAATCCCTAATTTGCGTGATTGTTATTCGTTTTCGATTAACGAGCATTTCAGTCCGAATGGTAAGTGTAATAAAAACATGAAGTTGATAAACATTATACGCCGCCTGTGTACTCCGAAGGAAAAACCAAATAACAAGTGGAGGGTCGATTGCCGGTTATTTAATGGATTGTTGATAATGTCATATTGTATTTCGAGCGACCTTTAACGTATCGATGGTAAAATTAGTCGACATTTCGAATGTCAAGGTTACGACGAATGAACAACGCGGTTTATCGTACGAATATCGTCGTAAACAACCCGAATTAAAAATTGTTTGCTATTCCAACGTAAACGATAAAAAAGTAATTTAATTAAAAAAACAAAAACACGAAGCTTTTCGACTATTAAGCTATTTTCAAGTGTACGTAAATAAAATAAAAAAATAATAACATAAAAAACGACAAAAAAATATGAAATAAAACGTGTAAGGAAATACTAGATGTTCGAAAATAAAATTAAAAAATAGATAACAAATTTTGATTATAAATTAACGTCGATGGTGAATGTGGTAAACAAACCCATCAACGACATAATTTTTTACGTATAACTACGTAACGTTAACTAACCGCAAAAATCAGAACTGCATATGTCGGATATAAAAAATAACGAAAACATTTACCATCATCGAGTTAGAGTTTATAATTAAATCTGTTATTTAACATTATTTTTCTTCGTAATTTCGTACGTTTGAATTAAACTTTACATTTTATTTTTTTGTGGTTTTTTATTTTTTATTATTATCGTTAGTTTTTTATTTATTTTTATTTACGTACACTCGAAAATGGCTTAATAGTCGAAAAGTTTTGTTGTCTTTTTATATAAAAATTTAGAGATTTTAAATACTTTTTTTTTTTCAAAATCGCTATATTCAACAGCGATTCGAATTATTCTACAAAAGTAGCCGCTTTGACATTACCCACGGTTGGAAGGTACGCTATATATAAATTGTACAGTAGTGGACCCAGTATTGTACAATTCCCCCGAAAAGAACGCCGGCTTTAATTGGATATTCAGAGTAGTCATCCTAGTATTTCGCACGAAATTGTCTGTTCGTTAGATATGATTTCTCATAAGTTGATAATAATACTGTTCACGAAATACAGAATTTTATATAATTAGACCTTCGTGCCATATTTTGTCAAATGCTTTTGTACTATATATATAGACAATGTGCTTCATTATATAGTTTGTTTTGAATTCTGCAATTATTTCCACAATTCTATGGATCTGTTGTTCTGTAAGCATTCCTGTGAAACCAAATTATCGAATAACTTTCTTTTCTTCCATTATATTAATTAGTCTGGCTGATATTAACTTTACAAGTAGTTTTGCAGATGGCAGCGAGATTGAACGGTACGATGAGGGTTGTGTACTATCCTTTTCGGGCTTTAATAGTAATTTTTGAAAACTGGCATTGAGATGGGAAATATCTTGTTCTCATAATACGGTTAAATATATACGTCAACAAGATTACCGATTTTTTTTTTTTTGGTCATTCTTTTAACATCGTAGCAGTTTTTAATTTTAGTTAATTTGTGCCTATTAATATTTTGGAATATTAATAATTAACTAATTTTATTTAGTTTCTTTTTGTTTATTACAAGGAGCAACCGGTTTTATTGAATTGTTCTTCAAAGCTTTGTATAGACAATAAGTTGTTATTCCTCACCTACTTCACACCACTTTAGTCTCGTGTTCAGCGATATTAATAATTTTTTAAATATTTAAAGAAAAAATTCGCCTTCTAATTACGCTAAACAAACCCCGATAATTTAAAATTTCGACCACTAACTCTTGATAATGTATTCAGAACAACCAGCGAATCAAAAAATTCTATTTCTCGTGCAAAACATCTAATTTAGATATTAAAAAAATAATTCGAAATTACGACTTTCAATCGTTAGGGAGTAAAAAGTACAAGCGTAGGCGGTTTAAACGTTCTACTATTTATATTATCCGCGTAAATTCCATTTGAAATTCCATTTGTGACCTAGTGCGCTTTGTTCAATTCCCACGGATGCAGCAGTCGTTATTGTTATTCTGTCCGGCTGTTCCTTGTCATTTCAGTTGAATTATACGCGAATCACTGTGGCATTCTTAATAATCTCTATATTCTAATCAATCACCTACTAAATATTCTGACTCTCTAATCAACAGTATTTCTTTCAGTCAGTACTATCATCGGGCGACACTTATTTAAACTGTATTTCGGCTTAGGCCGGGTTGCTACGCTACAAACCTTCACGTGGTGTAACCTTATAATCTTCGAAAGAGGATAGCTAAAGCCGTATAGTAATTAATCTGTTTCATTGTCAGACTTTTCACGATTTTAAACATGATTTTCATGAATGTCTTGCAACTTCCAACTTGCAGTCAATTAATATGACATAAAAATACTTCATATATAACCCTCTGTACGTTACCCTAAGATTTTGTTTTACTCATTATAATCCTCCGAATCAAAATGTTAATCTGCCTTATTCCCATTTTTAATCCTCTTCCGAAATATTTTTTAAAAATTACTTTCTAAATCATTATTTTCCTTTCATCCGTTTATTTTATGATTATGTAATTCATTCATCGTCTACGAATGAGTAAGCTATGTTTCTACAATAACAGTACTACTACTCGAAAGTATTTATTACAACTGTATCCGTTAATCAGCTAATTGACGTTATTTATTTTTGATTGTTCCTGCTAAATGGTTTTCCTATCTCTTCAGTGTGCCCTTCTTATAATTTTGTCGCTGCTCTGGCCGGTACGTCCTTTATCACATACAAATGGGTAATCTATGTTATGTCTTCTACTTCTGTTTTTGTCTTTTTTTTTTCTTTTTATTCGTTCTGTTGTCGATATTAAAACAACAAAAAGGAAGAATAATTTCGATCGTACGTTTTTGGTCATTTATTTTTTGCAATTCGGGAATGAACTGAAATTCGTATAACACGATTACTATCTGTTTTCGCATTCTGGATTCTACTTTATACGAATATTGATAATTTTACAAGTTTTTTTTTTTTTAGTGATTTAATCGACGTTTGTATATATTCACGCACGCCCTTAAATATGCTTCTTAATTCCTAAATCTGTTAATAGATTTCTTTTTGGAATAGCGCAGTTTGTCACACTGCTACAACGCAAACCGCGTGCTCCCGTTTAGTGTACACACAAGAGATTTTTTTTTTGTCCAGAGTTATCATGACATCCTATAAAGAGAAGGAGCTTGCGTTTATATAATTAGAAATAAATAATTAACGGTAAACGAAAATTGAGTTGAGAGTTCTGTAATGCCAGCGAGCAACTCTTGGAATCATAGAGGATTAGAATATTACTAGAAGAGCTGTGGATACAGATGTATCGAAGAGACTGCTGTATTTTGCAGTAAACATATATTCTATCAAATGTAAATTTTTTGGACATATTGAGTGCGGGGATGACGAATGCAACCCCGACTGAAAAAGCGCATTTCGAACCATCCATGAAAATTAGGAGAGAGTTAGAATAGTTTTTATTAATCAATCAGAAAAATTTGTAATTGGCGGTTAGTGAGAGAATTCTTAAGTGAGGAAAACAGTTGTATGTTGATATCGAGGCTAACAATATTATACTCGAAGAAGAAGAAGAAATATCATTTATTTAAATTGTAAACATGAAATACAACACATTGTATACTAAGTACACCGAATTACCACCCTTAGTAGCAATAACAACAACAAGGTATAAAAGCAACGATGATAATATACAGGAAAATTTGAAAAAAAAGATACAGAAAAAGAAATGCAAATAGCATAAATTAAATTTAAAAAACATTAAACTCGAAAAACGTGGTATAGAAAGGTAGGATAGAATAAGAATATCACTTTATCTGGAAAGATAAAAAGAGGAATAACATATTCAATTCAATTCAATAAAATATATTTATGTTTTTATACATCAGCAAATAATAAGTAAATAAAAAATGCGCATACCGAGCAGCGTTAACGCTCTTACTACGCGTCTTAGGAAATAGTGTACAAAGAAATCTTAAAATTTATTTTATAATTATACAATAATTATACAGGGAAAAACATACAACTAAAAACCCTGCGTAGCCGAAAATAGAGAAATTAATTAATTATAGTTTGATCTTAATAGTACATTAAGGATATGGGTAAAACTATACAAATTATATTAAGGTTAAACAAATAAATAAGAGGATAGAAGAGAGAAATAATAATATATTACATGAGGATAGAGATTTATTAATAATGACTTAAGTAGTTGGACAATCTGGTGCTAGAGAAGTGAATGTTTAATTCTTTCGTGTTTATATTTTTTATATTTTCTGGTCAGCGAGTCGCGAGTATAGTTTCCAATTCGCTGTACGATAGGGTAATGGCTAGTCAGGCATTTGCTGTAGAACCTATCTGCTTGTTCATGTACTAGCTCAGGAATAGTACGTTGATGAAGAGCTGTATGCATGTCAGTTATCTTAGTATAGTAAGGGGCATTAAGTACAATACGCAGACATTTATTTTGAACAATTTGTAATTTATTTAAGGTGGAATTACTAACACCGGACCAAATTGGGCAAGATTATAATAATATCGGCAGTATGTATGCTTTATATATTATTAGTTTGTTTTTAATACTAACTTTAGAGCGTTTGTGAAATATGGGGAAAATTTTATATAATCGATAACAAAGGACCTCGAAGTATAAAGAACCGCCAATTGAGAAAAATGTCTAAGTATAGAGTAAACAAAGGAGGCACGGTGAATACTTTCAGAAGTGATTTATCTGAAAAAAACATGCTCTATATGGATTGTATTTGATACTCCAGTATATAACAGTTTATTAGTCTCATGCAGTTATCGTTAACTCGTTACGCTTTTAAAAAATCAAGACGTTATTTTTGTTGAAGTCAAAACCGGCGCAAGCTTTTTATTGTTAAAAAAGGTAGTGTGACGTTGTATTTGTATACTCGTGCACTTATTACCAATTTGTACAATTAAAAAAGAGAAAAAAGTAAACTGTCATAGTAGAAATAGATTTTCGGTAGTTAACATTAATAAATGGTAATCCGAAAACAACAACAATGGATACAATAGTGCGAAGTAGGAGAATTAAGTAACCGGGGTGACTATTCTGGAAGTATTAGTGAATATGAAAGTGATATGAGATCTATATAGATAATTGCCGGCATAAGTGAAACTATCGATTGTTATCATATATATCTTTCAAAACGTCCAATAGAACGGAGGTATTATAAGAGTAGGAAATGAGCTGTTAAGATACGTAAACGGAATTTTAATTAAATGCGGTCAAAAATTGACGAATTTTTAAGATGCTTATACCTCTGGAGTGAAAATTGTGTTAAACGAAGGGGTATGAGGAATTTTGAAATATTGTATAAGGTAAAGCATTTAACGTCTAAAAATTTTGGATCCGTCCGAAAATATAAAATATGGCGAGGTCGTTTATTTATGAAATTAACGCGATTAAGAGAATTGAGTAGTGAAGATAAAGCAGAGCTGTTAATGAATATGTTCAAAAATTTAAGATAATAAAATTAGTGAAGTAAATTTGAAGAATGTAAGGAAATATCAGATAATTGCATTTTCGAAATGCGAAGTGAGAGAAAAAAATTGAATGAGAATGGAGCCTATGAAGTTTAAAATTAGCCGCGCATAAAGATGTTGAACTATATTTGTCTGATTAATAGATTGTCTATGGAGTTATCATACTGGAGGCGATAATAATGGGTATTAAAGAAATATACGAGATACCGGAGTAAAATAGGATCGCCACACAACAGCTGAAGGATCGTAATACATTTAGGATTGCAGCGTGAAAGAAAGAAGATAGTTTACATGAAATTTTTAGGTAATTTTTTAATCTAGGATTAGTCTTAGATATATTTATTTACTATTAGAATACACAAACCGGGTTAAAAACACCTCATTCAGCAGACATATTTTAAAGTTAAAAATATATATATATATTTTTAAAAATCTTATTAGCATACGATAAACGAGAGTTATACGTGTCTCGAAAGAAAATTCACTAACCAAACGTACATCGTTAAAAATGCTTTAATCGGGGAAATACGATTTAAATTCCCTAATAGTTACGGTATTTTAAACTGTCTTAAATATAATTATATTCCGAAACGAAAAATTAAATATCAAATGCGCGTTGTACATTTAAATGTTACAAATTCGATATTTATATATTTTATATACGTTTCAAATAACAGCTTATGCCAATTAAAATGCGAACACTGAGAAGTAACACAATTGAATTAAACCGTAAAAAATTTGAAAAAAAAAAAAGAGATACTAAATTAATATATAAAAAAAAAAACATTTATACAACCGCGTGTACGACACGTAAACACGGTCATTCGCGGTATACATTGGAATTTACCCATAAACGGAAAAACAAAAGTACACATACAAACACCGGCAAAGTACTTACGTAATCCTACATGCGAACAGAAATACACGTGTACACTAGTATATATGCGGTAGCGAAAATTTCAAAAATGTATTTCTGTTTACAATAATTTGATAAAATCAATAACTCAAAAATGCCAATGCCTTTCTTACAGTAATAACAAGTACGTAAAGCTGATGATTCGCTAAACCGAATAATCGTATAAATATTCGCTTTGAAAATGCGTATATATCCAAGTTTTAAATAACGAGTTATAAAGACGTAAAGTAGACATCAACGGTGAATTGAGCATAAGGAACAGGCGGTCCGGCAACAAGCAATGCCCAAAACCGCAATCTGCTGTACAATTCCTCTCCGCTTAATGTTTTTAAAAAAGTAGAACCCTGGAAATCTAGGAAGAGATGGCTGCACAATTGATAGTATCTGGTAAGAGGCGACTGCTGTAATTGAGCATAAGGAACAGGCGGTCCGGCAACAAGCAATGCCCAAAACCGCAATCTGCTGTACAATTCCTCTCCGCTTAATGTTTTTAAAAAAGTAGAACCCTGGAAATCTAGGAAGAGATGGCTGCAATTGATATAGTATCTGGTAAGAGGCGACTGCTGTATACACTCCACATACGTCTGTTTCCAGAGTTTCTTATGCTCCGACTGCATAATAAAATGTACGATATTGAAACGAAGACTTGTACGCGAACGCGGTTGGAAGAAATTTCATTCCAGTATTAGACATGTACTAATTTGCCAAGTCAAATATTCAACGCATGTATTAAAAAATTTAATTTGGAAATTTTCCGCCTAGTATACGGCGTCGCATAACGGATCACAATCTACGTGATGTGGATAATAATTCGTTATAGGAAAAAATAAATATTTCAAAAATCTGTAGTATACTCATTGTAAAATGTATCCCAGCATTATCGAACAATACTGTAACTAAGAACGGACAAGAGTTCTATATAGAGTATTTAACGGGATCACTGAATAATTTTGAATTTCTTACGACGAACACGAGTTTGTTAAAAATTGCAATTTTGAAACAAAATTCAAAGCTAGGGACAAGTATATGTGATTACGAGACGAATAAGTGTATTAATTTTTTGTATTAATATTAAGAAATGAACATACAATGGGTTCTACACAAGCAAAAACTTATATCAAAATATCAATGTGGATTCCAAGCCTTGCGATCGACAACAGACCTTCAATACCACCTTCAAAATACAATCATTGAAGCATTCTCAAGAAAGCAGCATGTATTAGCCATATTCTATGATTTCAACAAGGCATTTGACACAATCAATCATCAAAAAATTCTCCAACAACTACTGAAATGGAGCATACGTGGACGCATGACAGTTTTTATAAAAAATTTCCTAGAACATCGCAGGTTATTTGTTAGACTAGGAGACACCGTGTCTAGCCTTCATGACATCATCAACGGTGTGCCGCAAGGCTCGGTTCTAAGCCCAACACTGTTTAACATCGCAATAAACTCTATTGTTGAAGAAATACCTCCTTTAGTATTCAAGTCCCTATTTGCTGACGACTTGACAGTATTTGTCCGATGTAACGACCTCAGAACAGGCGAAACAGTTCTTCAAGAAGTCACTAATAAGCTCAATAACTGGTCAAAAGAAAATGGATTATCTTTTTCACCCGCAAAAACCAAAGTAATGCACTTCTGCCGTATTCGCCATTGCGCTCATCAATTTAATATTATTTTGGATAACAGAATACTAAATTCTACACCATCCACCAAATATTTAGGTCTGATATTTGACGAAAAATTAAATTGGAGAATGCACATCAACCACTTGAAAACCGAATGTTCACGACGATTAAACCTTCTCAGGAAGCTATCTCACACAACATACGGCGCAGATAAAACATCACTTTTGAGAATATATCGCTCCCTAATAAAATCTAAATGCGATTATGGTTTCCCGGCTTATTCATCAGCTAAGCAATCAGTGTTAACATTATTAAATCCAATTCACCACTCAGCTCTAAGGTTAGTTTTAGGCGCTATTCGGTCGACACCCATAAATAATCTGTTTTATGAAGCACAAGAATATCCTCCAGACCTACACCAAGCCTATTTACTCCTAAAATTCCACACTCATATTCATACAACTCCTAACCTCCCCATGCCCATAACTTCTCTACCTTCTGTTCTTACTCGACCATACTTAAAATCCACGCTCCAGTATAAAGTCAAATCCATCCTACACAATAAACTATGCACCTCATTACCTAACTTCTACAGCAACATCCTTTTCCCAATACCGCCGGTCTCGTCCCATCTTTTATCCTTCGATACCTCTCTCCTGGAACTATGTTGTCCTACTTCTCAAAGTCGTCTACATTCCTCCTTTGAAAATTTAATAAAGCGTTTCAATCATTACAACATCCTATACACGGACGGTGCCAAAAGAGACAACCAGTGCGGTTGCGCAGTTGTATATTCAAACAATGTAATTCGATTTCCGCTTCCACAAAACTTCAACGTTCTTTCTACAGAGCTGTACGCAATTTCAATTGCCGTCGATGTGGTTATTGAAGAACTAAAAAACAATGCTGTTATCTGCACCGATTCCTTGAGTTCCATTAAAAGTCTCCAAAACAGATCACACCACCAACATCCTTTGGCCAAATCCATCTTAGCCAACGCATCAGAGTTTACCGGAAAAATTATTCTCCTCTGGATTCCAGGGCATAACGGCGTGGGATAAAACGATAGTGCAGATGCAGCCGCAAAAGAAGCGTGTCTAATATCACCTATTCCCGCTATACCAATTCCAACGAAGGACTTCCTTCACACCATACGATCTAAATTATCCGATAGAGCAAACGAAGGATTTTCAAACCTGCAGCAATACAACGTCAACTGGATAAAGTCAACTACATGTCAAAACTCAAACAGGAGAAACGAAGTAGTCCTGTGCCGTGTACGCTCAGGCCACACACTGCTTACTCACAAGCACTTATTTACTAATAGTGACCAACCGAAATATACCGCATGCAATATTCCTTTAACTA
Organism: Coronaproctus castanopsis; assembly: GCA_032883995.1. Taxonomy (NCBI): domain Eukaryota; kingdom Metazoa; phylum Arthropoda; class Insecta; order Hemiptera; family Monophlebidae; genus Coronaproctus; species Coronaproctus castanopsis. The sequence goes on along the minus strand of CM065052.1, from coordinate 219,936,849 downwards.
TTCCTCACTTGCTTACTACCTGTCCGTTATATTCCTCCGAACGTACAATCGCAAACCTTCCAAACTCTCTCCCAAATATTTTACAGCATTCTCCTACATCCGAATCTAGACTCCTTGCCTTCCTTCATTTATCCAGAATCTACCCGTTAATATAAATTCCTCCCGTGCCTCTGGCCTTAGTAGCAGTACACGGCACGGTTATCAACGAAAAAAGAAGAAGAAGAAGAAGAAGAAATGAACATATTTCCCCGTATGGATATATACTTTGATAACAGATATTTCTTTAATAAGTTGCTTCCCCCGAACATATATTGCGATGAGAACAGAAGTTTCGCAGTTGTCTATTCCAGTGGTTCTAGATTGTTATTATTATGTGGTGGGTGTTTGGCATATGTGTTCCTTTACTAATGTACATGTAATATATATACGTTAAGGTTTATATTGTATTTATTACTTTGTTAGGGATTATTCGTCCGTTTATTTCGAGTAAGATTGTGTGAATGGGGTGCGAATTATGTACTATGTTTTAATGAGTGTGAGACTTGCGAATGCGTGTAGTTTTTCCGGTGTGTTTAATAGGTGTAAGGCTGGTGAAAGTGTTTAATGTATTTTTTTAATTTTATTTTTTACTTTTAATTTTATAATTCGGGAAAAAATTATTCATTGTATTATTTTATTTATAAGCCTACACTATAATTGGCTTTTAGCTGTTGTGTGGCTTCATTTTAATAAATACTTGAGCTACCCATGTGGCGTGAGGTGTACAGCACAGTTCGCCGATTGTTTCCCGTATTCTTAGCCATTGTTTATACAACCAATGTTACCAGGCGCACGACGAGGATGTAATACGGGACAAAGCATAAAGATTGCCCGAAATATCTGGGAGTAATCTTAGATCGACAACTAACCTACCGTAAACACCTTGAGAACACTGCCATCAAACTCAGAACACGGACGAATATGATTCATAAACTAGCAGGAACAATATGGGGTGCTTCATCTAAGAACTTCGGCCCTCGCGCTGATATACTCAGCGGCCGAATATGCTGCACCAGTATGGTTGAATAGCACTCACATGAGGAAGATTAGAACTAAATGCAGCTCTTTGTATAATCTCTGGCGCAACTAAATCTACTCCGGTGAAATCTGTACTAGCGTATATTATGCCAGCTCATATTAGGAGGAAAATTGCAACAGTTAAAGAATGGTCAAAATACAAAAATGACAATTATTTACCGATACATCAAGACTTGAATGGACCAGAAAGATTAAAATCGAGAAAGCCTCCTCACAGATTAGCCACAAAACTGATAGCAGATGGTTTTGATGCAGTTGCATCGTGGAAAGAAGAATGGAACCATAAGAACCTAGACCGATATGGTACGATAGACACACCGAATCGCAGGCCATCAGGTTTTGACCTAGAACCGAAATGCTGGTTGCGTTTAAACGGCGTCAGAACATGCCATGGGCGCAGTGGTCATATGCTCGCGCGCGAAGTGGGGTTTTGAGGACGGTCCATCCTGCGACTGTCAATTAGGAGATCAGACAATGGATCACATCCTCAACGTATGTCCACGTAGAGCACTTAAGGTTGGTTGAAAGGATATTCGAGCAGTATCAGACGCGGTAGTAATATGGCTACGTAACATGGACGTGGACATCTAAGCTACCAGAAGACATACGATACCATCATCATTAAATAAATAAATAAAAATTAATAAATAAATAAATAAATAAATTTTTTGTAAAATAATAAATATACGACAGATATGCTTTTGTTAGATTTCACGATAATATAATTAACGTGTTCAGAAAAGTTTAGCTTATTTCTCAGATTTTGCCTTAAGATAGCGAACATGTTTTATATATATTATATATATATGTATATATATGTATATGTATATATATATGTATGTGTGTGTGTACATTTATAATGTTATTTTGGAACATTTTGGAAATCGAATAAATCAAATTAATTTACCTTCTCGGCAAAAGCGGCACTGTGCTGCCAAACAACCAAAGTGTTCTTTCATTTAACCATTTGTCCATGAAAAGTCGGAACGCGCGCAAACTTTCGATCGGTATTTAATAATTCGTCGATATTTATGTTCTAATCGGTATCGATTACGATGATTAATAATAACGAGACAAACGACGTTTAGGATGATCGGGGTGGTGGTAATCGAACGCCGATATTAATATGCGAATAATGTTTTTTTTTTTTTTCGATTGAATTGTGTTTATAATAATGAAGGTACAATATAACAACCGCGCAGAAATCGATGTACCTCTAATATATATAATAAAACGCGAGTGTATGTGCAACAATGATATAAACGAATAATCAGACTACCGTTTTCTATTGTATACGCGCTCTCAACGACTCCTTAATTCAAAAAAAAAACGTCTTGACAACCCTAAAGGATATTCGCTCTCTTTGAGCGCACCTACCGTAACCACTCCTATTCGTTAAAAGGAGTCCTCGGCAATTATTTACCAAGGTAACGACACAAGCGTGTTTTAGTCCCATCGACGTGTCCGGATCTCGTAAATCTAATTATTCTTCTCATTCTTCGAGATGTTTCTTATTTATTAATTAAATCGCGATTTCTTTAAACTTTTTAGTCTCGATGTCCACTATACGGTATATGAAACTTTAATGCTAACAAAATTGTTTATTTTCCGGTCGACGCGAAATGTTTAAATTTGAAAAATATTTATATAAATACGTCGAAAATAATTATCTATAATTTTGCGTAAGAAGCGCTATTGTATAATAAACACCGGTATAATAAAATTTACAATTATCTATCGAAATTTTATCACTAAATGGTTTAACCGTGTTGGAAACATTTTATTCCGAACGAATAAATAAAAGTATCGATTAAAATTCGCGTAATTAGGTCAAACTAAACAAAAAACAAAAAGGAATATACTACGATCGATATTTTATACTTTTATTTATTCCGGAAATAAGTAAAATCGACAAATTTCCGCAATAAAAATTTAAGGTAATAAAAAACTAATTCGATAGGTCGATAGATTTTTTAAATATCGTTCGATGGTAACGAACCGCAAGTAAGGCCAACCAGATGGCCATCAAGTGGTCGGCCTGTGGAAAATGAAGCATGCGGAGAAGAAATTTGCTCGTAGTTTCATTAGGTATAATCAATACGTAGGAAAGTAAAAGATTTTGGAACTTCAGCACACCACTTGAGCCAGAAAAACATCGCAACGAACTATGGCAACAGCCGGACGTGGTTAGTAACGAGGACATATTGCCGCACGACACGATCAACTGGAAAGAATAGAAAAATCTAAATAGATTACGAACAAGATGCGGCCGTACGAAGAAAAATTTTTTAGGGACTAGGTATTGATTCAAAATGCGAGTGCGCATAAACAATTGTTCAGATGTCCACTACTTGGTGGTGAAATAACAATTGACAGCTTGTGAGCTTCACAGCTAACTGACGAAGCGTCGAAGCTAATTGATTTTTAGGAAGGGAAACTATAAAGCTTTATAGATACGATACGACGACGACCTAGCGAATGTACAGTTGGTTTAACACGATCTAATCCGCGCACCTACTCATAGTTATCGAGCAAATGTATTATGTGTAAAGGATTTTTACGCTTTTCCAACCTTCTCAAATAAAGTCGACCACTTTTTTCGACTTCCTCGAGAACAGTGTTTATCATATTTAAGACATACCAGAGGGTACTGATGTTATTTGTCAAATCTCTAGATGTCGTTGTGGCTCAACTCGACGGTCGAGTGTTCGAAATCAAATCGTGACATCAGAAAGTTTATAAAGTTTTTGATCATTACGTAACTCTTAATTATGACGGAGAAGGCAGTGGCACCCGACTCCGTGTATAACATCGTTGCGTTCATCTGCGTTGCGTATAATTAGTAGCTCGAATACTAGTCCATTTTGTATGTCATAATAAACGTACAATGGCTAGTCACGACGTTCGACGAAGAATGATGATGATGGTGATTATGATATTTGCGTTGTTCGGTTTTGCACATCTCCAGAATGAATACCTAACGTCCGTGTCGGTTTTATTAGTAGCAGTTTATTTCCAAAGCTAAGTTTCAATCTTCAGATTTTACATATAATTACATTCAAGAAAATGATTAAAAATGTGAAAATATCAATATTTCGCGTACAATATTTCTTTTTAGACGACTTCGGATAATTCTTAACGCGTTATATAAATATTTTTGAAATTAAAACAATTGAACGTTCATTATTACGAAAACGGACAATTTTGTGAATTCTTTTAGTCACAATGTTCTTTATGTGGTACGTGAACTTTTAATATACATTTTCATAATAGAAGACATTCGGTTGACATGTTTCAATTTAAAACACCGCTTGCCATTCAATAAAATCTGTACTTGGGAAATTCAACATACATATTCAGTGCTATAAGTTTTTGCGACAATATTAATCTGTATTATTTACTGTCACCTAGATACACGGATCTTGCGCAATGATCTGTCCTCTATAATATAGAATCCATTTATGTTACTGGGAGACTCGACGTCTATTCACCGTCCTAGAACAGCGATGTCATTATGACGTAAATGGTCGTGAAGAAATAATCTATAATTATTACCTAGTGTTATCTAACGTGAAAACCAACGTATTACCACTTTTAAAATACGGTCAACATGGATCTAATTTTAACGCAGTAATTTAAAAATTAATATTTACGATCATCCTAACTTAGTCGGTAGTGATCATATCCATATAGATATTCCTACTCTGTTAGGAAATAAATACTACACTTTAAAACTATTGCGAAACTGGCATAAATATTTCAACCTTTGCAATAGTAATATTTTATCTATAAATTACGATGATAATGTTCAGCAAGCGATAGTCACTTTTATAATTACCATTGGACTTACTTCCGCTCACCTGTTCAAGTTTGCTATTTTGTCCGCAGTAAGACTGTTTCACTTGCGAAAATGTTATTTGAAATCGTAAGAAAGCTCTCAAAAACATGAATGTGATCCCTCTGAAACGAATCGTATCCATTTTCAGACACGTCGAGCAGATATGTACTTTGACGGGCCAAAAGAGTATATATACTGTATAAATTAAAATGTATCTTCTAGATCAGGCTAGGTGGAAATACAATACATTGAAGTAAAACCAGCATTTCTAGTTTCTGTTTGTTACAAAAATTAATAGAAAGCTGATTATCAAGACCAGCTTGTTGCAAAACTCGCACAATATTTTGAAGAAAATTCAAATAATTTGTAGCTACCGCAACCCTATTCCTTAAATATAAAGGGAAATACAAAATCGGTGGCAATGGACTTTTCTTCATTGAGCTAAAAACAGTTATTAGAAAAAAAAACGAGAAATTTCGCTAAGGTACTTAGTAAATTTCATATTTTACTACTAAAAAACGACTCTCAGTAATTTCGAATAATTCTACTGCCAGTATGTATGTGAGACAATGGGCATTTCGTACCAATCCTTAAATCGCAAAAAATTCTGCATTCGTTGGTTCGTAGAGACCTATATGACTTACTTCTGTCCTTAATAAGGTTTTTGAGTTTAGCGGCTTGACTTATCTGGTAACGATTAAATTTTTGTTATTAGCTTCATTGGCACAATCGCAGAGTATGCATCATCCGCAAAAGTAGCTATTAATCTATTATAAGATACTGGCTGGTCTGTATATGATAGAGGGTCTCGGTCCTAATACATTCACTGGTGACGCTCCATTAATATGGATCATGTATCGAATACTTAATTTCCTAGTTTAACCGGAAAATATTTTTCTTATAAAAATGATCTAAGTAATTTGTAGTAATGGTATGGTAATATAATTTGTCGTTTATGAATTTGTACCTACTACACTTTTTTCAAAGAACTGACAAATGTTACGAAGAAATTCTGAATCATATACTTTCTTCTCTTCCAGATTATTTTCTATTTTTCGAACAAGTAGATGAACCCATTGCATCATAAAAATATTTAGTCCTAAAATCATATATTGACGATCCGGGGGACACTGATTATTTTGCGAAAATTTTAATTTCGCAGGATATTATAATATTTCTATTACGTTAAACACGAATACGAGCAAAAATTGTTACTTATGCGATAATTCTTTTAATATTTTATTCTTTTTGCGAATTCGTGTTTTAGGACCGTTTCAGTTTGAACATTTATTGATAATTCTTTATCGACAGAATTTACGACGAAAACCGTAAAGAAATATTTCAAAAACTCGTTCATTTTTCTTTATCGCTGTGAACATTGATTTCTCATCGGGTATACAGGTTTTCCCGCGCCCTTTTGAAGGTACATGAGACAAGAAAGTCCAATATTTGTCGAAACTGCTGAGTTTATCTTGTTACCAAAGTTACAACTGACTTGATGGCCACCTAGCAATTAGACTTGAATACGAAATAAAGAGATTAACATTTAGTGATGAAACTCGGATTTCTAAAAAAAGAAATTACGCTAAACGTCTACATTTTCATTTATGAACAGTGAATATATTTGTGCGAGTCTTCAAGCGACTTTGCTTGACAGCATGCGAAATCTCATCTTTCGTAGTTATCGATTTAAAGTATATACATGTACCAACGTTATGAAATTTTTATGGCCTTGTTATTTATTCCCGTTAGGTTTTCTTTATAAGTCTATTTTATTGTCACTGTTCCCTTATATCACGGATGCTTAATTTAGGATTTCTATCGGGTAATATATGATTGGAAAGCTTACAAATATATATATATATAGTATGCTCGCACGTGTCGGTTTTCGTACGAGTATAATAAAACTTTGTCGTGATTTTTCTATATCTCCCCGATATTTAGCTGAACATTTAAGTTGACACGTTTATCGATATAATTTTTCTAAATTCATCTCAATTATTTGTTGAAATAGTTTTGGATTGGATTGTTTTCTAATTACTTAATATTAAGATAACGATTATATGATCTTATGGTAAATTGTGTTCTGATTGTATTTTCATGAAATTTGTAGCTAAGCCTCGTGTTAAGAAAAAAAATAAATGAACAAATATATTTAGAAGCTTTTTTATATTCAGTTGGTCAATTACGGCCGAGAACTGCTACTGTCACCCCGTGTTGTAAGGATTAGCCGACAGAAGTCGTTTCCAGGGGCACCGCGTGGAGGTTCCTAAAAAGCACTGCGAAAATACGAAGAATAAAATTGCTACTCGGAATGATAAGAAAACTTGTTGGTAACTCGTGGGGTGCTAAACCCGAAACACTTAGGATATGTAATTCTGTGGCTGAGTGTGCGTGTCCAGTCTGGTATAATTCTGCTCACGCCGAACAAGTGGATATCGCTCTGAATGAAAGCTGCCGTATTATCACAGGATGTTCGAAGCCAACTCCTATTGCATAATGAGAGCTCTTACAGGAATAGCAGCACCACCAATAAGACGTCGTATTGCGGCAGAAGTAGAAAAAATGAGTTAAGAAACCGATGACTGCCATATGCTATATGGTTATATACAACAGCGAAGAAGACTGAAGTCTCGTAAACTAAGGCGATTAATGTTAAACCCGAAATTGCACGACTTAATGCTTGGGAAACAGAATGCGAAGAGTGAAAAACGGAGCCATGGCTTAAACCTACAGAGGAGTTTTTCGTAAACGCAGACCTAAACTATGCTCGATGAAAATCTGTCAACAGATTGCGGACACAAGTTGGACGAACTGGCGATACAGAAAGTTCATTATGTACGTGTAACGAGGAGCAGTCTATCGCTCACTTGTTTTCGTGTAAGGCACGTCCGGTTAAATCCAGTTTTGTCATGAAAGTAGAAGGAAATGCAATTGATTTCTTGGATTATTGGAAATCCGTACTGTAAGCAGCTTCACCCGACACGAAGAAGAAGAAGAAGATCACCGAGAACTAGCACTTAATATTTAACGTCCGCTGTTTTTTTAGAGAATTTAGTAAAGGCAACGATAGATGTTGTTCATCTAGATGCGTCATTTGACCGGTCTTTATCAATTTTCCATTTGACGAGGATCGCTTATGTTCTCACTTTTCTTTAGTTACTTATTTTAGTTTGACATATCCATCATGGAGATGTTGCTTAACGTTTTTAGAAAAAGCATTAAATGATCGCCGCGTAATTTCATGTTTAGGTGTAGCAAATATACTTCAATTATATATATATATATATATCGATTGCGTGTCGAGAACCATATGGATACTTTTTATTTTATGGACGTTAGTTTTATTTTGCGTCGGTTTAAATTTGTGCGTTCAGTTTTTTATTTAGTTCAATTATTTATATCGTTCGTAATTCTTAAAGAACCAAAGAATACAAAGTTCTCCTAGTCATTTCCATGCACTAGTATAGTTGCGCAGATGTAAATGTAATATATTTCAGTTCTTATCAACGGGGGAAAACTTGAAAATTACGAATCAACGGTAGAATAAAAAAATGACAACATAGACAAATAAATCGAAAAAGCATTCTCGTTTAGTAAAAATGTGTTGAGGATATTTCAATATCGAGCTATTATCAGGTAAGGATGTTAAAAGAAAGATAAATAAAAAAAAATAATAATTTTGAAACGAAACAAAAAAATTTTTTATTCCAAATACGTTTTAGCTGGTTTTCGTTTTATAAACGACAAACACACATACAACCGGTACTTGTTGTAAATAGGTAAGTTACGGTAAAAACGAAGTGGAAATACATATACATACATACACGAACGAACGATGGGACTATTTTAATTGACTGTTAATAAGACGAAAGTGATGTGTTGTTAGTAGGAGTTGAAACAAACGTCCATCAATGGCTTGTGTGACGTTTAGTGCGATAAATACGGTTCTTCTACATCTCGGCTTTTCGGACGGCTAAAGGTCAACTTTTACAACTGGTTATTGTATAATTCGATTATAAACTTTTGGCGCTTCTAGCGTCGGCACCGGCTATATTTCGTTTTTCGCGTTGACCACCCGGTTTGTTGCCTTTGATAGTGAACGTGACGTAATAGCGTTTGTTTTTATCGAGTTGTTCGGTCGGTAAGGATATGGTCTGTTTTTCAGTTCCGTGAATCAATTCTAACGTAACCGGTTTAGAAGGATCGACGTTTTTCAACGATTTCGTCGATGCAGTTTCGCATTTATCGTCATCGTCGCCACCGATGCCAGAACGACTTTCCAACGACGGTCGCTTTACGTCTATTCGCGGTAAGAAACATCTGTAAGCGCTGTCGTTGTTTTTCGGAAATTGATGATGATCTATTTTAGCTACTAAAATTAAAAAAAAAAATAAGTAAAAGTTAATTTAAAATTACCAAAAATAAAATTAGAGATGGATCTAGAAGAACAGAAGATTAAATCAATATATATATATATATATAAAGAAACTAAATGCAGGATAGCACAGGCAAGAGTAGCATTTATAAAAATGAAAAAAACATTAACATCGCATGGAATATCTCTTGAAGTAAGACTCAGAGTTTTAAAGTGCTACGTATGGTCAGTGTTGCTGTATGGCTGCGAAACATGGACGCTGAAGGCTAAAATAATCAAAACTATAGAAGCCTTCGAAATGTGGTGTTACCGTCGTATCATATCGTGGACAGCAAAGAAGAAGAATAACGAAGTATTGGACATATTGAAAAAAGATAAAGAATTGTTAAACACGATCAAGGAAAACAGCGTAGACACATATTAAGAGGTCCGAAATATGTACTGCCGCAGACCATAATCATGGGAAAAGTAGCAGGAAAAAGAAAAGTAGGCAGAATTGCTTGGCTGGATAATATTCGAAAATGGTCATCTATAAAGGTATATTGTTTCACAAGGCCAGAAACCGAATATTATATCAAGAAATTATAGTTGCTACCAACGACTGAGAACAGTCAATTGGACAAAGAAGAAGAAGATATATATATATAACATTTTTATTTTGATATTGCGAAGAGTAAACTTGGTATCTACTAAAACGATTAAATATTAATACGACGCTACATTAGTAATTTATAAGAGTCACGAAAAACACGAATACCGTCCAAATAAATTGATGGAATAATAGACAAAGGAGCGACAGAACGATCGATTGAAATTTAAGAAAACAGCGTTCGCCTGGTATACGTTAAGTCACAGGCGATTTTCACCAAAAATAGTTTATGAATTAGGCAGGTAAAATAGGTAATCGGAAATACCAATTCTGAACATAGTTGATACTCGTAATCGAGCCGGATTGGCCAATTGATGAGAATAATCGCGTGGATAATCTTCTAACAATTAGAAATATGGACATAAACGAACTTTAATACGAGATGTCGATTTCTGAAATGGACTTATGTAATGAAGAAAAATTCAATTACCACCAGGTACGAATACCATGCTTGTTCTATGAAAAATACTGACCACAATGAATGGAGAAACGACGCGTTGCATATCATACGCGCTACAAGAATTATGCCAAATGCGCTACAGATGGTTCGATATCTAAAGACGGAGTTAGCTGTGATAAGTGTTTGTGGCAGAATTGATAGCTGTATGCCTAAATCAAATAATGCGATACACCAGAAATCAATATATTAGTAGATTCCACGTCTTCGATAAGTGCAATAGGGCAATTTTTTTTAATAATACATCCGTTTTTGTTCATGATTAAAGACAAACTAAATAGGTGCTTTTTAGCTAATAGAATTTTGTTCACGTGGATATTGAAGAATAAAACTAATTGAAAAAGTCAGCAGTGCTGCTAAATCGTCGATCATACAGTACCGTCTGAAAAATACACCGGAAGGTCTTAGGCGTGTCATGATAAACACGGCGTACTAAGAGTGGAACACTCGATGGACGAGCGGCTGTCACAATAGTTTTCTTCGAAAAATAAAAAGGAGGTACCAGTACACGGTTAACTTCAAATAACCAAATAAGGTAACAACAGGTGATCGTGACAAGACTAAGAATTGGTGATAAAATGTACACGCAATGTATTTGTAATAATATCCCTAGATCGGGGTGTGCGACGTTTGTATTAAACCAATTACAGTGGTACATCTTTAACGATTGTCAGAAATATAAGGAAGAAAAGAAGACTAGCGGGTTCAATGGAACAATTTAAGAAATCTTGTGTATATAATTAGCATGTATAATAAGATATAAAAATAACTGTAAGACTGGGCTATGGCTATTGCAGCTGAAGGCAATATTAAAAGAAATCTTACGATTTTTAATACATATTTCGAAACTAAAAATTATATTACATTTTTTATATATGTATATAAAATAAAAGAAAAGGGTGTTATTTGATGCTAAACTTACTAAGCGGTGCTTACTAAACACGCGATATAGGATTGACATCGCCCGCTTTCCTTTAGTTCGGGCAATTTTTTCAGTCGGAGTCTTTTTTTTTTTTTTTGTGAAATATTATAGGAAGTTGTATCATCGAAATTGTTGAATGCTTCACTTACTGTAAGCGGCGCACGGAATTCCGGTATAGGCGTGAGTAGCGTGTATGCATCGATGAGTGCCGTGGGTACAAAAGAGCGGATTATCCGGTACATTTTCCAGTAGAGTTTTACCAGCTTTAGTTCTCTTCAAAGCTTTCGTCAATCTGTCAAAATCGTCGGTCGATTTTATCCTCGGAATCGCCTTTCTATTCGCCGACTGTATCGATCTTAGTTGTTCTACGTAATCAGAATTAAACAAATTGTCACCTTGAAAATAATCGTAAAAGAAAGAAATATACCGCGTTTAATAAACTTTCATACCAAAAACCCTCCACCTATTATAAACTGCACCCTATGCGGACATTTAACCGAACCAACAGTCACGCACTTAATCTACAACTGCCAAACACTCACACCACACAGGTTAAAACACAAAATACAGGACCCGATACACAAAATCCTCTCAAACAACCCGCAATCAATAGTTAAAATTCTGACTTTTGTCAGAGAAAGCGGACTCCTAGCATACATATAAACTAGAAACATGTCTCTTTATGCTGTAATAACCCTGCTAGTTACAAACGACGTATGGAGATTTGCATAATATTAAAAAAATAAAAATAAATAAACTTTCACTTTTATTTCGATTTACAACGAATTTCTACAGTACAGAAGAATATTCGTTTTTGTATATTTCGTTTTAATTATTTGAAATGCGCACATTTTTATGTATATTAGGAATAATAGGAAAACCATAAAGAGATTAGGCAACCTTTGAAGTCGGAAAAGATTATGATTTTGTGTCGATTTAAAAGAGTAAACTGAAGAATTGAAAAGAAAAAACAATATATTTAGCGGTAAAATTATTAAAAGAAATGTAAAAGAGCGAATTTTGTTAAACACACACACACACACATATATATGTAAAGTAAATTAGTTTTTCCACCGTTTAACTATGCGAAAGTTAGTGCTGATCCAAGTAATAATTCTAATTCACTTGTGTCGTGACATATATATGTATGCATGCATTATGTGATTATGTGTGTGTGTATATAAAGTTTTAGTATGTTTTTATTTATATTTAATGTTATTCATTTTGTCATTAAAAATTTGATACAAAATTAATTTAATACGCTATTCACAATAAAAAAAATTCAATTTTACTACTTATCATGGAAAAAAAAAAGTAAAATTTAAATGTAGGTTAATAGAAGTCGACTGAAAAAACTGACAACAAAATTAATATCAATTGACATTTTTGGAATCTATTTAGGCCGTTACTTTTACTTTTGGTTCGCTGCCCGAGAAATTTCCAAAAAAACAAATGCAGATGGACAGGGGCACAAACTTGATTTAATGATAACAGATGGACGATTCAACTAAATGTCATCCAACGAATAAAAGGGAAAACGGTCGACCACACGTACACCGTGGAAGACGATATTAAAAAGATAGACAAGGACTGATATGCGTCAAATAGAAACTCATGGAAACATAAGGAATAAGCCTATATCCTGCAGTGGATTCACAATGGCTAACAAAGGACAAAAAGAAGATTTAAGTTAATGATTATGTTGACTAATTTTTTTTTTTTTTTTTTTAATGAAGGTGCCTTTATAGCTTACCCAACGTGATACTGTGGGGACTATCTACATCTTAATCAAGCATGCTGACTTCTCTAAAAACGTCGCTATATGGGGGAACAATTGTAGGTTATCCAGATGTAAAAGGGACGATACATTATTATACGGAGGTGTAATACTCGAAGAACGTAACAAGATAAGGTAAAGCTCCAAGCGCAACGGTGCTACAGCAGAACATTCAAAAAAGACATGATCGGGGCTGCAGACTACCTGTTCAGAATGAAGGGGACAGAACGGACTTTCTCTAAGTTGCATACGGAAAAGACGTTCAGGCAACAAATCTATTTTTTGTAATGGTAATCTCTATTTTTTAGAACAAAAATATGCTATACCGTATAAATAACGTTCGAAATGTTTGAACGAATACACTCCGTCGTATTGTTTAATTCCGACTAATAAACCGGCTCTTTGATAATCGTCTATCAGTCTTTTTACCGCTACCTGTTCGTTACTTTTACCGGCTCTTATCTGTAACCGTTTTAACTCCAATAACGTATTGAATATTCTTCGTTCTAAATGATACCTGTAGGAATAAAGAAACGAATAATATCGTTTTAAGACGCCATTATTTTTAAATTTTATACGTTTCGAATATAATTATATTAATTATGCTTGTATAGTATTATGTTAAGAGTACGTGAATATTTGGATTCAATAATACTACTCGAATTATTTTATTCGTTTTTAATGACACTTTATATGTATTTGCTTGGAATGCTGTCTATTATAAGTAAAATTTTTGTACTGTGTGGGCAGATATTTTTTTTTTTTGACGTCCGACAAAATTTGGCATGTTCTGTTTATATTTCGTTACTTAAGGATGTGTTCGAACTTTCTATAAAATTTTAAAATTTACGACGCCTGTCTTCTTTTTCTCTCCTACTACTTAAATTATTATAGTGCAATTAATATAATTTTCACCTAACGGTCTAAATAATAATAAAAATCGTTAAAATAGCGGCGACGAAGACTATCCAAATTCACTTTCAGTTCCTTATTAAATAATTGGAAAAACGACAGATTGAAGAATTTCTTGGGTTTAACCCCCAAAAATTATATAATAATGCTCTCTGGAAAACCAGTAAAGTTTTAACGAAACAAACCAAATTACGTTAAAGGATCCCGCAACTAATCAACTAGTTTATAAATTAAACGATAAACTAAAATTGCTTTCTTCTCATTTTTCAAACATTGACAAACAAAACGAGAAGTTAGCGCCAAGAACGCGTCGCTATATAAAGTAAGTAAAGAAATTAAAACCAAATTCCAAACTGTCGCAGCTAGCTCTTCGGAGATAACACCTCTCGCTAATATACGTTGGAAGCTGAAACTTAACACCGAGAAAAACTGAGGTAATTCTTTTTTCAAGAAAGCACTCATGTACCCTCGCCGAAAATTGTAATCAACGGTCTCAAAATATTAAATGGGTCACAAGTATTTACTGGGCTCGCGTTTGTCCTTCGATAATCATATCAATCGTACTATCGATAATGCTTACGAAGCTATTCGAATTCTTTTACTTATAATTCATCGAAGATCTCATCCGGCTGTTACAAATAAAAAACTAATTTTTCGTTCGAGGTTAAAATATGCGTATCCTGTTTGGTTTTCACTTTCCTTTAATGCACCAGGTTCGCTAGGATTTATTGCATTCTTAACTAAGAGTTCTAATTACATCAACAAGATTGACAGAAAATTTTATGAGATTTCTAAAAAGCATGAAAATTAATTAATTAAAACCACCATTGAGGACTAAAATACGACCAGCTTACGTAATCGGTATACGTAAAATACCGATGTTTAACTTAATTTTTTATATTTGTTTATTTATATATTAATTAAGTTAACTGTAATCAGTTTTTTGAGTTTCATCGTAGCTTTTATACGAAGCACTTTGTTCTTATTATTATGTTAGGGCTATTAAGGTTAATTTCGCGTCTTAATACACAGCGTGAACGGTATTTTACGTTCGTAATTTAAATAAATGCAATTTTCTTCTACGTTCTCAATTCAAAAGTTCACACAATAGTAATAATTTTCAACTAAGTTCACATTACCTTAGTTTAATGCATTTAACTATTTTTTTTTTTTTAAAAAAAACATGAAAATAAAAATATTTATCGCTTACACGATTTTTCAAAAAAAAAAAAAAAAACGTAGAAAAATTTTACCAGTAACCAGAAGCAATTAAAATCAAAATTAAATTTCAGTTAAAAAAAAAATACTTTCAACAGTATTGGTGACACGAACGAGCAAACCTATTAAGGAATTAAAATCGCCGTCATCAGCTCCTATATGAAATACAGATCTATTAAAACAACGAAATCAACAGAACATGATCCTAATAAATAGTACCTATGCATTTTGGATATCATTAGTCAATATTGTAAAAAGCGGAAATAATTTTAAACTTAAACGTTATAGTTTATTATCGCGCTTGGTAGCACCGAAATCGGTTAGTAAAATCAAATAGAAATAAATAAAATCTCATTGTGTAAAGGCGTAAATTAAGCGAGATAAAAAGGCGGATAGCATTGCCAAAGCAAGTTTTTACAAATTTTGGACAAATATTACGGAACAGAAAGATGGATTTTTAAGGAAAAAAATAGAGCGTTGCTACGTATGGTCCGTGGTGGAATATGCAATGGAATCTTGGACAATTAACGCCGAAAGCGAGAGAAGAATAAACGTATTCGAAATGTGGTTGCTTAAGATACCGTGAAGAACCGATTTTTTCTTCGAATAAGAAACATCGATGCAATGTAGATAAATTGTCAAACGTCGAAGACGTAAAAGGAAAATATACATCGGGCATAAATTACGAGAAGGCATTTTTATGTTAGCGGTCCGATGGAAAATGCTTGGAAAAGCAACAAGATGAATGAAAAGAATGGAATACGTAAAAACGAACATAGGAATAAATTCAGCTAGACAGAGGAAGATGTGAGATGGCTAATGGTTCTTGATGTACAACTTTCTGAAAGGAGATACAACAAAATGATGAATTTATATATTCGGGGAATCAACCTCAAGTTACATATTGCCGAATCGTCCTTAGTTTACTTACTTGCGCATACTATTTTGAACGGCTTGCGTCACGGACGTAACATTTAAATTAGGATCGCCTTCCGTTTCTTCCTGTTCTTCGGCTTTTCTCCGACGTTCGATTCGATAGTTGATTTTCGATCGAGGAATTCGACTCCTGCTTCTTCTTCTAATCGAAACTGAACGAAATTAAATTTTTTAAAATTTTCATTTCGCTAAATTAATATTCGAAAAATTTAATAAAGTTCGAACGACTAACCAGAATACAATTAGTTAATTATAAAGAATCGGATTAAAGAAATACGTCGAAGACATCGACGACGTATAGTATTGATTAAGAAGAGAATCCTCGATAAGAGATGCGATAGAGTGTATGTATTTTTCATCGAATATGTTAAAACACTCGAAGGTGCCGAGTGGAAAGACTAATTTGAAGCGTTAAAAGTGTCAGGTATGGCAAAGAAACTTAAAAACTATAATTGCGGATGTAAAATGAAGAAATAGAATATTTAAGACTACGAAAATTACAAAGTATGCACGTCGGGAGTGCCTAATTTAATCGGCTGTGCTTAATATGTATGTAGAATAGAAACGAAGCTTCGTTATAGATTCGAAGAGTACAAATCGGAGGACGCGCTGTCGGAAGTTTGCAGATGCTGGTAGCGTATAAATTTTAAGGACCTGCCAAAATAGTGTACAAATTAAAGAACGTACGGATGTAATATGGAATTAGGATAAATATTGGGAAAATGATTAGTGAAAAGTGACAAGAAACGAATGTGTCGGTCAATAAAAACTTGGAATTGCGTATATATATAACACAATCAATTTCATCATTATTGTTTTAATAGTTTTTGACTTGAATCGGAACAGACAGTCGGCCAGACATTTTAAAAAATAGGTTTTCTGATTATGTGTGATAAAAATAGCCCAATGCAGTGATTATAATGAAAAATATTCACAAATCACAGACACTACAGTTTTATAAATCGGTATAGATTCCGTACATCTAACAGACAATACAGTTTTATATATTAGTATACATTCTATACATCCATTTCCGTATATATGTCGATTAGCGTCCGTAATCAGTTGTCTTTGAGGTTCTTACAAAGTCAGTCGTTGTAGGTTTGTTATTATCAAAATTCCACTCAACTTTTTCTATTGTTGATTATGCTTGTATTCTTTGGTATGAAAATGCCACACCTTCTCGGATTTTACGCGCTATATATTTCGTTTTGTCGTTTTTAAAATGGTATGTTTTTCCTATTTTCTCCTATTTTCCTTAAGATAAGTAATCCATCGAGACGAATTAATATCGATTAGTATTTTCGAACAATTTCCCGAGATCGTTACAGACTTTGACTAACGAACTTTTTTCTATTTTTTTTTTATTTTATTTATGTACACTTGAAAATGGCTCAATGTCCAGCTGTAGACAATAAACGGAACGTGTCAGATACATTAATTGCATTAGTTTTGTTAAAGCTTACTAATTTTGAACATGTTGGAGTATTTGTGTCTGCCGGGTCACGGAGGTATTGCAAACAACGAATTTGTTGACTTATTGGCTAAAGACGCATCACCTAATGGCGTAGAACTCTCGTTAGGTTCCCACAAAGATATCATTCACTTTATTCAGCTCGAGCATAGGTATCATTGGGAACTAATGTACACTGAGAGCATTAGCCAATCACCTCTCACTTATTACTAACAACTTCAACCGTCCCTTCCCAAACTCCTGTGGTTCTATTTCTTTAAGAAGATTACTCGCGAAGGAATTGTACTCATCAGTAAATTGCGATTTGGACATCATTTGTTTCTTGACCGTCTTTTCCGTTATGCAGCTTACAAAGAGTCCCTTCTGTCCCCTCCATCCTGAACAGGTAGTCTGCAATCCCGATCATGATTTTTTTTTTAATGCTCTGCTGTGGCGACGTTATGTTCTGAGCTTTAGCTTGTCTTGCTTTGTTCTCCGTGTATTACATCTCCGTATAATGTATCGTCCCTTCTCCATCTGGATAATTTATAATTATTACCCAATACAGCGACATTTCTAGAGAAGTCAGCATCCCTGAATGTAAATAATCCCCACAGTATCACGTTCCCCATTTAAAAGAAAAAAATGCCCGAAAAACTTTGTGGGTGTGTTTTTTTTTTAAATACAAAATTTAGAGATTTTAACTACTTTTATATATTGAGAAAGGATGTACGTAATAGCGACTACGATGATGATGATGATGATGATATATATATATATATATATATCATCATCTTGTATAATCGTCACCCTAAATAGGTGATTAACAATCGGTCCCTTGTTTTATAATTTTTCGCCACTCATTTCTATCCACTGCTTGGTGTACGCATTCGTCGAAAGACAGGCCTGTCGTTTTCAGTATAACATCCGTCCATCTCATGGGTGTACATCCGGGTGGTCGCTTTCCTTTAACTTTTCCCATAATCATGGCGCTTCCCATACCTTCTTGGTTACGTATTAAATTACCGAAGAATTTCAGCATTCTATTTACGACAATCGTTGACAGCCTTACCAGAACGCCAATTTCTTTTAACAAACACCGATTCGTTTGTACGCCTTGCATTCCAAGGAATTCGAAGGAGTCTTCGCCAACAGCATGTTTCGAAGCTGTCAATTCTTCTTATGTCTATTTTCTTATATATATATATCAGTGGCGTGCGGTGAATTTTTCTAAGGGTACGCGATAACCATATAAAGTGTAATACTATACCAAACGAAAATTTATTTACAAAAAACACGTGATGATAAATCTATTTAATACTTATTTAGTATAAAAAAATCCATTCGATGATCTATTTTAATAAAGTCAGTTATAACAAGATCATAAAACGTATCCATCAGTTCATTTTGTAGCTGATTTTAAAACGCTTTTTCAACGAATATTAAAGATAAATCACTTAATCGGTCCTGTCCCTGTGTCGACCTCTGATATTATTTTGAGCTAAATCATATTCTTCGATAATACTTTTGACATACTCAAGTATAGCATCAACAGATCGATCCACATCAATAAATTTATTAAATCTATCTTGAGTTTTTGAAATGTGACTGCATATGTAACGTAAAACTACAAACATTATTTAAAATGTCCGTCGTTTCGGCCAGTAATATAGCAACGATTTCGCATTTTTTATTTCTTCTTTTATGTTAGTTTGAACAACAGCATGTACCAAAGAAATTAAATCATTCTGAATACGATTTAAAGTACTGTAGAACGTTGTCTCTATGTGCGTTTTCAGGATCATATCATATTTTGAAAGTAATTGTAGAAGGTCTACATAATTCCCACGATTATCGTAATCAGCCTTTTCAGAGTGGTCACATAAGGCAAGCTCATGAACACCGAGATTGCATACTGCATCAATTATTCTTTTTAAAATGTTTCTATTTTGTAGTACAATCTCATTATGTTCCATGACTTCAATTTGTACTTGATCATTTAATTGTAAATCTATGACGACTTACCAAATTTCTTCAGTTTCTTGGAGGAAAAAATATGACTCAGAACGTTCATGATTTTGATTCGCATCGATCAAATTATTCAAGTTATCATATCCTTGAGTAAGATCATTCCATACACATTTATTTTTTTTACTGCCAAATAATAAACACGGCCAACGTTTTCCACTATCTTCACAACCAGTTAACCACAAAATGTTTTCATATTGAGATGCTTTAAAATGTCTGGTAAAAGTTGTACTTTCTTTTGTTTAGCTTTTAAAAATGGTAATTCTGATTTTGGCTTACCACAATTTATAATTTCTAACTGTTCATTAAAATTGAATCGTGAAAACGGTTTTTCAATGAATTCCGGAACACGCGTTTTGTTTACAAAAAAAATCGACCATACAGCCCCTGCAGAAATCAAGTATTAAACCACGTTAAACTCCAGCCGAAAGCAATATTACGGGCGCTTACCATTGCCAGTGTCGCCCACGTGTTTATGGGTGTAGTGTGTCTTTGAGTTAGTGAATTATCCGTATAGCCGGCTGAAAGCGATTTTACAGGCGCTTTACCCGTCTAGCGTGTTCTTGTGGAAGGTCACAACCTATAGTTCGTCATCTCTGTCACGTATCCTAATAGAACGAATTCTTTTCTGTGTAACCAGCTAATACGATGCGCCTGTATAACACAATTCATACACTAAGTATAACACTTAAGTGCACAGCCAAGTATCACATGCGGTTGTTGAAGTAATAAGCGCCAATATAATCGCTTTCTGTTTTCATATTCTATACCATTATAAGTTAGGATAAAAAAATTATTTTTTCCGGATTTTTCAGGGTAAGCGGCGCTTACCTCGCTTACCTGGAATGCACGCCACTGATATATATATATATATATATATATATATATATGCAGAAATTACTCGTTTAACATTATACCTTCTGATAGGCCGTTACTATGTCTCGGAGACGGTTCGAATCCCGAATCATCTTGTACGTCTAACAACTGATTGGAAAAATCGTTAACGTTGTTATCGACGTCTGTTAATACTTCAAAACTGTGTTTTTTCGATTGTTCGTTATCTCCGTAACCGACACTTTTGGATCTTCCGCATCTGGATCCGGTTCTTCTTTCGATAAAATTGTCCAGCACTACGCGTCGCGTACGTTCGGATTCGATTATTTTGTCGGTCGTAGCGTTATCCGATATTACGCATACGATACCCTTATCGTCTTCCGTCGATTCTTCCTTTTGGAATTCTTCTCGCTGGTTTTCTACAACGTCCGCTGTACGATTATCCGGTTCTTTTCGATTTTCGTTCGATGTTTCTTTATCGTTCGGATCTTCTTTTTCTTTATTACTTTCCGTTGCTACGACGTCGTTATGCGATTTTTCGACGCTTTCGTTTGATCGTTTCGTAGTAATTTCGGACACTTCGTTCGATATATCGTTTTGTTTCGTTTTTTTAACCTTCTCAATTCGATCGACGTTGTTTTCGACGATCGATGACGAATTTCGAATGTTCGTTTCCGAATTAGAACCGATTTGAATATCCGGACATTTCAATTCTTCTCCTGCGACGGTATCATCTTTAGGTTTGAGTCGACTCTCCGGATCCTTGCTTTTTAATTCGTTCGTATTATCTTTAACGTTCGGTTCTAAAACCTCATTATCCGAGCACTTTATTACTTCGCTAACTACGATATTTTCACTAACATCGATTCGACTCGTCGAATTTTGGAGTTTTAATTCGTTCGACGTATCTTTAACGTCCGATAACGGAATTTTATTATCCGTCGATTCTATTTCTACGATAACGTTTTCATTTACGTCGAGTCGCCTGTCCGGATGTTCGAGTTTTAACGAATCGTCTTTAACCACGTCCAATACTTCGTAACGTTCGTGTTCTATAAAATTATTTATCTCCGTTTTAATGTCGTTCGTTAAGTTAGACATGATTATTCCTCCGACGAACGGTTTTTCTCCGAATAAATCGACGTTATCGTCGTTATTATTCGTCTGGATTTTGTCGTCGGTTGTCGTAGATCGTAGTTCGCTTCGAATAGATTCGTTCGGTTGTTCCTCTAGCGAGTCGTTCGATTCTTTTTTCTTAGACTCCAATTCGGTTCTATCAGATTCGGTCGTTTTTAACGTCGATTCTCGCTCGTTCGTAATAATTTTATCGGACGATCGATTTTTTTTTCCGAAAGTTAAATAATCGGAATCGCCGCTGTCGAATCGTTTCTCTCGCGAAGACGATTCGACAGTCGGTTCCTGAGTCGCCGTATCGGTATCGGTTTCTAATTTTCTATAACGAATCTGTTCGGAATCGTTAGCCGAACTCGTTTTCTCATTATCGTCGCCATCCGATTTATCGAGACCGTTTTCTTCGTTAACTATCCGGATTTCCGTTTGTGGATGATGATCGTTCTTATTTGCTCGTTTTTCAAATTCTTCAGACGACTTTGAGACCATCCGATATTCGGAGGTCGTCGTCGTCGGTTTTCTTTTAATCGGCGACGTAGTAATCTCTTCGCGACTAGAATAAAAATCGTCGATTTGTTTTTCCCATCGACGACCGCCGAATTCGGATTTGGATTTGGATTCGGATTTGGATTCGGATTTAGATTTAGATTCGGATTTGGATTCGGATTCGGATTCGAATTCAAATTCTTTTTTGAGAATCGATTTACGCTTGGTCAATTTCCTAATCTTACCGCCGTCTCTATGTTCATTTCGTTTCTTTGTACGTTGACGTTGTCTTTTCTTTATTTCTACTCGATCGCTATCATCCGCGGATGAAGACGAATAAGAATAACCGTTTACGTCGGAATTCGCTTCTTCATTACTGCTGGCTTCGCTGTTCGAACGGCACTTCGAAAAACTTTTCCTAACACCGATATCATCGTATTTATTTTTCGAACGACGTTTCGATCGCTGTTTCTTGGAAATGATTCGACGAATTTTAACGTCTTTGGTCGGTACTTCGCTTTGTAAAGTTTCCGAAGATACGTCGGCTGTTATATGAACCTGTTGAAAAATTACGATATTTTGAATCGATCGAGTCTATATAAAAATGATTAAATTAAAATTATTAAATAATAACGTATTTTTCATGTTAGTGTAAAAACTGAATGTTTTATTTCGGTCTTAGAAAATTTTCAATTTGTAGACAGTTAATCAGAACTAAACTTCGGCCGTGTAATAAGAGCAGACGTCACAAGCGATAAATACTTGAAGAAATAGTGGAATGAAAGAGAAGATGCGGTTGCGTTTCTACAAGATGATTTGACATGGTACGAATATTAGTAGGAGTTTCGCAGAATGCGTGTCCGAATGACTTACAACAGAGATCCATGGAGGCATGTTGTACGGTAGATGGACTTTTCGTAATCACGTTTACGACTCGCATAGTTTCGTATTTTTATCGGAGTGACCATCGATATTTCAGCGGAATTTCTTTTTTCTTTTCCAACTTTCAAATTTGTCGAAGTATTTAAAATGAAGTTCGATTAGACGTTAATACAGCTGAAACGTAGCGTCGATCGAATCGCATCGACAAAGTTTGTGACTAAGCAGCTTTTAAAGATTAGCTGAACTTGGGGTGAAAAAGTAACAAACTGGCAGATGCTACGATGTTAAGTCCACTCACTGTTAACTACAATTACGAAGTGAAAGATTTTTCAGTCGGCCTTCTTCTTTTTCGATTGCTTTATTAACAATTTCATTCACGACGTTCACTATATCGTACCTGAAATTTTAACGCTATTAAAAGTATTTATATAAATATATTAAAAATTACCTAAAACGCAGTATTTTATAATAAAATAATTTATAATTTAGCGTCAAAATTTTATTATGTATGACCGGAAGACTTAATCTACTCATGTGATCTCCGTTATTGTTATACAAATTCTTGATGAAGCGTCATATTATCATATATATATATATATATATAAATAAAAGGAATGATTAACGTATTATGAAAGCAGATAAATACGAACTATATATCCGTATGAAAACTAGACCTAGTATTAAAACGTAGCAGACCGAGAATACCTTTTATCTATTTATTTTTTATTTATCGTAGCGGAGCCCACACAACAACTAAAAAGTCATTAATAGTGCAGACTTATAATTATTAAAGGGTATAAAGAATAATTTAAAAATTAAAAATAACAAATGAAATTTAGATACAACTACACATATTCAGAAGTACTGACGCGCACATTAAAACATTATTTATGCTTCATTCACATAATCATACTTCAAATATACGCCCGCGTAAAAAAGATTAAGGGTAAAGAAATTTAACTTAGCAGATTACGATTCGTTGTAGCCCGATATTCCATTTATTGAGGCACTTCGTACTGCCCATGCTAGACGTACAATCCCGCGGTCCTGATCGTATGTTTTTCGAATGTCCTTCTTCAATAACATAACGTTCTGAACTGTACCTTAAATTCCTGCGCTCACTATGTAATGGTCCTCTATGCAATTCGCCATCTTAAGAATTTACAACTGTCCCAAAACATATTTCTAGAGAAGTTGTTCACGTTTATGGAAATACTATAAGTTAAAAGCTGCAATGGTTTCCCCCCCCGTTATAATAAAAAAATCTGAAAAATGGACAAATAATTTTTATCCGATAAAATGCAAATATTACTAATTAGCTTACTTGTACTTTCCTGCTCCGACAAGTAGTTTGTTTCGACTGTAGTAAATCGCCGATAACGGATTTATAACTTTCTGGAATATCGGCCGATAATAATTTCTTATCATCTAATTGATCGGATCGTAGTTCTGCCCTAAGTCGATGAAATTATAAGTAATTTAGGAGATTAAACTTATTGTGTAAATTAACTTGATAATTGCTTAAATTTTATTATTTCCTGTTTTATTCATAATTCTCGTTTATTTTTCGGAGTTAGTAGGTTTTTTATATTTTTGTCCGCGTAGGGCACGATCCGGTTTACAGTTTTATTTATTTATTTACGAGAATAGATGTAAACAAAGAGAGTTATGTAACATTTATCAATTTAGAGAAAGCATTCGATAGCGTCGATTGGAAAACATTATTTACAATATTTAAAAAAAAAAAATCAGATTGGAAAGATAGAAGGTTAATATTAAACCTATATAAATCACAAACAACAATAATTGACGTTAATACAAGCTAGAAGTTAAAATAAGGATTTAATAAATCATATATAGAGTGACCCAGAGAAGACGGACAGTTTTGTTTTTTGAATAGCGCAGTTGGTAACACCGCTAGAACGTACACCGCGTGCTGCACCGTTGTTCAGTTTCACTTATCATGGCAACCTATAACGAGAAGGAGGGTGCGTTTTGAGTGGAACTTTATTTTCGACGTGAATCGATTGCGACAGTGCAAAAAGAGTTTCAAAAAGAATTCAAAAACGCGATTTTTTTTGTGGCGGGGTAGCTTAAGAGCAACGCTAACGAAACACGTCTACTAGATCTGGAAGACTCGGATTTCTGAAGAAATTTCAAAAATTCAGCATCGAAAATATTGTAAAAAGTCTGAATGAATATATCGTTGCAAATGCAGGTCATCTGAACGATATTACGTTCCACAAATGATTGTAAGTTAGTCTTTCGTTCACATATTTTTAAATAAAATTTCATTCCAAAATTTTGGTCGAGTAGTTTTTGAGTTATTCAAAAAACAACAAAACCGCCCGTCTTCTCTGGGTCACTCTATAGAAGAGCGAAAAATCAAACTAACTTTATACCGAATATAATAAGGGGGAGAAGTTACAAGCAAAAGGCCAGGGGGAAGATCGAAAACGTCTATAATTTCCGAAAAAAAAAAACAAAGCTATAATATTTAAGTTTAAAATATTGGTTTTAAAATATTTTTTGTAATTCTATTTCAAATTTCCCCCAAAATCTAGCGCTGGTATCTTACGTCATCGTCCTCTTACGTTATATGTAACAGCTACTTAGGGGTTAAAAACCACACTTTTGCTCCTAGAATTCGGACAATAAGTTTTTCGTTGCATTGTTTTTTTTTTAATTGTAGTTAGTGAATATATAAATATGATCATTCGCTTCGTAGAAATTAGCGAAAATTCGTTTTCGAAATCTACTTTCTCCTACCTGTGCGGTCCTCGAAGAGCAGCTGTTTTGCTGGTTAGTTTGGAAGCTGGCACACCTCCGTGAAGTTGTAAGTACTTGGCGCATCCTCTGTTACCCCTGTGTAATGCAGCGTCCAGAGGGGTCATCATTTCGCCTTTGCTCGTTCTCATTATCGGATTTACTAACGATTGATAATCTAATATTATCTAAGTCGTTAAATGAAATACGATTTATATATTAAAAAATGTTATTTCAAAAATCATTTTAAACCGTACTTATACAAGTTTATCGAAAACACATTCGTACGGTGAAATTGACACTCGTAAATGAATATATATCTCGCGTTAGTATTTTTACGAAGATATTGAGTAATGCGAATGGAAATACCAAAATCATTCGAGTCGATTCTAGTTCGATTTCCAACGAAAAAATTCGGAAAGCCACTGGTCAGCTTTTATAATCTGAGAACGTCTTCAGAGAGGGAGGAACTGTAAATTGAATGCAATAGTAACAGGTCTATTAACGTTCGAAATAAAAGAAGATTTAATCGTGTTTTCATTCTGCAAATAATTCGAGGTTCGCTGAATTATCAAAATTGTACTAAGAACTAATCGGACCCTAGAAATAATAGATGATTATTTTAAACTCATAACAACTGCGCACTTCCTCCACACGTCATTAGATTTTGGTTGAAAGTCGTTTAGATCTTTGAAAAGAACGAGTCGGCATTGAAAAATATACAAGGCACAATTATCTTAACTTGTTGAGGACATGCCGACTGTCGGAAGGCCGGCGGTATTGAGAAATAGTAATTTTATTGTACCCGTCATGACGTGTGACGATGTTATATAATAACTAACAGCTATACTTTGTATCCGTTGATAGAGCAGGTCCCTATAAGAACGCTGTCTCCTTCGTGTTCTTTTAATATTTGATTGATGCTTCTACCAGGCTGTCCAATGTAACAGAACCCACACGAGCAAGGAATTTTCTTTTTCTACCGTAAACACGATTATGTATCGGATCTACATTGGATTTAGTTATTTTTTTCTGCCGAGAGCCAAAATTTCATCATTTAAAGCACTTTTTTGTGTGGTCTGTGCATGTATGTATACATATATATATATATGAAGAAATTACGACGAGAGAATGGTGCCCATGGTCGGTATTAAAATGTTCGCATGCATAATCGAATAAATACTCAACTTTACAAATTTCGACGTTATTATTGATGGCGGCTATGTGCAATGGACATCGTCCATCTGAATTGGACGCATTCACGGAATCAGGACGTTGAGCTAAAAGCCAACATACTAATTCTTTACGACCGGAATTAACCGCTTCATGTAACGGATAATCTCCTTTGATGTTTCGGATCCATAAATTCGCGCCTTTTTTATATAATATTTTCAACGTTTCTAATTGTCCTTTCGTAGCGCCGCAATGGGCGGGTCTGTAATAAATTAATCAACATGTTTGAAAATAAAAAAAATTATTTTCACCGAATTTTATTATATTATTGCGATTAACGATAATCCGAGGTTATACAGTCGAATATGAACCGAATGTTAAATTTCGTACGAATTATATCAAAAATTTTCGACAGTGCGATATTTAAATAGAAAAATTACTATAAATTTTCTCATTAAATTAGAATATTGGAGGATAATTATAAAGTAACGTTTTAAATTTTTATCAATACATTTAACTTCAAAGTGTACGTATATTTTGAAATCCATGTATATACACACATATATAAATATCGAAATTTAGCAACCGGTGTTTTAAATGTGGCGTATGTAGCAAGGAGTGTGCTGCAAGGATTAAACTACTTAATTACCTCAGGATACATAAATAGTGGATCGTACTCCATACACCGGAAATAAATATATATACATATATATAATATATATATATATATAAAGCACATTGAATTAATGTTGTATTATTGACAAAGGATGGTGTATGTTGAAGAACAATGGAAGAAAAAATTTAATTTTTTGTCTTAAAATTTTATGTCTTACTAGATATTATTATTGAATAGGCCGGGAACTGTCTGAAAATTATGATGATAATGATGATGTTATATATTATATATTGGGTTGATATAATATCTAAATGATTACTAAGTTCTCACGTGCGTCCTTTTCTGTCTTGCTTATCGGGATCAGCTCCGTAACTTAATAACAAATACGTGGCGTCCGCGTGTCCTAATGTGACGCTGTAAAATAAAGCCGTACAACCGTTATTGTCCATTACGTTTACATCGGCTCCGCAAAGTTCCACTAACGTTTCCAAACAGTCGGTATGACCACGGCTCGCTGCGCAGTGAAGAGCTGTAATCGCGGGAAAATTTTATTGTCGAATTTTTAAAAATTAATTAATTAATTATCGCGAAATTGATTAAAATATCGTGTAAAAAACGAAAATTATATTTACCAGTAAGCCCGTCCTTGTCAAATGCTCTTACCGAAGCTCCAGCATTTATTAAAGCTAAAACGCCGTCGGAACTGCCTATAATTATGAAATTAAAAATATACTTTTATATATTAATCCCACAAAAATAGTCGGTCAAGTAGTGATGCATATCGATTGCCGTTTAAATTAGAAGCACCGCGTTCGGCAGAAATGTTTAGAAATAAAAGCAAAAATTAGAAGTATTGCCACTGAAAGCTGTAATTGAACTTGTAAATAGAATAATCCTTACAGTACGTTGCCCATCACGGAATACTTTACGAGATCAAATCGAGAAGGGATGGTACAAATACTGAAGTCACTCCAGAATTCAAGCTATATATAAAGGTGCTGTAATTTATAACACGTTTCTCATGTATATAAAAACCGAATTAAAAAAATTTTAAGAAACGTCGCAAGCATTTAATGAGGCACATAAAAAATAAAAAGTAAAATAGAACTGGGTTGGTTTTTAGCCTTATGGTTTTTCTACAAATTTATGATGTGTATGCATATGTTCAGTACGGCGGTGTGGTGTGTGTGTATGCATTTGAAAATGCCAGGGTTTGCTTAATATTATATGCATTTACATCTGTATTCTAAATTATATTAGATTACATTTATGCAACATTTATAACATATTTATTATTTTTATTTTTTTATCAACAATCGCATAATTATTTTATAAGCTTGTTTAATTTATTTTTAGTAATAAATACCGTATATTTAAGAAAATAATTATATTGTTTATGCTGTTTGCAGCATGTTATTGTAAACTGTTATATATAAGGAAGTAAAAATAAAGCATGATTTGATTTGATTTGAATAAATGCCATTTTTAGATTCGGGTGTTATCTAAACAGTTGGAATATAACCGAAATTATTGCTCTTCCCAAACCAGGAAGGGATGCCTCGCATGTAATTAACATACGTCCTATTCGTTTATTGAGCAATCTCAGTAAAATAGCAGAAAAAATTATACTATCCCGTTTAAGTCTTCATGCAGATAACTAAAAAATCATTTCTAACACGCAGTTTGGTTTTTCATTCAGGATATTCCACCACCCAATCTAACAGCACGATTTACGGAGTTTATTACTCATACTTTTAATCGTAATAAACATACCGGTATGATTCTGCTGAATGGTAGTGAAAGTTTTCGATACAACTCGGCATAAAGGTATTATTTACAAAATTATACAATGTCAATTGCCTGTAATTAATTCATAGCTATTTAGCAAAAACAGATTATTTTACGTTACCATCAATGAATCAAGGTCTACTATGAAAACATGTTCAGCAGGGGTTCCTCAACGTAGTATTTTGGGACCCTTTCTGTTTACATTGTTTTTTCTGATTTCACGCCTGATATTCCGATTGCTCTTTATGCGGACGACATAGCTCTTCACTGTACTTATTATGTACCTGAAGCAATTAAGTTACAGACAGGAATAAATCGAATCTTGCGTTATTATAAAAAATGTTACATTGATTTAAACTGCGATAAAACTGAGGCTATATTTTTCATCCGTAGGCGTCCAGCATTACCTGCTGAAATAAGGGCTAATTCCACCGTATTGAGCTGGTCAAAAGATGGGTAATCTTGGATAACGGACTAAATTTGTTCGAACATGTCAATCATGGTAGCGTGAAAGCTAATAAAAGCATATATGTCACATATCCGCTAATTACCAGAAAATCATTTCTTAATATTAATAATAAATTAATTCTGTATAAACTTACCCCGTAATCACATACTTAATATGCATGACTAGAACTATTTTATGTTAATAATTTCGGACTGCAATTCTATTGTTGAGTCCTCTGGTCCTTGTGATGATACTGAACATTTATTGTTCGTGATTACACTTTGTTTAAGGATTTACGTTGTAAGTTCAAAATATGCAGAGGTCAGTTCCTCATTTTCATAGAGTCAAATTTCGACAGTATTTTATTAACTATGCTAAGGAAATTCAAAAGTTTAATTCCTTTTTTTTTTTTTATTTCACTATTAAGTGGTTATTAATTTTCTTTTATTTTTATAATTAACTAGAGGTTTATTTTATTATATTTATTGTTTCTTAAGTGTACATTCAACTGCGAAACCTCATCTTTTGGAACATGGTCAGTGCCTGCTTCTACTTTTACGTGTTTATTTGCCATGGATATTTATATATTTTTTAATTTAATATGTATTTCAGCTTAATTTTATATATTTTTGTTTAATTTATCTTTTATTTTTTTTTGTATATATATTACTTTATGCTAAGGAAGTTTTAAAGTGGCTTAGCTTCCTATAATTTTATGTCACCATTAAGCGGATATTTAAAATTTTTTTATTTTTACCATTGTGTAAGTTCTTTTAATGTGGTAATTTTTCCCTCTCTGTTAGTACTTGTTTTTATTTTTCTACTCTTTATTTTTTTTTTATGCATATATCTTTATTATGTTTTTACATCCCTTTTTCATCTTATTTAATTTTATTAATATCTAGAGGCGGTACCTGCTACGCAGGACTATCCATCATTATTTAAACATAATTTTTTTTCTATTAGAGGGAGGGGTTTTTTTAGTGGGTAAGAATCCCACACAGTGATTTTACAACTCGGTAGCACGTGCCAGACGCAGGGCTGCACTCAAAAAATATGTATATAATTTTTTTATTTTTTTTGTGAAAATATTAGCGTCTTTTGAAGATCATTCCTCTTCTCGCTTAAAAAAAATCGTTTATCAATTTTTTAATAGCAAATTTATTTTTATGTATTTATTAATTCAAGTTTGATGTACTATTTAAAAATTAATCTTTTCTCTCTATAATAATAGAAAATTGTACTACGTTTTATTTTTATTATATATTTACGAAGTCTATCAACCTTTAAACCCCTCGAGTGTTCCTACTGATTCTAAATCCCATATTATATATATATATATATATATATATATATACTCAAATTAATTCCTAAAAATAAATTTTCAATTCGATACCTGCACTCGCTGCCCATAATAATGGCGATCGACCATCGTGATCTACGACATTTACGTCTCCGTTATGAACTAATAAAACTTTTAACACTTGCAAGCCTAATTTGCCGTCGTTACCCATTTCAGAGCTGCTACCGCACATTTGAGCCGCGTAATGAATAGGATATCCTCCGTGAATATCCGCCGTTGAAGGATTGGCTCCGTATTTTAATAACATTTCTAGTAAATCTACTTCTCCGCAGACTAAGGCGTAAAACATGAAAAATAATTTTCGACACAGTTAGAGTTACAAACATCTTTTCTCGTAACTTGTACGTTAAATTAGTTACGTATTTTCAAACTGTTGCGAAGAAACAATCGAATGTTTTACGAAACAAATATTAAACATAATTTACGTACTGTTTACATCGATATTACGAGACAGCATAGATAGTATGGAAAACTATCTAAAATTCGTCGGGTTTAATAGATCGCTGACATTTAAAAGATGAAAGAAACAAATGATTATTTACAATTTGTTAATATTAATTCGGATAAATTAAAATACACTGGATGAAAAAAAAAGTCAGCAATAAACTATTTATAGTACATAAAACTAAACGAGTATAGTCATCATCCTAGGTAGGATGTCGTGATTAACATTTAATCTGCCAGGATTTTCCGCGATTCTCTGATTGACGTAAATGTTATGGCAACTTTGTTGCGTGCAGTACAATATCTGTCCATCTCAAAGTGATCGTTTTCCACTAATTTTACCCATGACCATTGTGCGTTCCATTCCTTCCTGCTTCCTTTTATACGTCCGAATAATTTCAGTATTCTCACTGTGATAATCGTTAACATTTGAGAGTATAGTGATGACTACATCATTCCCCCGACTTGCAATGTTATGCAAATCGATTATATTTTACATTGTAAAGTTGTTAATTACTTTCGTTTATTCCATTTTTTTTACTACTACATATTTGTGAAGAATATTCAGTAGAATAAATATCAAAATTTAAAACGGATTACCATATATATATATATATATATATATATATATATATATATATATATATATATATATATATAATAAATAAATAAATAAATAAATAAATAAATAAAGGTGTATTTATCAATTTTTAAAAATAATTGTATATGATAATAGTTTAGCTAATAAAGAGCCGGTGACACAACAACAACGTATGTTTAATCCGTTTATGCTTATAACGCTTATATTTTAATTGTAAACTAGTTCTAGTATAATCACCTATATCATTAATTATTTTAAATTTACTCAATCTACAGGAGTCAAAAATTTTTTTTGTATTGCGCTTAATTACATCATCTATACCTGGTAAATGTAAAATACGATGCATGCGGTCAGTCCTTGTAAAAATAGGGAGACTAAGTATTATCCTACAGCACTTGTTCCGCAGTCGCTGCAAGCATGACGTGTTAGATCTGGAAGTGTACGACCAGATTGGGCAAGCATATAGCATAATGGGCCTTACAAAAGACTTATATATTAATAATTTATTAGCAGAATTAACCTGGGGCATCGTTTATTAAAAACCGGAAATAGTTTAAAAAGTGATGCATGTACTTTGTTAGATATATAATCAATATGTTTGGTGGAAGTAAGACCTTTATCTGGTATAACACCTAGATATTTAATGTGCGTTTTCCAGTCAAGAGATGTGTTGTTAACACATATATATATATATATATATATATATATATATATATATATATAAACAAATACTCCTTTAAAATTACAAATAAAAAATAGTGGAATAGGTCAGTGAATATATATATATATATATATATATATATATATATATATATATATATATATATATATATATATATATATATATCAATAAGGAAGTAAAAACAAGAACGCATCTCTCGTTGATAGTTTTTGGAATGTTGAGCGAAGAATTTAAAAAATAAGATATACGACGCACTAAAAAAGAAAAGTGTATGAACAGTGGGTCCTAACGGTGCTTACATATGGAACAGAAACATGGAGCCTGACGAAATATATTAGGAAACTTGCCGTAACTCAGAAGTCCACGAAAAATACTGTTGGGAATTAAGGTGTTAGAGAGGAAAACCGATACATAAATAAGACAGCAAATTAAACTGTCGAATGTACTAGAACGTGCAGTGCAGCTGAAATGGAACTGGGCAGGCCATGTGGCAAGATGAAATGATGTTAGGTGGAACGAATAACGGAATGGCTGCCAAGAGAAGGATACAAAATTCGCGGTCGGCCAAGTACATTATAAAAAAGTTAGCCGATATAAAGTGAATGGAAGAAGTCGGTGATATCGCTATAGATGGAAGAAAAGAGGATACGCCTATATCTAGCAGTGGATCGATATAAGCGTGTCGTGATCGTGTGATATAATATATAAACACGTCGTATTGTGGAAATAGGTACTAAAAAAAAAAAAAAGGAATTGCCTATACATTAGTAGAGTACCAATAAAAAATGAAATGTGCCGGTTAATTATCAAGTCCGTTACGTACTCAGCACATATCACTGCTAACAACTTATATTTTAGTAAGAAGATTCGATGAAAAATTTACAATGGCCAAGAAGGCGACCTTTTGCCCGTTCCGGACACAATATGAATAACGCGATAGACGCCTGTTTCGGAAACGCGTTAGATAATTTTAATTTAACTTATTCGGTTACCGGTAGTCCAATGAATGACCGAATGTCTTTCAGCGTCCAATTTGTTAACGTCTGCTGATTTCGAGATGAGAAAATTTACCATAGTCGTATTGCCGGCAATTACGGCTAAATGTAGCGTCGTGTAACCGTCTTCGTCAGCCGCGTCCAAAATATCCGGCGCTACATTTAGTAAAGTTTCGGCGCAGTCAACGGACACGTTTTCCGCGCAATAATGTAAAGCAATCTTCAAAGTTCGGTCTCGCTCTTTAATCGCCGTCGGCTACAATATTAAATAATTATATATATATATATATATATATTTAGCGACATATGAAAAAAACGAAGTTAGAAAAAGTCGTGTCTCACGATTATCGAAAAAAAGTATTCATCTAAATTTTCCTACTCGCTGGACAATTTATCATCACGATATTTGTCCCTCCTCCCAATTTTTTTTATGTGGATAACCTTTACAGCGTATCCAACGTGATACTTGTACGTACAGACTAACTCGTATTTCTATAAATGTGGACATCCCATTTTTTTTATGTGGATAACCTTTACAGTGTATCCAACGTGATACTTGTACGTACAGACTAACTCGTATTTCTATAAATGTGGACAACTTTTCTAAAATTATCCCTATATCTGGAAGCACATGTAAATCCTCAAGATGAAGTTGGGACAATAGGTACATTATGTATGGAGGATCGTTACATGATGAGCGCAGTAATTTAAGGTATAGTTAAGAACGTAATGTTATTAAAGAAGGACATTTGAAGAACACATGTTCAGGATTGCAGATAGCACGTCCAGTATGAAGAGGGCAGTAAGAAGTTCTCTAAGTTGCATAAGGAATAGGCGGTCTGGTAACAAGTAATGTTCTAGTTGCAATCTGCTAATCAATTCCTTTGCGTTTAATATCCTGAAAAAGGTAGAATAACGGACATAGAGACGGTTGTAATTGATAATCGCGTCGCCTAATCGTTCACTAGTTCACGGTTAAATATCTTTTATGTCTTATTACGTGTTCTATACAATTGTATCCAGTTGCGTTTGTCATTTTATATTTAATGTAAATACTAAATACATTTATTTTATTCTTATTTATAATTAATTTTTTTTTCTTAAATAAAAATTTACTTGCCCTCTTTTTTAATACCGAACGTAACTGTTGCAAATTTTCTTGTTGACAAGCGTACATCAAAGCGGTTGCACCTTCTTCTAGGGGATTTACTTCGATTTCTTGAAAGGATTTCTTTCTGAATTGATTCGACCATTGTTTTGATCGTTCGGATTTCATCATATCGAATATTTTCAGTAATATGCTCCCCTGTTAATATGAATATAGAATTAGGGGTTAACGATTAAAACAAAAAAAGAGACAAATTTTAACGGTCGTATTTTAACTTTCTATTAACAAATAATTAACTAATTCGATATTTCCATTATGATTAAACCCCCAAAATTAATTAAGATTACTACTTTCCCTTTATTATTCTTTTCTTATATTCAAATTATGTAAACATAATTCTGTAACTACGAATCGAAATATTTTCACCTTTTGTTTTTAAAAAAATGTATTATTTTTAAATAAATACAATGGAATGCGGTTGTATAATCAGCTTCCGACGATTTGAATTTGCTGTATTCCACTGTTTCTTGCACTCCTGTATATCGGAGATTTCTTTAGCTATTTAATTCTACACTGTAGTTAAAACTACCTGTGTCAATTTCAAACATTTCGTGTTCAATACATAATGATTTATTGGAAGATTTTGATTATTTTTATATTTTAACCACTAATTCATAACATTTTTTTTTTCTCCTGCGAATATCAGGAGACATAATGTTATTCAACACTAGCAACCAAGTGACTGGTGTCAGCATTGTTCCGGTACTTTTCCGATGCGAAATCTGTTTTGCTGCATATTTCGTCATACAATAAACTAAAGCTAATTCCGCTGTTCACGATATTGTCGCAAGTATCTCATGACGTACCAGCTAGTTTTCGTATTATATACTGTTTCTTGTTCTAAACTTTTACTTGATATATTATATCGTCTAGACTTTGAGCTCAGACCGCGCTATCCAGTAGCGATCTTCAACGGGATATTAGGAAAGTCATGTAGTTTTGCCGTCCAAATGGAAAGAAATGTCGTTTAACCGAGGTTTCCACGATAACACACATATATAAACGCGTTAGTGTGTGTTTATACCGTGGAGTACGTGTAATAGACTTCAACGTATGATCAGAGAATCTCAGACTTTCAACTAAAATGCGGATTGACATGAGTTAGACTAAGCGCAAATTCAGACGAGTTTAGCCGATACGAGTTTTTGTAACTAGAAGAATTTAAATAATGGAATAGCGAAAATTGTAGAAACGACGTGAACTAGTGGATGGTTAAGACGCCGTTCCTCGTATCAGACTTGCGCGTGCGAATAATTTTCATATTTTCTATTTTGTATTAACAGGCTGGATTTAGACAAGGACGGTCCTGCTATTTACAAGCGTTGAACCTGAACGGCTTTAAACAGAAAATAACTGACGTGGTGTTTGTGGATGTGAAAGCAGCATACGATACAGTAAACCATTGTTTGTTGTTATTGAAGATCTACAATATTATAAGAGATTGTCGATTTATGAAGATCATTGAAATTTTGCTAAAAAAGCAGAATGTTTTACGTTAGCCCGATAGGAAAACAAAGCCGCACGAAATGTTAAACAAACGGTCTCTCCCAAGGAGTGTTTTAGCGATGATATTTTTTAGTATCTACACAAATAACCAGCCAATAGGGGAGAAGACGTGCCATTTCATTTAATAAATTTAATGATATAGAGTGTACCGTAACAAAGACGTTGAAAAATATGGACAAATACTATGCGGATGATTCATTAATTTCAAACCGAATAAAACACAAGTATCGCGTTTCATCTCAAAAGCAGTGAAGCTAGTTGGAAATTACATGTGCAATAGAATTGTATAACTTTGGAACACCATGAAAATTTAGTATAACTAGGTATAACCATGGATAGAAGCCTGATATATGGAAAACATTGTGAAAATGCTAAAAAGAACGTTCTAACTAGAAACATCATTATCCGGAGCTGATCGGTCATCATGGAACTGACGGTTGTACGTACTTCATGTCTGCAGCGGAATATGTTTCTTCTCATGCGCAAAAAGTTGATACAGCGGTATCACTGGACGTCTTAAACTCACGAAGACACTAATCTATACATTATTAGTGCTATTGCACCTCTTAACATAAAGAGGCAGGTTGCTGCTGATGTTAACAGGACAAATTAAATTTTGGAGAACGCCGAATTCCGGCTGCGCAAGAATAAAAAACACAAACTTGGAAAAATGGGGTCTAATGACGGATAACAGTTGTTAGCGGCATATTGGTTCAAGAAAATTTAAATATTCGAAAAAAGAATTGCGTGTAATATTTTAAATCTTTCCTCTAGAAAAGGTTCTGCTGGAATTTTATCCTTTCTGATAGTTTTATTTTTTTTTCAGTTTTACAATAACTTTTATTACTTCAGATTCCAGGGTATCTGGTTCCTGCCTTTCAATAACCGTATAATTTACTTCATGTTCTAGCTGTACATACAATTTGTTGCGATACTTTTTCCAAACTTCCAAAATTTCAACTGGTTCAATAACAATATTCTCATATTTGTGTTCAAGTTTTAAATTTTTTTTGCTAACTATTTTTAAAAGATTCTTTGTTTTACGATGATTAGCGTGTTTTTCAATCTTATTACATAGGTTTGAGATATGCGAATTTTCATCTTGTCTATATGCATACTTTATTTGTTCACTCAATTGTGCTGTCTTTTTATTTACTTGGTTCGAATTTTGTTGCATCTTTTTCAGAATTTACCTTTCTTCGACCGGATTAAAAGTTTCATCGGTTATCCAATAATGATTTTTATTCTTTTTTGTGCCTAAATATTAACTTACTTATAGCGCTGCTAATCCGTTTCTTAGTATTTTTCTACACTTTGAGTGGAAATCCAGTTATTTTTGTCAACTCTGTTTCTGATAAAAGTTTCTGAAATAATTCGACTCTTTATCTTATTAATATTATTTGTGTTCAACTTTATTTGTAACCATTTCAGTTCGCACATGAAATTTTGACGGAAAATTATAAATCTTATACAGGCTGGTTATTATGTAACGCTGCTTTTCAGATAACTACAGATGATTTTCAATGTTTTTACATAAGTATAATTAGAATCGAGACATTTCATGATCATCCAGAAAATATATAATTTTTGTTAATATTAAAATTTCATGTACCATATAATGGGCGTGGTGGCTGTGCCATAATTATGATACGCATTTCCTTCATGCTGCTCTATATCGGCTACAACATAACGCAGAATTTACAAACGTTAACAAATCGCGTTTTACAAACGTGTTTTTTTTTGGTCCAGTTTCCACGCTTTGGACAGTTTAAGTGGACTGTTCAGACTATAAACTTATATTATTAGCCTTAATAAAATTATATAATCTACGCGCATTCAAGGAGATAGAATCCACAATTGGTTCGAATTTTGTTGCATCTTTTTCAGAATTTACCTTTCTTCGACCAGATTAAAAGTTTCATCGGTTATCCAATAATGATTTTTATTCTTTTTTGTGCCTAAATATTAACTTACTTATAGCGCTGCTAATCCGTTTCTTAGTATTTTTCTACACTTTGAGTGGAAGTCCAGTTATTTTTGTCAACTCTGTTTCTGATAAAAGTTTCTGAAATAATTCGACTCTTTATCTTATTAATATTATTTGTGTTCAACTTTATTTGTAACCATGTTCTTCAAGTTGTACTGGAAGCGTATTCCTTGTCGATAGTCGATAAAAGTTCCGACATAAAGCTGTTCCTATTTTTGTGCTTTGGGCAAGACCAGATCTGATGTTCGACGCTATCTTCGATATTACATATAATGGCAAGATACAGTTATGACCACTCCTTAGTCTAACAAACACAGATACAAAATCTTTATGGAGGAGATCATCATAACGTTTAAACCAGGGTTCTTTTGGAATTGTCTTTTGAATAGTGGCGTATTTTTTACCTTTTAACAAGCTTTGAAATTCGAAATATGATTGAAAAGAACGGTACAACATTTCTTAAAGCTTCGGTATTAATTGTCTCCATTGTAGTTTAACGTGTTTCTCAATATCAGGAATTAGATCCGATCGAGTAATCGCATCCGCTATCACATTTCCACGGACGCCACACTAGGCAGGGACCCACTTAAACTTCACCTTAGTTCCACGCTTGTGAAGTTGCCAAACCCACTGTCGTATTGATATCTCTAATATACTCATTGAAAATTCCGGGAGTCTAGATAGTTGTTAAAGAACACTCACGGAGTCAGTGAGTATTAGTTTATTTTTTTTTCTTATATAATCTAATAAAAGAAACAGCCTCGTATATGGCGTACATTTCCATAAAAAATGATGAGCTTACATATGGTATGCGGAACAACTTAGAGATGTTTCTATTGTGGCAAAAAAAAACCGGTTGTATATCTCTTTTTAGAATGTTCAATAGAGCCATCGGTGTAAATAATTTCATAAGCGTTGTACTCCTTCAATACTGACTCGACAATGGAATTGTTTTACAAACGTTGGTAAAGTGCATCCCGAAATAAAAATGCCTTACATACACGAAATTATTTACTAGGCATATAAATTACCCGGTTACAAAATTTGAAATAATATTGTTTCTTGACAACGTGTTTTATGAATAAATATTCTTCTCTTCGAAAATTGTATTCGTCTTTGAAACGCAAAATCACCAAATATTTTTTATATAAAATATAAAGATGTGGTTCCCTTTTATATCGTAAATAACGAGGTTACGCATATTTCACTTATGTCGAGAATTTTCCATAACTAACGGTACGGCTGAATTATATTCAGGACCGAGTAAACCGTGTAGCGAACGTCTCTTAACCTTCCGATGTTGTTACCTTGAAGGTAGACGGAAATTTTAAAACCAATTTTCCCCGTCTAGTCTGTTTCTTACGAGTTTTAAGCGGAAAATTTGCCGCGCACGAAAAATCATTATTTTATTTTATGTATTTTCTAAATTATGTGCAAATTATTCTTAAAAATCGCCAAATTAAAGGCGTTAGAAGACGGAATTTTTTCTATATCGAAAAAGGACATCTGACCTATTCTACTTTCTCGATAAATGTCTCGCCGCTAAAGCAAGTACAATCCTCGAGAGTTCACCTCAGGTGGCAAACATATTGACCATTATGACGTCGACCTATATATTTTTTGTAACTTTTGGCGCGTGCATCGAATTGGCCGAAATAATTCTTCCGTTGAAATCAACGGTCACGCGAGCTGTAATTCTGACCTTTTGTTCGTATTTTTCGTATTAACCAGAAAATGAGGTCAAACTGTTGGTTTTAATTTTCCCTCTTGAGCTAATATAATTTTTATATGTATATTTCATGTCTATTTCCCTTGTGTATTATAAATCTTTATGAGATATTTTTTTAGAACTTGACTGCAGGCACGCTTGAAAGTGAAGCTAAAATTTTGTTTATTCTTACAAAATATGTTTACTCACATTTGCAATCATACGCGCCACACACGCGCGCACACATGCGTACATACGTGCGCACCGAATATGCATATTTCTCCTTCTTCTTTCCCTCTTCAATCTTATTATTGGTAAGTAACACCTATTTGTCGCCATAAATGTACGTGTTTACTCTCGAAAACAGATCTAGTGTAACCTCGTGTATTATAAATCTTTAGGAGATATTTTTTTAGAACTTGACTGCAGGCATACTTGAAAGTGGAGCTAAGGAAGTTAATTTGGCTATACTAAATCAGTCTTGGAGAGTAAACACGTACATTTATGGCGACAAGATTTTAACAATTTTTAACTTATTCCATATACCGAAACCTTAGCATGTCTTTACTTCATCTTTACTCCTTTCGACAACCCTTTTAATTACAATGTCCACTATGTGGTATACGTGAAAGTTTAATGCTAAGAAAATTTTTCTACTTTTTGGTCGACGCGAGGTGTCTCAATTTTAAAAATATTTATATAAATACATTGAAAATTATCTACAATTCACCTAAGAAGCAGTGTTGTATAATAAACACCTGTATAATTATTTTTTGTGTCAAAATTTCATAATGTATGAAAGGGTCAAAATTATCCACTCTATGTGATCAAGTACGCGACCATTACATTTTGTGTCACATTGGTTATATTCCGATTTTTTTCGTTGTTCGTTTACAAGGTTTTCTATTGTCATTTTCATCAAAGTAGGTATATCGGCTCAGTAAGGAACTACGATTCGGAACAATTAAAGTACAGCGATTACAGTGTGCGTGCCCATATTATGATTGCTTTATACGCTACTTGCACTGTACAACAAAATATGTATAGGTAAGTAGTCGCCGATACGGAGACGGCACTTAA
The DNA here is from genome assembly GCA_032883995.1 of Coronaproctus castanopsis. Lineage (NCBI taxonomy): Eukaryota > Metazoa > Arthropoda > Insecta > Hemiptera > Monophlebidae > Coronaproctus > Coronaproctus castanopsis. The sequence goes on along the minus strand of CM065052.1, from coordinate 219,895,546 downwards.
TGATGATGATAAGGAAACATAACCTACGTTAATAATATACATTATTTGCACTTAGTTATATACTTAATATAATGTTTATACCTAAATCAGGTGAAAGCCCTTTTAATGGTACAGTTTTTTTATCTTCATTTTTCCTATGATTTAATTCTTATTAATAATTTAAAATGACTCAGTAGCGAACTACGATTCTGAACAATTAAAGTACATATGGATAAGGAAGCATAAATCTATTCTAATGATATACATAGTTTTATATGTTTTATAATTAGTTATATTTATATAATTAACATAATGTTTATACTTGAATCAAAGTACAGCTTCAGATTTTTTAATTATACACATTTTTTTTTTATTTTTCCTATGACTGCCAAATTAAATCAAATCAAATTTATATTTCAATATCAATACAACACACTTTGGTACATTTTAAAATGTGATGATGGAAAAAAAGAAATATATAATAAAAATTATTACAAATCAAAGATGAATAAATAAATAAAATAAAATAAAATAAATGGATAATCGTTGATAAAATAATTAAAGTACTAGTAATAATAATAATAATAATGGCATAACACTCAAATGATGTGGGACACATTTATTCTTTAGTTACGTATATGATGAAATCGGAAGGAATAAAATCGATGGGGCTGGACTGTTATTATAATTTTAAATTATAACAATCCAAATATTTACTCAGCAATTATTATTAGAAATCCGTAATCATTATATAAACAAATACGTACATATGAATTTCCTAAACAAACAATTAATCGCAGTACCTGCAGAAAACTAAACAGTGTGAATTTATCCCTACTACAGAAATACGCTAGGTATTAAATTTAACGTTTAATTTTAATTTTTCTAACAAGTTTGATAATTTATTATTTAAAACGGCCATCATTTAACATTTTTCTCGTCTTTGCAACATATATTTAGTTAATAATTTTTTTTTTGTTTTCCGCGCTATGTACAGCAGCGAGGCTAAGAGCGCAGCCAGCAAATTTAAATTTTGTTAAACAGGTTTACCGAACTAAGCTTAGCAAGAAAGGATGAGACGGAAGTGGCTTGGACCAGAATTGATGAAGTATTTAAGGAAGAAGAATTTGGGATTTTGGGGCATTCTGTTAAGAGGTGGTGAATAGTAATTGGAACTTCACATCTATCACAGGTTAGTGGGACTAGTTTTTGGAATATGTGTCCATATGTAAGTTACGTATGACGAAGGCGACACAACATCACCCTGATCTCTTCGGTCTTCAGGTTGAAACTTCCATTCGCGAATTGACGGTTTTATTGTATTCAGGTGTGATGTACTCTGTTGTTCCGTTCATCTTTTTGCCACAACCTACACAATAGGCCCCTGGTTGCTTTCTTGAAATCGTTGAGTGGGATCTTAATGCGCAGTGCTGGACGCATTTTGGATGCTTCTTTTGCTGCTAGATCGGCCATATGATTTCCTGGTATGTTTATAAGAAGGTTATTGCCTCTTGATAGTTCTGTATGATTATATTTATGGATTCTGCGATCGGATGGTTTGAATTCCGTGATGTGATGTAAAGCTGGCCTGGAGTACCTATCGTTATAATGTGTGTTCCAACGTTAGTAGGATTGCGTATAGTTTCGCGGACAGAGCGGAGAATAACGGCTGAAGTGAAGCTGTAAAAAGATCACATTTCGATTAAAAACGACTGCGCAACTAGCAAATTCTGCGGAACTTGTATCGTCGTAGTAGTATATCTTTTTTCTTTGGGAAGATAATAGATTGTGGACGATGGCAAAGTGCGAGTCCTTTTTTGGGAGCAGCGTATTATCGAATGCGGCGTCTTTCAAAGTCCATGGGGAAAAATTTGTGTAGCGTTGCTTTCTATGTTGTATAGCTCATCAGCTTCTGAAAGATCGGTATGAATTAATTTCGTAGTATCGAATAAAGTTATTTTTACTCGTGAACCTAATAACCTGGTTTCTGATGTACTCTGGAGAATTCGCTTTATACTGTTAGTTGCCTGCGTAACAGAACATTAACCGTAAGGTGATCCCGTCGAAGCGATGGAGGGCATTCTGAGACTTCGCAGTAGATGCTTGATATTGGGGATGTTCTGAGCTCGCCTGTAATTAATCGAAGCGAGGCTTTGTGGATAGTATCTAGTTTAGAGAAGTCTCTTTTGGATGCTATGGAAAAGAGGGGATTCCGTAGTCGCATTTTGAGCGAATCTAAGAGGAGTATATCGTTAACAGTGAAGAACGGTGAGCTCCATACGATGTGCGCGCCAATTTTTTCAGTAAATTTAATTTGGTTCTGCATGACTTCGTCAGTTGATTTATGTGCGCTCAACATGTTAATTTGTTATCGAAGAAAAGACCCAAGTAGCGAATGATGTAGTTTGAATAGGTGTGTTGTTTAGTAGGATATGCATGTTATTTTTACAGGATTTGATTCTGCAGAAACGAACAGCTTTTGTTTTTTCTGAAGAAAATGTCCAACTACTGTTTTGTGCTCTTGTTGTAATTTTATAGATCGCTTCCTGAATTATGTGTTCGTCGTGTTCTATGTTTGCACATGTTAGGAAAACTACTAAGTCATCGGCAAAGAGCCCCGTTTTATTGGGAGTTTAACGTCTCCGATGATATCGTTGATGGCTATATTGAATAGAGTAGAACTAAGAACTGAGCCTTGCGGAATTCCATTTTGCAGGTGTTTAGCTTCCGATAGTCTATTTGTAATCTTCAATTTAAAGAGACAATCTGATAAGAAATTTTGCTACGAAAAATGGAAGTCGACTCTTGAAGCTCCAGTTGTACATGGTAGTCAGTATTTTCTGCGTCTTTGTGGTGTCGAATGCTTTGGAGAGATCGAAAAAGACCGCGAATGGGTGGTGTTTGTATTAAATGCTTGTAATATTGATTCCTGTAAGTACAGAGCTTGGTCTATCGTTGTTAGATTTTTGCGAAATCCACATTGATATTTAGTTAATAAGTTTCGTGATTCTAGTTCCCACATTAGTCTGTTGACCATTCGCTCAAATACCTTTCCAGAAACTGACGTTAATGATATTGGTCTGTAGTTCTCTATTTGATGTGGGCCTTTGTTCGTGTTTTTTATTGGAATAGTCTCTGCTAATTTCCAGCTTGCAGGAAGTTGTGAGGATATCCACAGTTTGTTTACAATATCGAGCAGTAGGTTTTGAATGTGTTCCGGCAGGTTTTGGAGCATTGAAATATGTATTCCATCGTGACCAGGAGCTGATGGTCTTGAATGATTTATAGCTTATCCATAGAGAATGTCGCGTTATATGGTTCTTGGTTATTTGAATAGAAATTTCTTGGTCCCCATTTTTTATGCACTGAGTGTGTCAGTTTTCATCGCTGGAGCGAATGCAAAGAAATCCGCAAATTATGTAAGAATTTTAATTGAGTCAGTTTCTATAGTTTTGTTTATCATAAGAGCCGACGGTGTTGCGAGGGTTGCCGATCCCTCTATGAATGTTACTTTGCTCCATATTTGGCTTGATGACGTAAATGGTGAGATTGTAGAGACGTAAGTATTCCAAGAAATCCTTTTGGCTTGTTTTAATGTTCTCCTTGCTTCGACCCTCAGTCGTTTATAACTGAGTAGAACCTCTTGCGAATGAGTTCTTTCGACGATTCGCAACGCTCTTCTCCTATTTCGAATAGCGTTTGCACATTCTGAGGACCACCATGGGATTACTTTGCGTCGTGTTGATTGAAGACGTGATGGAGAGATTTACTACCAGTATTCAGACTTTGTGTGGAATATTGTATTGTAAAGTAATCTGAAGTGCACAATCCCATATCGGAACTAGTCAAATGAGTTCTGTGTGACGTATTTAGGTGAGGTAAAAACCACGTTAAAGAAAAAACTACAGGTAGTCGAACTATGCATACCAAAGATATTCAAGTTAAACGAGTAAAAGCATATTTGATTCCATAATGAAAAACGTGTACTGCACATCAGCCATCGTACCATAGAGATTTTTTCCACACAAATTGTAGAAAAAGAACTAAATAACAAATAATAATCAGCAGTTAATAAAATTAGATCTTAACTATAAATTTTCAAGTAATCCCCCCCCATGTAATGTGCCATTCTCATTTAAGAAAAGTAACGTTATGCCAATTCCAAAAAAAGGACAAGCAGTGTATACAATACAGAACAATAACTTTAATGAGTCACGCGATAAAGATACTATTAATAATAGTAAACGCGAGAATAGAAAAAAGATAGACCTACAACTAAGTTTCACCCGATTTGGATGTATAGCGAATCCAGGGACAAAATCGCTATAGCGCTACTGAAAATAATTATTCAACGTATAAACACAGACATAATAACGTGTTTTATAGACTACGAAAAGACTTTTGATCGAGTGGTTCATACAAAGCTAATAAATATTTTACCGAATTATAATGTAGACGAAAATAATGTAAGACTCATTAAAAAATTCTATTGGTAACAAACGCATAATATTAAAATTAAAAATAATTACTCGGATGGAAGATGTAAAATACGTAAAGCGTTCAGGCAACGGTGTCCATTGTTACCACGGTTGTTCGATGCATATGCTGAAGAATTAATAAAAAAATGACGAATTAAAGAAAATCGGTTGCAAAATAAATAAGATATCAACAATATTAGTTACTCGGACGATAGAGTAGTAACTGCAACAACGGAACAACAACTAGAAAGGATGTTGGATATTATTAACAGTGAAGTAAAAAAATATGGAATGGAAATGAACACGGAAAAAACGAAGATAATGAAATTCTCAAAAGCCGCAGGATATAAAAATAAAAATTAACAACTAGATAATAAAACAGGTGACAGGGTTCAAGTACTTTTCACAAGTAATGGCCGGGACGTAAAAGAGATAAAAACGAGGATAGCACTGGCAAAGCAAGCTTTTACAAATTTGGGACAAATATTACAGAACAGAAAGGCGCATTTGGAGAGTTAAGAAAAAGAATACCGCGTTGCTACGTATGGTCCATGATTGCAGCGGAATCTTGGACAAGACATTTTTATGTTAGCGGTCCAAGATGAATGAAAAGGATGGAATACGTAACAACGAACATAGGGATTGATAGAACTTACGAAGTGATAAATTAAGCTAGACACGGGAAGATGCGAGATGGCTAATGGTTCTTGATGTGCAACCTCTTGAAAGAAGATGCAACAAAATGAAGATGATGATATATATATATAAGTGAACACAATGGGCTTCAACCGGCATTTATATTATATATATATATATATAACTTCCTATTAAAAGAGACACACTATATAATAAAGTAATCCGTGTATAAATTATATAAAACCCTTTTGAATACATAATTTGTGTAATTTTTTCTTTTTAATTTGATCGTAAATCGTGAATAATTTCGTTATGAATTTAGATTATTTATTTATATCGCTGTTTTGGGAAATAATTTAATACAATACGTTTAACTTCGGTTTAATACACGCGTTATCATCATTTGGTGATAATAGAAAAATATGAAATTTTGTGACATCTAACATGTACTTTTTAATAAATGTAGAACATACTTTACCAAATAATTAAATCGTTTACATTGCTCGTGCCCAAATAAAATCTTCCATCTTGATATTCTTAAATTGAAGATAGACTTTCCGATTACGGTACTATTTATGTGATCGAAATTTCATTCACACGACATCGATGGTGAATAAGAATGAAAAGAAATATAATAGATCTGCATTTTATTGGTTTGCTGTTTTTTTTTTTTACCGTTATTGTGTACGCGTTTAAATTAATTGAGATCACCTTTTTTTTTTTCGACTTCTTAATTTTACAAACGAATTATCTGTGAAATAATAATAGTGCAAGGTTGAAACAATTTCACGCTCGGTGGTGTTAGTACGGTAAGCATAGGTTTTTGTTTTATTTGTAAACTCAGAATTCATTTCCGGGGCGGACATTCGAACTATAATCATTATTGTATTTCTATTTTATAATCAAATTTTAGATGGAGTAAATTTCGATACAATTATATACGTATGTTTTTATCCGAATACGTAAAATAAAAATTACACGCTACAATCGTGGTGAATTTGATAAAGGATAATTTAAATAATGTTATTTTTGAAGTAAGAGAAAATCTTTAAAATGTTCTGAAAAGATATTGGAGCAATCGAAAAATGCCAAAGATGAAATCGTCGCGGAATTTATTATCGATAACACGAACACGTTATTAAAATTATGTAATCAGATGTACGATGCAGGATGATAATTAACTGCAACGTTGTTTATTGCATGCCACTGTTACTTTTTATATAAATTTATATTTGAGGTTTGTTTAATGTGAAGTTTAATTACAAAAGAGAAAATTTGTGAAAGGATAATTATGAGATTAACATCGCACTAACGAAGAAGAATATGCTATGAAATATATGAAATCTTTGGAGAAACATACAATAGTTTTCGGAATTTTTTTAATAAAGCATCAATCGCTATTCGAATTTTTCTTATTACGTAGATCGATAAAACTAAATATTTGTTCGTTTAATTGATTATAGTAATAATATATGTAAAATTAAATGTGCGTCTCTTTGATTTCAAAGGATTCTCCGCTGTTTAAAAGTTATTTAGATGAACTTATCACGATGGAATAAATTTTTTTTGTTTATTACTAAATTCAAATTAAGTAAAATTGTACCGAAAGATTAAAACTCTCATGATTTTTATTAATCGTGTACAAAATTATGAAAATGAATAGGACGGTACCTACTATAAAAGTTTCTTAACACTTTTATGTAAACCTTCGAATGACAACTCATATCATCTCGTACGTTTTATTTCGTAGATACATAAATGTTTCTAATTATCATTACTATACGATTATTTACATAGTTTTCTGGTTAATTTTTAAAGTATAGCGTGTTGTGAAAGAATAGTTTTCATAAAAACATTCTTGCAACATCGCAGATTCTTTGTTAAATTAGGAGATACCGTATAGCCATTATGATACCGTCAATGACGTGCCGCAACGCTCGGTACTAAGCCGAAAACTGTTTAATATTGCAATAAATTCTATTTTCGAAAAAATACCTCCTTTAGTGCTCAATCTTCCATTTGCTGACGACTTATCAATATTTGTTCGATGTAACGACTTCAGAACAGGCGAAACAGTCCTACAAGAAGTCACACTCAATAACTGGTCAAAAGAAAATGGCTTATCTTTTTCACCCATTAAAACTAAAGTAATGCATTTATGCAGTATTCGCTATTGTGCTCATCAGCTTAATATTATCTTGGATAATTAAATATTCAATTCTACATCATCCATCAAATATTTAGGCTTGATATTTAACGAAAAATTAAACTGGAGAATGCACATCAATCATCTGAAAATTGCATGTTCTCGACGATTAAACCTTCTCAGCAAGTTATCTCGCACAACATACGGTGCGGACAAAACACCACTTTTAAAGAATAAATCGTTTACTAATGAAATCTAAATGCGATTATGGCTTCCCAACTTATTCATCAGCTAAACAATCAGTACTTATACTATTAAACCCACTCAGCCCTAAGATTAGTTTTAGGCGCTCTTCGGTCGATACCTGTAAACAATCTATTTTATGAAGCGGAAGAATATCCTCCATACCTACACCAATCTTAATTACTCCTAAAATTCTACATTCATATTCATCATGTCCTCAAGTTCTCTATCTTCTGATATTACTCAACCGTATTCAAAACTATGCTCCATTATAAAGTCAAATCCATCCGACACGGTGAAATATGTACTTCATTATCTACCTTATACAGCAACAGTCTTTTCTCAATACCACGGGTTTCGCCTCATCTAATATCTTTTGACACCTCTCTCCTGAATCTATATTGCCCTACTTTTCAAATTACGTTCCTGCTTCGAAGAATAAAGAAATACAATCATTACGATATCGTATACACGTACGGTGCCAAACAAGATAACTTGCGGTTGTGCAGCCATATATCCAAATAATATTATTCGTTTCCCCGTTTTGCAAAACTTCAGCGTCTTGTCTACGGAGCCGTACGCAATTTCAATCGCTGTTAATTTTTTATTGTAATGCTATTATCTGCACCGATTACTTGAGCTCCGTTAGAAGTTTTCAAAACAGATTACCTCGCTAAAACCTTTGGCGAAATCCATCATAGTCAACAGAATTTTCCGGAAAAAATCTTCTTCTCTGGACTTCGGACATAACAATGTGTGATCCAACGATAGTGCAGATGCATCCGCAAAAGAATCTTCTCTAATATCGCATATTTCGGCTATACTAATTCCAGTAAAGGACTTACTTCACAGTATACGATCTAAATTGTCCGACAGAGCAAACGAAAGCTTCTCGAATCTGTAGTAATACATCTACTGGATAAAGTCGACCGTTTGTCACAATTCAGATAGAAGAAACGAAGTGGTCCTGTGCCGTGTACGCTCAGAGCACACATTGCTCACCCACAAAAAAAATTATTTACTAATAAAAAGTACTACATGAAATGTTCCTTTAACTATTCCTCACTCGATTCTAAAGATTATTAAGATTGTTTTCTTCACATATACACACGTTCACACATACACATTCAACAGAGCAAACGAAAGATTCTCGAATCTATAGTAATACATCTACTGGATAAAGTCGACCGTTTGTCACAATTCAGATAGAAGAAACGAAGTGGTCCTGTGCCGTGTACGCTCAGAGCACACATTGCTCACCCACAAAAAAAATTATTTACTAATAAAAAGTACTACATGAAATGTTCCTTTAACTATTCCTCACTCGATTCTAAAGATTATTAAGATTGTTTTCTTCACATATACACACGTTCACACATACACATATAAATTGTGTTTGTGTGGACTTTTCGTAGTTAATTTTACTGTGATTTGATATTAACTATGTCTTGCATTAACCTAAATATGAATAAATATACTGCTCAAGTCATGAGAAAATACATACCCTACGTGTGTATACAACTGTATGTGTGATAATTATTAAATACGTGAATCCAAATTTTTAATTTTTTTTTAATAACCCATAGTAGTAATCAAACATTAAAGTTGTGTTTTCAAAATATCTGGCTTTTACTCCAATTTTACAATGTATTTAATTAAATATAAACATATTTAGGATAATTTTTAGAAACCTATATACCCTACATGTTACGACGTTACGAATAATTTAAAAACGAATAGAATAAAATGTAATATTTAATATCAGTCACGATCATGGTACATGAACTTTTAATGCTAACAAAATTATTTATTTTCTGGTTGACGTGAAATGCCAAAAATTTTAAAAACAAATTATGTAGATTTCACCTAGAAGCAGCATATTGTACAATAAACACTTGTATAAAATTTATAATTTTGTGTCAAAATTGTAATAATGAACTGAACGGGTTAATTGTACATCGAGAAGTAAGTCAACTATCTGAAAAAGTTGATAAAGATCTTTTTTCGATATCATAGTTGCGTAAATTTCAGAATGATAGTTTTTAAGCTTAATTTTCAGTGCAATAATTTAAGGATTCAGGTTGCACAAATTAGTAAGTAAATGTACATTGACCGGAGAAATTAATATATACGAATCGTATAATTTTAATTCTATTCAATTCCTTCTTTAATAATACAAAAATATTTTGAAGAATGTATAAACAATAAAAAAGAAGTTAAAATCACTAAAAAATTTTTCTTTATGAAAAATCACAAAGCTTTTCAGTTGTTAGGTCATTATCAAGTGAATATTTAAAAAGATAAAACATATAAAATGACAAAATGTCAATTTAAGATTACAATTCACAAAAAATCAGCAAAATTTTATATATTTTTTTTAAATATTCACTTGATAATAGTCTAACAGCCGAAAATCTTTGTGATTTTTCATAAAGAACAAACTTTTAGTGAGTTTAACTTCTTTGTTATTTATTTTAAAAATATTTTAATTATTATATATATATATATATATATATATATATATATATATATATATATATATATATATATATATATGTACGTATACTTACTTTTTTTGGAAGATACGTAATGTTACGAAAGTCTTGGTTAACAGCTTGACCGCATCGGGTAACTGGTGAAAACGCGCTAACCGATAAGCTTAGACTTCAAGATAGAATAATAGCCAGTTTATATTTTAGGCGAGAAATATTTTATCGCTATAGCAACCGTCATTATAAAAACAAGACTAGTTAGGTTTACCACAGTGGGAGGAATAAAACAACGAGCGAATGAGATAAATTATTAATTATTATGAATTAAAACAGGACGCTTATTTTATATTTCATTGAAAAATAATAATTTTAATTCATTTTCAAATCTCGTATGGAGTAAATATAAATACCAGAAATTAATTAATCCGCTCTTAATTATGTATACACTATGTAACTCCTTATTATGTGAATGTAATATTGAATCAGCTTGATTCCCTATTTACAAATTTCCATCGCAATATAGCGGTTATAGTTAAAACCCGTATCTACAAGGGTTCGTCGAATTTTATTATGAAAATTAAGCGCAGAAACAATAATTCGGTTATTTTTTAGTTTCAGTGACTACTAATTGCTAATTGTTTTTAACTGATCTGATAATTATCTATACTTCCATATATTCACGATACTGCTACTTCGCTTTTTCTTACAACGTATAAAATAATTTTTTAAATGGTTGCTGTTAAATATCTGTAAGTAAAAATTAAATAAATGTAAATTGTTTTGTTCGAGGAATTCAGTATTTCAGACAGATAATAACTAGCGAGGGGCTGAATAAATCAACTAATAAAATCGATCAATAATGAAAACACCTCAATCAAGAAACCAAGATGAATCTTATATATAATTATATACTATCAACATTTTTATCAAAGATTCATGAGCTATGCTTCATCCATTAAACCAGCTCCAATAAAAACTGTTGACCAAAATTGTCGGCAAACTGTGGGAAAGAATTTCAAGGAGAGAAAAAAAACCCCAATCAAGTTTCAATGCCATATTGTAACAAAATACCACTTATTCCTAACGTTAATCCAGTTGGATTGTTATCACATCATATGCCAGATGGAACTGAAAGACCAATTGAATTTGCTTCGCAATCATTAACAAATGCCAATAAATCATACAGCTAACTAGATAAAGATTTGAAAACCGATTCAACAAATCTTTAAACTAGAAAAAAGTTACCAGTTATAAAATAACTTCAAGCAAGGTCCGCTATGCTGTATTCTTTTTCTCAATTCTATTATGAAATTGAATACAAACTATCAGAAAATAATTAAAATGCAGATCAACTATCACGCTTTCAACTAGGTGTCGTCCCATATCACATCCTCGCTGTGCCCCTGTAAAGCTTTTAGGCGGCTCAGAATACGGACATCTGTTAGCGAAATTGTAAATAAACCTCTCGTTATACTGGGTACAATGGAGCGATTTAAAATTCATAACCGAAACAGCCATTTTTGGACTATCCTGAAGAACAATAAGCATTTCCAAATAACACAAATCAATGTAGAAGGTTTAACTCGGACAAAGAAGGAAATTTTAGAAAAACTTGCCGCAGACGAGAAGGTAATTAATAGTCATTTTCATTTCATTCAGGGCGTTGGAAGCAGGACACGAACCCTGATCTGTACTTTATTACTACTGACTAAGATGTTAGACCTGTACTTCAAATTTCACGCAAAATTTACTGAAAGTTTACAAGGAGCCAGCACAGATTGGCACTTAGGTTTCAAGTTACTATAAATAGAATCGAGGAAAAAAACCTCGCTGGAATTATCTACAACTACTACCGTGTCACAAAATTGGTTATAAGTATGGCCGAAAAACATATTACAAGAGGTTTTCATAAAACATATCAGGATAGAACGACACTTGTGAAAACTTATACCAAAAATATAAAGAGACTGAAGACACCGAAATATCAAACAAACTTGTGAACTTATTAAACGAAAGCATATGTATAACAAATGGATAAAACTTATGGAAAAATTTGATTTCCGTATTTCAAGCAGGGAAGCTTGAATCCTCTTGCGAAAACTATGCGGAGAAAATGCTGTAAACAAACCAATGGCAGAAGTCAGCCCAAACGAAATCGCCAAACAAATCATAAAGACCTTAAACGCCTTTAATGTAGAAAGGAAATTCAGCAAAGAAATAATAAGCAAAAGAATTGCTCTTCCAGAACGACTGAGAAGTGACCAATATATGCAACTACGATAAATGAAGAACTAGAAGCAGCGATTAAAAACCTTAAAACAGATAAAGCCTCTATCCGGAGTTTGTAAAAAAACTTTGAAAAAAATCCAAAAAATTGGATACACAAGTTCTTTAACAATATTCTATCAACTACAAAAATTCTCCAGCTTTTTAAGGATTCCAAAATAATAGCTATATTAAAGCAGGGAAAGGATCGTTCGAAAGCAGAAAATTATCGACCAATTTCGTCATCTACAAAACCTTTAAGAAAATAATAGACAATCCAATAAAACATCCTATTGAAGACATCATTCCTACTGAACAAGCAGGATTTCGTAATTCAAGAAGCTGTGTAGATCAGATTACTATCCCGACAACATACATCGAACCCAGTTATCAACTTAATGAGAAAACTTTTCTTTGATCTCTCTTCAGCCTACGACATCGTATAGTGGATAAATCTACTGACTAAGACACTCGAAATAATTCTTTACAAGACCTTAAATACGCTGTTTAACGAAATGATAAGTAATCGCGAATTTGCTGTCAGCATAGGCGGAAAGGTTAGCCAATTTAACAACGGACTACCCCCAGGCCTCTGTGCTTTCTCCGTTACTGTGTAATCTATACACTTCGGACTTACTAATAACTAAATTGAGAAAGTTTATATACGCAAACTAACCAGAATAATATAATGTAAATAACAGAAAATTGAAATCTAGATGAACAAAATCCTATTCGAGACCTATGCAACGAACTACCAGGTTTTGATCCACCGAGAAAATTGTAGTCCAGACTTAACCGCATCAGGACGGAACATGGGAGACATGGAACGTTGGATGACGGACCATGCGACTGAGGGGTAGACACTTACTGATAAAATGTCGAATGAACGAAGTGTTTTATGATATACTAAGATGGTAGCCTAAGGTATTTCGATCTGTTTGCATCAGGATCTCGTTTAAACGTTTTGCTAAGATATTGGTCGAAGTCATCAACTTTTTACTTACCGGTTTTTGTCCATTATTTAAAGTTTCATACTTGGTAATAGCAACTTTTTCATTTTAGCCCATAAAAATTTTCTGTTTTCATTCAGTGACTGCGGTTGATAATCGAGCAAATCATTTTTATAGTCGTTAGTTTCTTTTTTTGTAGTTTACTTTACAGTTGATTGTGTAACTTCTCGAGAGATGGATAACAGTGCGTTGTCATTTTTTTCTAACAGACCGCGTTTCTTGTATCAGTTTAATTATTTTTATCGGAACGTAGTTTCTCTCGACTTTTTTTTTACCTGTGTGAGTGGAACGTCCTATGTGAGAACTCTGTACCGCCAGGTCTATTCATTTTCGCACAACTTATTATTCAGATTTATGTTACTTTCAACCAGGCTTGAGAAAGCATTCCAGCCTGTGTATCTGTTATCGAGATGTCTTTGTGTTTAGGATAGTTTAACGTTAAAATCCAATATGATCAACACCAGAATGCGATCAGAAGAGATTAATTACAGTTTTGCATAATTTATTTTTTATACTGATGTAGTCCTCATATTACAAAAAAGTCTAATGTATCGTGTAATCTAATGGTTAGGTCAATATGCTGTAGACATTGGAGTGAGAACGCTGAGACAGTTATTAAAGAACACGAAGAAGTTTTCGTCATATTTCATTAGTTATTCTTGATCCTCCAACTTAGAGGGCTTAGTAGTCACCGCCGCATATGAATGTATTTCCGAGCTGTCTGAACGTAGTATTATTAAGTTATATTTGTGGTATGCAAAATATAGGATAACAATAAATTACTGCTACAGTGAGGTCTTCTCGATCTGTCCCAACGATGACTGCAATAATATACGAATTTTTTACTATCACCATGGTGAGCTGGTTAATCAGGATGATACACTGTATACAGAATATCAGATGTGTTGTAATAATCAGAACGATGTCGACCGTATTATTATTTATAAAAAAAACTTCAAATCATTTTTCTTTCTTGGAATACCGTTCGCCATTTCATAACATTATCAAGAATTTATGGTAGTAATTTATCAATGATTTTTATTAAGAGCTCTATTAACGGTTTTATTATGGTTTTAAATTTATTTGAAAAGTAACTCAACATTACAGAGATATTTTCTTCTTTGTTATGATTATGATTGTTAATATTTTCTGTATGTTTTTAGTAAAGGTCATTCCTGTACTGAAAATATTAAATATTGTGACAGTTGTTTATATTGGTTTAGAACCTATATTTATGACTTGCAATATTAATTAATACGAAAATGAGAGTATAATCACTACAATTAAATATATAAAATGTAAAAGTATTTATGGCTCTAAAGGCTTGTTACCATTTCTTTATAAATTACATGAAAAAGAATTAAACCAAAAAATGACAGACTATCAGCGCGGTTTCAGGAATCACTATAGCACCCTCAAGTAGACACATAGAATAGTTGACATAAAAAAAAAACTTTCGTAGCCAAAAAATATTCTTTTACCCTATTTATGATATACAATGATTTCAGGGTTAACTTTTGTGAAATATCGTAGGGGCACTCTGCTATCTACATCCGTAATGATGATAATAAATAATTATGTTCATATAACAACTGTTCAAGTAAGAATTAGAATTACATCTGGAAGACATTTGCATCGATTTCAAAACCACAACAATTCAAGATAATGTTCTATAGAATGGTGTGTAGTTCAGACAACTGAAAGGATACAATTTAAATTATTTATTTCGTATAACAGATATGTTCTATCATAACTTACTTATATAATAAAACATTAGAGTCTTCAATAGTCGATAAATTAAACTGCAGGCATTTTACAAGAAAAATAAAATTCATTTATAAGTAAACAAACGTCGTACTGAACTCCTTTCTAATTCAAAAATTAAAAACCAATTGTTGCGTTCCTTGGAAATTTCATCTGTAAATATATACGTTTTTTATAAAGATAAAAAAATATTTATTACCACCATTATTATTGATTATATTACGATATTTGTTTATTTTTTATACATTATTATTAAAATTTCCGTTTTTTTTTCTTATGCATTCTTTTTTGTATTTGTATTGGATGTGTTAGACGTTTTCAAATATTTAATCACTTAAATTATTGTCAACAGGATTATAAGTAATTGATGGGAATAAGATTTAAATTGCTGTTGACAAGTTGACATGATCAGAAATTCTGTGGGAAGCCGCGAATGAATCAGTGATGTATGAATTTTTCATTTCGTTTTAATTGTGAAAAATGAATTACAACGCTTCTATGAATAAAAGACGTATGTGTCATTTATTTATTAAAATTAATGTTTAATTTATATTACAAAGTTCACTAAAAATATATATATACGGGATATGTGTAATGTTGCTGTTTTGTATAATGTAAATGTTTCTTTTTTCGAAATTTGTTGATTTTTAAATTATTTTTAACTTTAATATTTTGAAAATTGTATCTATCAGTTCATGTGAATGCTTATATATTTGAAACATGCCATAGGTTATAAAAGTAATTAAATGAATTACGTAAATGTTATATTCCAATTGAAATATTTAAGTTCATATAATCGTTGCTTGACTTTTTAGCCCCTACAGTGGGAAGAAAATTAACTCGACGGCCTTTAGAAACTCCTGGATTAGAATCTACTAAACAAAATCAGTTTAATTATAACCAGCCATATTCGGAAGAAATTGCCAGCAATCCGAACGAGCAATATCTGTATAATACCTACCAGTCGGTTAATCAAAATATTCAGCATGTACCTGGTAAAATTATTAATTACTATAAAGTTGTTCTCATTTTAAACAAGATAATTGAGTACATATTTCTAAATATTAAAAATATATTTTTAGTAACCGGTTATATGATTCACATTTTACATTATTTTCTTTATCATAATTTCCATTTATGAAAATTGGTATAAAAATAATTATAATAATAAAGTAAGGTATATGTTTCTTTCGAAACTTAAATATTTAGACGTAAATTGTATAAATTATGTAGCTTCGTATATTAAAATCTTTTGTTGATATTTTATATTCGAATTTGTGTTTTAGAAATACGTTATTTTTTTACATATAAAATTGTGTTATATGTTCTGAAATAAATGACGTTGTTATGTATGTTCGATATAATTACATAATCCATTTTGTTAAGCAAATATAATGTATTAAGACTAAACCATCGACGATTTTGCTCTTCAGTTGTGAAATTTTATTGAAATTTGGTTAATATTACTGATTTTGTGATGTTTTAAGCAACAACAATTTTTATCTGTTATAAACTCTTTGTTAAAAATTTTATTATCCATTTTTTTGTTTAGAAATTTCCACAACTAAATTACATATTCAAGTGTGTGTAACGTTATATGTTTAAATTCATTTTATATTTGATTTTCGTTTACTTTAAATTTTCCAACATTCGTATCATATGACAATTTCACGCGTACCACCCACTTATCGTTGATGTTTTTAAAAGAATTTAAATTTTTTGCAAAAACATTTTTTAGAACAGATGTAAAGGTATATAATCGTTATTGTGATTATGTACCTATCCCATATCGTGAAACTGGCCTAGAAGAACGTTAGGAAAATATTCATGATAAATAAAAAGAAACGATTGTTAAATTAATATATTTTTAAATATAAAATAAAAGGATAATAAACACCAGTAAAATAATAATATTAATGAAAATATTTAATACAAAAAAAAATCAAGAAACGATTAGGTTATGTACTGCATGAAATAACCCTTATCTAAAGGAACTTCAAGCATTTAATTATTACTTTCTTATGATATATATGACAACGCAATGGTATTCTTTTTCCCCGTTCTTTCATTGCAAAATGGATCAGTCGGAGAGTGATCTATTTTATCCTACCTTCAATAGATAACTGCCAAGAAAAATTATTTCTACGTCTCTCGCGAGACAAAAATTATATAATATCTGAAATCTAGCTTGGAATTAGATGGCGACCATCTGTTAGCAAAGAGAATATGCTGACTAAATTACAAAATTGAAATGGCGACCCCTCGTCCAAATTTCAACTGATTTAAATTATTCCATTTTCTCTGTACAATTTATACGCATTTTGTATCAATACATCCAATATTTGTGCAATTATTAGAAAATAAAACTTTTCTTCGATTTTATTGAGGGAAATATTCTGACCGCTCATTAATCTGGATTTCTGTTAAAATCATGAATCCCCTTGGTTTTTTCTTCATATTTGTTTTAAGTTATCGGTTTATTATTTTCGAACCTGTATATTTCGATCTTTTAAATCAGCTAACAATTGGAGAAAAATTTAAATTCAAAAAACTAGTTGTGTGTAAATGACAATCCCATAACTGAGTTGTAAATAATTCGAATATTTTTGAGGCAAAGTACTTACTCCTTGATATGACTTTAGCCACGACAACTAAACCACTACTTGATCTACCACGCCAAAATTTAAATTCGTACTGGATTTGGTTCGTGTCATGATGACCAAAATAAGGAACTATACTTTCTTATACGTACATGGCGTAAAATTGATACATCTTTCGTTTATTATATTTAGTAGTAATCATTGCTGCAAACATGAAGATTTGGCATTATAATTCTAAAATGATCTCTTGATACTGATTCAGTAATAAGTTTGAACAATTTTCCCAATACATTTCTACTTCCATGTACTCAATGACCAATAGTATTGCTATGAAACACTTCATTTCATTTTTACTGTATTACCCTAATAAAATCGTTTTTGTTCCATATTGATTAGTTAAATGTAACCACGAGTCTGATGATATAATCGTTCAAAAGCCATTTGATTTTTCATTATTTGGTACAGTCAATATTAATTCGGCGGTAATTGTTTTTTTTTTTCATAGGTTCGATTTTTCTCTTTTCCCACCTGTGACTTCCTTTTGAATATTTTTGGAGATGCTGATCAGACCTTTATTTTTTATTTTTACTGTTTTTGCTATAACTGGGATTGCAAATTAATTGATAAATGAACAAGTAGAAGGTTTAAGTTTGAAAGATGATTTTTGTTGTACTGATTTAACATCAGAACGATTAAATCTGGTCAGTAAGCTGGTGCATTCATTTGACTCGATGATGATCAATTGTTATAATTAGTTTCCTCCCCCTATTGGTTACTATAAAGTTTCATCTCTTGAAATAGCATCATCGTTACCTTCCAATAGGTTCATGTAACGGGACTATTTTGTTAGTAAGCATAAGGGTACGACAAAGTACTTTTTTAAATATCCTAATAAATCTCAGTATTCACAATACCGGTATCTGCACCGGTTATTTTGTTTATAAAAGGTTCAATTTTTACCTGAGTTTTATTGTTTACCATTTAATCCTGATGATGCTATAGCCAGCGAAACTAGTCGTATTAAAATATAATTGTGACACTAAAAAATAGCGTTGTGTCGCTTTTTATTTTCTGTACGCTCCGCTCTTTTCGCTGCGCGCTCTAAAATGAGAGGAGCGGAGCTGTTGTGAGAATTCTGCAAAAAACTATAATTGCAATGCAACTGGAAGATTAAACCCTCGAAATTTCGTCTTTTCCCAAAGTTTGCTATCCAAAATGTAAATATACCTTTTTTTGAAAATGACATTCTAAAAACTCGTTTTTTGTATAAAATTTTTTCCGACAATGCAAAATGTTTGCTAAATTTTTGTAAAGAAAAAGATTATGTGATGTGCTTGTGTGTTACACTCGCACTGTACAGTATCATAATATATTTGTGCACTGGAAGCTGTGCTCATTTGCTCAAAGAGTCAAAAATGAGCTGATCGTTCAAAATAAAAAAGCGTGAGTGCTCCGCTCCCTTAAAATATCGGGCACATTTGTGCGGCTCGCTCCAGAGTGTCACAACTGCAATTATAAAGAGTATTTTTGTTTTATTTTAATTATATTTTCTCTAATTTTTTTCTATTTAGGTAATGGGATCAAAAAAGTAGTAAACCATATAACAGAATAATAATTATTATTATTTATCAATAAAAAAAAAATTGCCTTATTCGGGATAGCTTACATTGTAGTGTCATTATGTTTTATGCTTATTTTATCCATTTATTGCTGATGTCCTACGTCATGACGACAAAAAATAATTTCATGAATAGATGTTATCTTCAAGAAGCGAAAACAGTTTGTAATTTGTAAAAAGTGCGTACTTATTAATATATGAAGCTAGTCATCAGTTGACATGATATGTACGTGATTCTGACTGCAGAGAGTATAGAAACGATGCGCTACATAATATCAAAATCTATATAGCACGGTCACAAGACATTTAGAGCACAGTATGCTTTCAAAAACATTTATTAAGTGGAATAGTTAATTAGTAGCTAAACATTTGGAGTGTAAAAAATCGTCTTAAGGTACGTTTTGCTCGGGACGACTGTTACGATAATCGTTGACCCCCCTATTGCTTTGTGTTTCTTATGGCGCCGTTTTGCTTCGAACGACTACGACTTCGATCGTTAACGACTATCGTACGGCTTGAATAGTCGGTCAACAGACTGGTGAATATAATCGTTAGTCGTTAACGATTATTTGTTTTGTGAACACGTGTTGCGCTGTTTATGTTATGGCTCCTTCACTTTCCGATGCAGACGATGATGTCCTTGTTGAGGAAGTGGCAAATCATCCTTCACTGTGGCAGCTGTCACATGTGTCATACAAAAATCAAAGGATCAAGGATAATATATGGGCTGAGATTGCCACAAAACTTGGAAAACCTAGTAAGATATTTCCAAATTTCTCAACAGAAAGACGAAAGAATTCCGAGAATTTTTGATCATCTTCGCGCAGATGATTTTTTATAAACTTTTGATATAACCCTTCTTCAGTTTTCATTACGAATATAGGGTGCACTTTGTTCCTCTTCATGCTATACATGTGGAGTAATAGTTCATCTCTTCCATTTCCTCAATCAAAAGGTGTCCAATCATTTTTCTTTTACGTCGACTCAACACTAAACTCATTATTGACAACTACACAGGTACGCAAATGACAGCCGCGAGTGAGAAGCACCGAAAAATATGCGTACTATGAAAAATCAACAGGTCGTACGGTACGACAAAACGTTCCGAGCAAAATGGTCACCAACGATTATCGTTCAACGATTAATCGTAGGACGATTGTCGTTCAACGTTAATCGTAACAGTCGTCCCGAGCAAAACGTACCTTTAGAAAGACGTTAGCAATAAATGGGTTTTGTAAGATTTAGTTTAATCTTTGTTACTTTTGATGACGTATTCGTGAAATTTTAATTTAACAATCATGCGCGTGTTTAACTATTTTTAATATATATATATATTTTAAATTATAGATATATTGTAATTTATTTACATTTTTAATTTCATGTCTTTGCTATATACGTGGCATTTAATAAATATCCTTATTCAGGAGGACATCCTCAACAGACTGACTATGTGAGGGCAGCTCCTACATTTGCACCACCACACGGTCCATCGACAGGTTTTTCAATGCCTATTCAGCATGAATTTTTATCTAATCCAGTTTTGACGAATGCGGCTATGCAATACGGTCAAGCATTAATGGGATCCGGTACACAAATTGTAAATAAAGAAATAGAAAAATATGTGCCTGTTTCTAGACTGAAATATTATTTCGCCGTCGATACTTCCTACGTCGGTCGGAAATTGTCTATTATTCTTTTCCCGTTTCTTCATACGGTAAGTTCAAAAAAAAAAAAAAAAAAAAATCGATAGAAATAATTTTTATGATTGCATTATTTAACCCTTTCAGTCACGATGTCCTCTATACGTATGAAAATTTAATGCTAACAAAATTGATTATTTTCTGGTTGACGTGAAATATCTTGGAAAATTATGTACAGGTCACCTAAGAAGCAGTATTGTATAGGGTGACCCAGAGAAAATGGACGGTTTTATTGTTTTTTGAATAACTCAAAAATTACGTGACCAAAATTTTTGAATGAAATTTTATTTAAAAATAGGAAAACAATAAATTAGCTTATAATTATTTCTGAAACACAATATCGTTCAGATGACTGCCATTTGCAATTCATTCAGTTTTTACAAAATTTTCGAAGACTTTCGAGCATAGGTCTCTGAATTTTTGAAATTTCTTCAGAAATCCGAGTTTTCAGGTCTTCCAGATCTCGTGGACTAAACGCGGTTCTTAAGGTATCCCCCATAAAAAAAAAACCTTGTAACTTTGAATTGTTTTCGAAATTCTAGAGTGTCGTGATCGATTCACACTCGAAAATAACGTTCCACGCAAAACGCGTGCTCCTCTTTATAGGATGCCATGATAATTGAAACCGGACAAAAACGAATCTCTCGTGTGTATACTAAACGCGAAACATGCAGTTTGCGTTGTAATAGGGTCACATAATACGCACCCGTATTAAATTTATAATTTTGTGTCAAAATTTTATATGTATGAATAAAAGGTTGAGATATTTTTCTATTCTAAATGTGAAACTTTTTTTTGTAAAAGTGTATGTTTTAAATTGCGTTCTTATACATACACTTTAATAATAACATTGAAAAATTTTAAGACGGACAATATTTTATACTTCTTTCCCCGAATTGACCACCTTGTGAAATATCTTCATGATGGGTGCTTATTCCTCTTTTTTTCACTCCAGTATTTCTTCATTGCTACAGTTCTTCCTTTCGTCAGTCTATTTGGTACTTTCTTCTTCACTTTTTCTTCAAAGCTATGGTGTTAACTTTGCTTCTGAACCTGCTCCTATTCATAATGTCTTCTTACGTGAGATCTTTCTTAACTTCCCGGAACCAGGAAATTTGGGTTCTAAGGGTTTTATCAAAATATTCGAAAATTCTTCTTGTTTAGCGTTCCGTCTCCATTTTTTTTTAAGTGACCATAATAGCTTAATCTTCTTTTTTTCATTGTGATTATAATATCTTCGATATGTCCGTATATTTCCTCATTACTCCTTTTTTTCCAACGTTTCCTGATCACATAGAATTTTGCGTACTATTTTCCTTTCCTTCATTTTGATTTGTTCCAGCTCTTTACTTACATTCCTTGCTAAACATTCGGACGCATATATAGTCCTTCCGGTTTAATCACCGCATTATAATGCCTCAATTGTGATTTTATGGACATCGATTTTTTTATTATATGTTTTATGTTAATTGGAATTCTAATTCCATTTTTCTCGTTCTTTCTTGATTAGCTGTTTTATTTAACGCGTTAAATTTCTTATGCTATTATATATTTTCTTCCTATATTTCTTATTATGATTATTGTTTAACATTTTTAAAGCCAACTTACTTTTCTCAGCAACTTCTTAAAAAAATATATATTAATTCGTGAAAGTCATTAATAAGGATTTATTTTACAACATATGAGAGTACTTTTTTTTTTTTGTATCTGATGGCTTGTAATTTTTACAATTGAGGACAGGATTGGTCGATAAAGTATAATCAAAGTGAGGAACCTGTTCAACCACGATACGAAATTAATGCTCCGGATTTATATATACCTTCGATGGCTTTTTTGACGTAAGTGCATTTGTTTCATCCGCTAGTTAACTTTAATTTACTATTTTAATAAATTATTTTGATAAAATAACGTTATAAAATTTACACAAATATAAGCGTTACTGATTACGCGAATATTTTAATATGATTTTACGCTTCTAGGTACGTACTTATAGCGGGACTAATTTTAGGAACCCACGATAAATTTAGTCCAGAGAAATTAGGTATACAGGCAAGCTCAGCATTAGCATGGAGCTTTTTAGAAATTATTGTTCAAATAATAACGTTGTACATTACCAATGTTAATACGAATATAAAGACGTTTGATTTACTCGCGTACTCCAGTTATAAATACATAGGGTAAGTTTTCCTACATGAAGTATAAATAACATTATGATTGTTTTTTAATGTAATAAATGTTTGTTTCAAATAGTTATATAAAATTTTATATTTACTCTTAAAAATGACTGTTGGTCTCAAGTTGAGGCTCAAAAATTACGCGGTAAAATAAATTTAAGCGATAAAGATCGTACGAGTTGTTTTTAATATGTTCTGCTTATTCGTTAATTTTAAGTGTAAACTAGATTTAAATTATTTTAAACTTATTTATTGATAAACCACCGTATTTATGATGGTTTTTGCATAATGCACGTTATATATAAAATAACAATCGGCTATAGAACAATTTAAAGTTTGAGTGAATAATATATGTTATAAATAAAAAGGTTCGTCATTAGATATATGCTATTGAAGTTATAAATCGTAATAAGTTGATCAAAATTAAGAAGGGCTAATTTTGATGCTGATGAGCATTATGAACAGTTTTTTTTTTCATTGTACCGGCACCAAAGCACCATAAACAATGGTGATGAATAAAGTAATAAAAATGTGATTAATGTCCCAGTGAGACAATTAGATTCTTTACTAAAGTTCGAACACTAAATTATTGAGTTATTTGAGTAACATAACCATACATAAGTTTATTATTCAACTATTAATCGATATTCCGAATTATTTAAAATCGTTTACTCCTGCGATTTGAACTATGTTCTTTTCAAATTATTGGAAGAGCATTCCTGCATCATCTTCTCTTTTTTAAACGTCTTATAGGACTGTCAGGAAGTGTAATTATATTCTGCGGACATGTGGGTTAATATTAAATTGCAATTACTTTATGTACTGGTTTATATAAACTTCAACATGGTATATTTAGGTCATTTTAGATATTTTGGTGCAAATTGTAGATGATGCGAAGTATTTTCGATTGTTATCGCTGTATTCCCAATATATTGCTTTTACATGCAGTTCCATATAATTCGATTCAATATTTCCAGATTAGTTAAATACATTTTTCTTTTGAAAGCTAAGTTTAAAACAGATTTCCTTCCTAGAAGAGGATACAGAAATCTGGTTCACGAAATCATAGTTTCCCTTGTTTGAACCACATGAAATCGCCATGTTAGCTGTCGGTTAATATACATTTCGAGATAACTTACACAGTTCGCTTGCTGAATTTCATTGGCATGGATACATATCGGAGGACATGTTACTTGTCTGTTAATAAAGGTGGTATGTTGGCATTTAGATAGATTAAATGTTATACGCCATTTATGTGCCACTTTACGATTCGAACAGCCGTACCAGCATATTCTGGAATTGAATTAGCAGCTAGTATATCTATATCATCAGCAAATGTTGCTAATATTGTTTGATTCGAGATATGTATATCCGCAGTATAGATGTTATATAACACTAGACCAAGCAAACTACCTTGTGGTACTGAAGCTAAAACTATGTCCTTGGGAAAATACATTATTTATTCTAACAAATGTTCTGCCAGTTTAAAGATCTGGAGTTAAAAATTGGGTTAGTTTACAGTCAAAAGTAACGACATAGTTACATAACCTATATTCATTGTAAATCTTTATTCTTTGATAATAAATTTTCGAATATTTTATACATTATTTTAATAAAGAATATCATTTCAGGATTATAATTGCAATGTTAAGTAAGTTGTTTTTTGGTCAAATGGGATATATTGCGACTTTAATTTATATCTGTGGATCATTAGCGTTTTTCTTGGTTAGTATATGATTTATACATTTACTTAAACGTTGATATTTATATGTACTTATCAAACAGCAGGTCAATTTTAATTTTCCACTACGTTTTAGTTTTTGTAATTATGAAAAAATAGTATATTATGTTACGTGCGCACCAGTTAATGATTAGCGTTAATAATTGTTCAGATACGATCAAAACGTTAGATCGTAGTTTGACTTATAGTGTAATTTATCAAAAATATAATTTTGAAACCACTAGTTCGATTTGAATAATTAGTCACACACGCACACGATATATTGTTATAATTCTTGTTTGTCTTTTCTTAAAAATCGTTCAAAAGTTAACATTTTATCTAATTATTATTAGAACATCGCCGAGGTATGATTTTTGCAATGTTCTTCTGTATCTATTGGATTTTTCGTTTATTTCGTGCTGAGTGGAGCAGTGTGACCGTGTCAGGCATATGCGACATATTCAATAAGTAATTTTATACGTGTTTTACGTCAGGTGACATAATTACTTTCAAGAGAAATGTTTGTTAATTTACCTTGTACGTGCACTTCTATGTTCATTCGTTAATAACCGTTATTATACGTAACTCAGTAATACTTTCATAACTGTAAACTTTCGGAATATATTATAATTGTGAGTATTTAATATTTAGATGAGAACGTTGCAGTTACTGGTATTTTCCGAGCCTATTCAATCGCAACCAGATATGTACGGAATGCCACAACCACCGTCTATTTATAATCAAACTGGTATTAAAAGAAGACGGTATTTTATATTATTCGTATCCTTAAGTCAACCATTTTTAATATGGTGGTTATCTTCTAACGTTTTCTAATGTCTTTTTCATACTATATTTTCTTTTATATTTCAATATTTTTTTCTTCCAAATTATCAAATATATTATTTCGTTGTATCTACTCTAATTTAAAAAAAAAAACAGAAACAAACCAAAGACGATCTTATGTTTATTTTGTGCATGTTCCAGTATTAAAAACGTATAAATAAGTACACTTATCTATTTAAAATTAGTAATGATGTAATTAATGTAAAACAAGATTATAGAGTCGCATTTTGTACTTTCACAATCTGGAATATGACTGTTGAAATTAATGATCATATATGTATTGTGTAAAAGAATTAAAGAATGTGGTTGGTAAAATTGAAATGAATTATGATTATTGATGGTGTGTATAATTATTACTGGCGAATATTTAGTTACCTAATAAAATAATAATTTTCAAGACTATACACGATCTGTGAAATATCTCTTCTTAACGTTAATTTAAAGATATCGTAATTTTTTTAAGTGTCCCATTTTAAATATATATAACATTCGACCTGATCAATTTTTTTTCATTACTGTATAAACTACAAAGCAGTTTTACTTTCATGTACGTTGTATTCACTACTGTCAAAACCTCGCATGTTCATTAAATAGAGAGTACAATGTTCAAAGTATACCATCTTAAGTATTATTACAATTTTGAACGGGCTATTGGCATAGACGCTTTTATTTTTTGTTTAATACATATATGGTTTTGTTCATTAATGTTTTTGGTTTATATAGTGTTAGATAATAAATCTTGTAATGCATACGATTGGGATTAGTTGTGTTAAGATTAATGTTCGACATTATTTTATTTAATCGTATGTGTGCATTTCAATTTATTTTTCTTAACTATTTTTTAAGTGTTTAGTTATTGCTAATTAACCAAAGATGGATCTAGCAAAACACATTAAGCCGTTAACCAACGAAGTAGATTAGCCAATTTGGAAGAGAAAAATACTCGATTTATTGGATGACCAAGAGGGTGCGTTAGATGTCATTGACAAGAAGTTAGAGAAGACAATTCCTTTAAAAGATGATCAAAGGAAAAAGAAAATGTGTGATCTGTATCGAAAAGGTAATAGTTACGTTAAGACTATGATCACTAGTACAATTTCTGATATTGTATATCAGTCAGTTATGTACAAAGTTTTACTGCCCATCATGCTTGAGAAACATTAAAATTGCAGCTCGAAGATACATCCAGAGATCAGTTATTTAAGGTTTGTGCGAACTTTTTCGCATTTAATTGGACGTTGGGTGATGATGTTTTTGTTGTTCTAACGTGGTCCATAGATGGTCAAATTCGAAGAGGAGAACAAATGGTAAAGAATTTAATAACATAGATAATTCCCCAGAAAGAAGAGATTATGCAACAATTAACAGCCTGGAACACAGGGGGGGCAGTGAACGAGATTAGAGAACAATTATCAGTCTATTATGTTATGTACAAATATAACAAGAACACAAAACATACAAGAAAGCTAGAAAGGGTGCAAATGGAGATGAGCGATATCGTATTTATATTCTGAAAAAGTGTTATTTTATCAAAAGATGTCAAGTTTCACAACATACTTCAGGACTGAGAAGATAAAATAAAAATACTTTTTTCAAGTACTTAATCTGAAGACAAAACTGATAATGAAGAAGAGATTGTTTAAAAAGAATTAAGTACAAAGATGATAAAAAAGGGTGAGAATCAAACTCACAATAATGGACTCTTGTGTGGCAGAAGTACACTTCAAGCTCGAAAATATTATGAAGATTTTATTATTATAAAGGCAGATCAATAATTTCCTGAAACGTATGAAGCTGCAATACAAAGGGAAACAATATAGCTTTGAACAACGCGATGAATAGTAAAATTGCTTCATTAAAAGAATGTTCCATATGTTGCTGATGTGATAAAACAGGAAGCAATAAAACATGCAACGAAGTTACATGATCACCCTAACTGGACAGCAGTCAGTTTACTGGATAACTCATCAGAGCTGCGAAGATTGCAGCAGGGTCAAAGAATTGAACTTGATCAACTAAATCCAATTTGTACATTCTAAGCCAGCTTCAATGGAAGGGGTCCCGCTCAAATAACTGCAGATATCATACTCACTATTGATAGGTATAGTGGAAAAAAAATTAAAATAAAATAAATCGTGGGAATTAGTTGAACTATCTGTAGGAGCAAATGCACTTCCATGCAAATGGTTTTATAGAGTAAAATCAAATACCTGAAAGTATAGATTCGTAGCAAAAGGTTGTGGCCAGCAAAAAGGAATTAATTATAATAAAACGTTTAGTCAAGTTGCAAAATTGCAAACTATTCGTTTATACTAGCTGTCAGTGTTACATAGAGAATGCACTTATGATCCACAGTCTTTCTTTATGAGGGACGGAACCCCATCTTTATAAAATAATCTGATAGTTACAATAATGACTCTGGTAAGTCTGCAAGCTTAAAAAAAGTCGTTATGGCTAAAGTAGTCACCATGATGTTGGAATAAATGTATTATGGAATTACTTAAATCATTAGAATTTAGATACAGTGTTTTTTTTTTGCCAGCGAAGAAGTTTCATATTCGAGAGAAAAATGGTGCAAAAATTGTTTTAGCAATATATGTAAATGATGGCTTCGTCGTAGCTACAGATCAAAAGAACCTTGGTGAATTTTTATCAGAGTAAAATTCAAGATTATCTCAAAAGATGCCTCATACTTTTTGGGATTTTGATATACACAGAATAATAGCGACATTAAAATTAGCAAGAAATCTTGTGCCCAGAAAACACTCGAACGCTTCAATTTTGTTGATTGTAAACCTGTTTCTGCTCCAATTCTTTTAAAATCTGAAAACTCAATTTCAGGGAAAGGCAATTTTTCTTACAAACAGGCTACACTAATATACCTAATGTTGGGTTTAAGGCACCAGACTTAGCCTATAGTGTGGTTTTCTAATGACTCTTCAGAAAACATTACAAGACTCAAAAAGGTGCTTCTTTACCGTGCTGGTATCATTAACATGGGAATTGTTTTTAATTATAGGGGAATTGTTTCTGATCGCAGTGCAAAAAAGGAAGTCTTTGAATGTTACAGCGACGTTGATTTTGGAGGATGTTCTATGACTGGTCGTTCACTCCAATTGTTTTATATTTCCTGGATGAGTCATCGAGAATTAGTTACAGACTTAACAACTGAGACAGAATTGGTTGCTGCTGCGAAGCAACAAAGAAGAAAATTTGGCTAGTCGACTACTTAATGAAATCACTTACTTAAGAGGAATATTTGTTCTACAAATTGATAATGCAGCAGCTGTTCGTTTAGCTTAGAATCTTGAAAACCATCGAAGAACTAAACACAACCAAAGTAAGCAGTTCTTCATTACAGAAGACGTTGATGATGGTAGATTGTAGTACGTTATGACAAAGCCACTGGAACATACACTGTTCTACAGTTCTTTGTAGCAAAAGAGACTTTTATAAGTAGTTCCTTTTTTTATTTTTGTATACATGTATATATATATATATATATATATATATATATATATATATATATATATATATATATATGCACTGACATAAACAAACCAAACTGTTAAAAGTATTTAAAAAAAAAAAATAAAAAACATAATAATCAATAGTGTTTAGTGTAATTTTTGAAATATAGGCGTTGTTATAATTTGTTTATTTCTTTAAGTTGGTTTTGTGTTGTTTACGTATTTTTCTTTCAGGAGTAAAATGTTAAACTACAAGTTATATTCTTTAATGTAATTGAATACTTCGGTTTAATGAATTACCAACACAATAATTGAATGCTTGAAAAAGTTAATCGCAATAAAAATGATACATTTCGTTTTTCACTGAGGCTGATGATATACGAAGTTACAATTAAGAGTTTACATGTAATTGGAGAATGTAAATTTATGATATACATTAATCAACCATTATTATAAATAATAGCGACAAGAAACACATCGTTTAATAAAAATGTACTGTATACAATTTTTAGGATACCTTTAAAATGTATACAAAAGTACGAAAAAAATTAAATTTATAATTATATTGGTTAGTTTTTACAATACTAATATTTTAAACTAACCAATATTTTGAGATCGTGCTATGAATTAAATATAAAATTATTATAAACTTGATGCCAACATTACTATATTCATCGTTTTCACAATAATTAATGTAACGATCAGGGCATAATGATGATAACGGATACCCATATACTTTCGCTATATAAATACTTCCAGAATATTTCTTCAAGTATTTATTTAACTAATATAAAATTATCTATTGTAATATTTCTATAATATACTCAAAACCGCAACTTTTGAATTTATTTTACAATAATAATTTGCATTATGTCCAAAACGGACGTAATTCAGGGTAGTTGTAAACAATCAACACGACTGGCAAAATTTACTGCCAATAACAGTGATACATTACTTATTGCAATACCGGAGTTAATTGGCAAAAGACAAAAAGCACGCAAAAAATGGCAACGTAACAAATATCCATCTAACTACCGAGTTTACCGGGATATTCTGTAGGCAACTAAAGGAATCAATAGTGAACTACTAACATCAGCGTTACACCCATTACCTATTAACCTTATTAACCTTGAACAACTCGGACGGGTCAATTTGGAATGCAACTAAAGTACTGAAGAAGAAAGATACTCCATCATACCACATCAAAAAAGTATAAATTTACGCAAAAGAAAACTAACCAATTTATTAAGAAAATTAAACATGTTTTTCAAATTTTGAGAACGATTAGAGAAACGATGCTTAATGTACAATCGCCTAATATAATTTTTAAATTTGATGAGAACCACGATACAAGTTGGTAGTGCCATATGCAGATAATTATTAAGTGGTTTCTTCGGAATAAAAAGTTCCGACGAAGGATTAATTAACTTCGTAAGAGTTGATAAATTATGGTCAATATCAGCAGGACTATGTAGCTTAAGAAGCAAATTAATATTATTGTTAATATACTCCTTAAATTCTGCCCAATTTGCATTTTGGAAATCGGGCAGAACTATATCGGCTATGTTTAATTTACTTCCTGCAATAGTAGTGAAAATAGGGTTGTGGTTGGAGGACAAACAATTTATTGAAACAGGAGTTGCAATAGAAACATTTTTGACCAAAGCAACATCTAAGATACTAGTACGATATTGGACAGCATCAGGAAAGTAAGTAGGTTCTTCAGGAGCGCAGGTACAAACATTTGAACGTAATGCGAATTCAAAGAGAATATTACCAGCACGATTATTATTAAAGCAGTTCCATAACTTGTTTTTTGCATTAAAATCTCCAATCAGAATAGCTTTGTTATTTACACTCATCAAGGATTGAAAATTATCTAGGAATTTATGATTAAATCTAGGTGGTCTGTGTATCGCAAAAATACTAATAAAATTATTAATATTATTATTATTATTATAATTATTAATATATAAATTTACGCCTACTGACTGTACACAACATAGCTATGGTACCGGCAATAAGTCAAATTTTAAACGTTTGTTAATAAACACCTCTACGAGTCATATCATTTCTATAAACAAAATAGCCGGGAAACTTTAACTTATACGTGTTGTCAAGCTTAGTTTCAGATAATGCTATAATATCCAACTTATTACGAGTTGCATAAACATGTAGCTCATTACACTCATTAATAATAGAATTACAATTCCAGGCAATTATACGAGTATCAAGATTTATAGACATTTATAATAAATCAACAACGGTTTCAAAAATTACTTGTAACTCAGTAAAAGTATCCTTATTTCTAATCGATTTTAGTTTAGCGATTATCGTTTTAATTACGTTAAAAATATGTCTTAAATTTAGATCACGAAAGATTGATAGAGCATCGTGTATTGAGAGCATATCGTCATCATCTCTTTGGGTAAAACAGGAACTCTTACTTTGCTAGTGTACGTTTCATTAACGATATTATTTAAGCCTGACTGTCCTGCGTTATTTTTGGTATTTTGAATATTCCGCGAAAACGATTCAAAAGGTGGTTTGCTATTTCTTAAACTAGAGTGAACATGATTGCTACGCGCACTAAAAATTTTTTGAATGATATGACACTCTTGCGAATTTGCAGGGTGTTGACCCAGACAGTTTGCGCATTTATACGTCTGAACACTGCACATAGAACTCGAATGATTTTCGCCACAACGTATACAACGGTCAGGTAGTTGGCAATTATGCGCCAAACCTTTGGCAACGATAGCACTGTAGGTAAGGAACTTTTCCCACCTGATAATGCAAGAAAACAGAGCCTTGACTTCCAATATATTGCGTGGAAGAGTATTAGGTGGAAACATCACTAAGTACACAGGTAACGGTTGTGTACCATTATTCAATAAATTTTTATTAAATTGAATCACCGAAGTGACGTCAACAACTTTTCTTAGTTCACCAGCAATCTCGTCACCAGTAAAAGAGGGAGGAAGTCCTTTAAGTACAATCTAAAGGGGTTTACGCTCACGAGGTGTGTGCGTAAAGAATGGAATCTGCTTTTGCTTGAGATAATTAATAAACGTTATCATAGTCATTTGTGATGACAAAAATGGAAGATTTGTTTCTATTATAATTACGAATCTTAAATTCCGATGTAATTATTGACTTAATATTAAAAAACAAGGGCTTAAAATCAATCTTGCCGTCCGTAGCAACGATAGTAATAGGAGGAAATTTAGACTGGTATGGTTCACCTGGATGTAGCGAAGGCTTTCGATACTACTTGGCATAAAGGTATTATTTACAAAATGATAAAATATCAGTTTCCTCGTTATGTAATCAACATTATTAGCAGCTATTTAGCAAACAGACTTACTTTACCATCATGATTCAAGGTCTACTATGAAAACATGCTCAGCGGGGGTCCCCCAAGGTAGTATTCTGAGTCCCTTTCTGTTTACTTTGTTTTTATCTGATTTCACAAACCTACCTGATATTCAGACTGCTCTTTATGCAGACGATACAGCTCTTCTCTGTACTTATATACCTAAAGCAATTACTAATAAATTACAGTCAGGAATAAATTGTGTCTTGCTTTATTATAAAAAATGGCAAATTGATATTAATTGTGATAAAACGGAGGCTATATTTTTTACCTGCAGGCTTCCCACGTTACCTGCTGAAGTTAAGGTCAACTCTACCATTGTGAGTTGGTCAAAACATGTTCGATACTTCGGGGTAGTCTTGGAAAACAGACTAAATTTTTCTGAACATGTAAGTCATACTACCTTAAAGGCTAGCAGGAGTATATCTGTCATATATCCACTAATCAACAGAAAATCATTTCTTAATGTAAATAATAAATTAATTCTGTATAAAACACTTATACGCCCCACAATGACGTACTGTTGTCCAGCTTGGAGTTTTATTTCAAATACAAACTTTAACAAGTTACAAGTATTTCAAAATACGTGTCTCATATGTGTGCTAAATGTCCCTAGATACCGCAAAATCGTTGACATGCATACTGAAACATGCCTTATATTAAGGACCATATCTTAAATTTAACGCATAAGTTCTACGATACTGCTTAGTCCACGATAATAGTTTAATTTCTACCATTGGTAATTACGATTCCAGGCAATTCCAATTTATGTATAGTAAATATAAACATATGAGGCTCAAACATAACCTGTTGTAACGTTTCGCGGCGCCTATTTTAGAAATTAATATTCCTTCTTTATTTATTTAATACCTAACGTGTTTTTTCTTTTGTTTTATTATTACTATCTTAACTTTTTGTTTTTTGCTGTACAGCTTTTTTTTCAATTATTTTTTGCTGTCATTATAACTATAAGTATAATTACTTCCTGGGCGTTGCGTAATTATTATTTAAAATTTTTGGTTTGTGACTACTCACTGTAAATTTTGTAGAAATATACGTTGTTGTAAAAAAAATATATATGTGTATATATTTACACATGCAAAGAACGGTTTTATCTATTGGTGTACACCGTTATTCAAGAAATTTTGAATTCATTATCAATTGCGTTGATGACCTAAGAGTCGGTAATCAAAAAAAAAATTATTGATTTGATTCATTTTAGTGATTATAAGAGATAAAACATAAATTATGCCAAAGTTCAAATGTAAATAAGGTATCAAACTGTTTATTAATCCAATTGGCGTCAGTTGACAAAAATGAATATTCTGAAAAGTAATGCATATTTTACTTTTATAATTTAATAGATATGAGATTACACATAAAATTTTCGTTTTACATGTTGAAAATAGCTTGTTTTTTTTTTCACGAAAGTATTGACTTTTTAGGATATTTATCTTTTTTTTAATATCTAGTATGTACCCATCTACGTGTTCATTTATTACGACTAATTTTATTTTGTTTTGTTATCACTGGTTTTTAATATACAACAAATCATGTTTTTTGTATTCAGAAATTAACAGTTTGGTAACCTTAACTGTCTAGGAATAATTAATAATTATACTCTGGCACTACTTATGACAAAAAAAAAAAAACAAATAATAACCCATTTAACATTTTTTAAAACCGACTAGAGAATATTATCAAATAACAAACAAAGCATTGATCAGTCTGTCAACTGTCAATTAGTATTGAACATACATGATTGCACGATACAATTTTCAAATTATATTCGAAATTTATTTTTTTGAATAAAAAATATATATTGTTATATATCTATTATTGATTCATTTTTAATAAATGTATTTGCTAATTTCATGGTTGGCAAATTAATAGAAATTAATAAAATTACATATAAGTTCATATCGCAATGATATAACTGTTAATACTTCGAAAAGTAAAAAAAAAAATTGCAAATGTTTGGTTCTATTTATGTGTATTTTATGTTTTACTTAAAATATGAATAATTATGGCGTTTTCTAATACAGGACGGTTATTATCAAACTATTATTTTGTTGGTAAATCTTGCATGTTAGTATAATTTTTATTTTACCATGTCACTATTTTCCATAGAATGTTAATGAACTGTGTATATGAAGACTTCTGTTAGTGCAACATTTATTTTCATAATTTGTATTCCAGATGTCGGCTTGTTTTACTTAATGATGTTTTCAACGTTGGCATGAGGTCTATTACACAAACATCGTTTCCATTTTCAGAGAGACCAAAACGCCCGCTTTGTGGTTTCCTTAGATTTTATCAGAAAATTTCTCCAGAACTTAAAGCAAAATATCCTAAATCCACGCTACGAGGTAATATATGAAAAATAGATTCGATGATAATCAGTTTCTATTATATAGATATAAAATAGTATTCGGTTCGAGTTTTTAATTTAGTCAACTTCGAATATAACATTTTGTTTAATTGTAATTTCAAAATTATTAATTTTGTCACTGACCAGTTTGGAATAATTTAATAAATCAAAGTAATAGTGGAAGGAGACACTTTTGTCTAATGTTTACTTTTACTATGTTGGGAACTGAAAAAATTTATTATATATAATAATGAGACTGGTATTATATCTAAACAACTTCAAGCAGACCTTGGACGAATAAAAGAGTAGCTTAGCAATAGGCGAATATAAACTAATGAAAAAAAAAGTAATCTTCACCAAACAACAACATGTACAATCTAATGAAAACAAATCACATCAAGTTACCTTCACTAGGCATCATACTCCCGAACCAGTTAAAACTAAATGACAAGTTGATATCTAAGAAATATTCCGTGAAATATCTTGGATTCAATATATATATATATATATATATATATATATATATATATATATATATATATATATATATATATATGACACTTCGAGAGATTATTATAAAGAAACAGAGAGAATTCAATTTCAAAATTAGAAACCAATCTACCGAACAAATCTAAACTATTGATTAAGAACGATATTTAGACAGCTTTTGGTATATGGAATTCAGCTATGGTGTCTCGAACATTGCAATAATACAGCAACTTCAGTACAAAGTGTTAAGGTGCATCCTTAAAACATTTTGTTTTTTATGATATAAAACGGTCCACAGAGATTCAGGTATGGAGATGGTGCGAGAATAGCTCGTCTTGATAGTATAAAAAATGTGGATAGGCACTTAGGCAGCAATTCAATTCAAACCATTTAGTGACGTCTCTTTTGAATTATGACGTTGAAAAGATATGAGCTACAAGATCTGAAGTTGAATTTTACACGTTGTAAAAGCGATAAATTAATAATTTCACTACTATTGCTGGACGATGTATCTGCTTTCGTGTTATCTTATAAAGTAATGAGGAGATTTAATACATGTTGCGGTATCGCTGTCAACAACGCAATAAAATAACAACGTACGATTATGTCTCAGATTTACTTCCTACAGACTATATTTCTTTCTTGAATCTTCCTCGATTTCACCACGTCGGTACTTTAGTTAGTTTATCTCATTATTTGTTTGATCATTAGATTTTTAATCGGCGAACTTATTTTGTTCAGGTGTATATTGCAATAATATAGAAGAAGTCGTAAATCCAAACTTTTGTTTTCCTATTCATGTTTTTTTACAAGGGTACTTGTTCTTAAAAAATGACAACTAACAATTAATTTAATTTTTACCAATATGCTTAAATCTTAGTTGTATTTCATTAATGTTATGACGGCGGTGTCTAAATAAAAAAGTCAAATCGTACGATTTGTTTTCTAATTATTATTTATACTTATATCATTTGATGATTCTGCATTAAGTTATTTGCCATCTGGTTACGGAAAAAATTAAGTTAAACTTGTAAAAAATTATCCTTTAAAATTTATTAATTTTTAGTAATTAATGCTGTATAATTTTTATTTTAGAAAGAAAACAAAAAGCATCTTGTATGTGGGATGAAATGAATCTGAACGATAGGTTAAATTTAGTATTTGAATATGGAGCCGAATTGAAGGAATATATGAAGCAACTGGATAAATATAACAGCAATCTATCGGATGAAGAAAGAAATGCTCTTATAAAAATTGAACAAAGGAAACTAGAAAGACGAAAAAAACGAAAAACAAATAAAGTATATATCTATATATATATATATATATATATATATATATAATTTAATGCATGTTGTTGTATGCCCGTCTATTAACATAAATTTGTATATGTGATACAATTAATGAACTGACAAATTCATGCTTCTATTTAAATATCCTACTTTTAAAATGTTAGCAATAGTGCTTTAAATAATTGATATTACTTTTATGAAGCATGACGTTCATCCATATGGAGCAATATGAACAAAATTACTGATTGATATTAATTTTAAAAATTCTCAATTTGACGTAAAATATGCTGTTTTAATTTTATAAACGTGATTTAGCGCTTAGTCAAATTATCTTATGATGCTTGCTTATTTGATCAAATACACGCTGAAGAACGTCTATCTTTAACCAGCTTTATTCGACAGTCAATATTTTATTTTCGTTTTTCCAACTTCTTTCTCATTATATTAATCGGTTTCTCTATGTAAATTTTGAATAATGAGGGTGACATGATATAACCTTACGCAACTTCTTTGTGTATTTTGCTGTGCTTATGATATTCTAATTTTGAACGCAGTTCTGGTTCGTATACAGTACTTTAATCGAAATATACGAAACAATTTATTCACGCTGACTATCAAATACCTTTTTCATGTTTAAAGACTTTTTTTAGATTTTAGTTGTTTTTCTATTATGAAGTGTAACTTTAACATTATACAATTTTATCTTATTAAACGAGCAATTCTTAACACACAAGATATCTTGGAAACTATTTTAACGATTTAGATGAAAGTGTACATACTTGTAATTTATTAAGGAATTATAAATAGCCTTAATGGAAATTATAAATTTTGAGATTTTGAGCGAGTAACCGCATGAAATGTAAACTTAGGTTTTTTTCTCGTTTTTTTTTATACCTATATAAATGCACGTTAAGCTCGATCACATTAACCGTTCGAAAGTTATAAGTAGAAATTTTGCTTTTATTGTATAAAAACACGATTTTATATTTAAAAAAATATATCGTGCAAAAGCTCGGTCGCTCAGGTATTATTTACTATATAAATTAATCGCTTGTTGCAGGATGCATGCTTATTCGGCAAACCATTAAAGCCGTTATCTCCTACTATTTTATTCATTAAGTCATTCAACGAAAACCTAAATACGGTAAGTCAAATGCATATTATGAAATAAACTGTTGATTAAATATTTCTTTAATTGACAGTATATTTTAATATTTTTTGATATTGTTTTCAATTAATTCCTTTATATTAAATTATATTTTAAAATTATGTATAATGGTGTATGAACAAAATGAATTGTTCTGTATCGATTAACGATGTTATTTTAGTGTTGTATTCAAAATTTACTAACTCAGAAAACACTAGTAAAATTGACGAAAACTATACGAGTATGTATTAAAAGAGGTGTGTTCTGTAGTATTAACCAATGCAAATCTAACAAGCACATTATACCGTAAATAGATATAATTTGATTGTCCGCTCCGATTCTTATCAGTTGATATTCAACTTTTCTTTTCTGCTATGGTCTACACATAGCCTGTCTAAGCCGTCAGTAGATGTTATCAAAGAAAATTCAAGTTCATCAATTATAGCCCCATCCATTGATGGTGTAGCTAATTAGTGTTCATAGAGTAAGTCTAGTGGTTTCATCCGTTGTAGCCGGCGAAGCTCCTTCAGATTATCCAGTGGGATAATTGCTGTCCAGTTGGTATGTCTATATCTGTCAGCTTGCGTCTTTGCTGTTTTCTTAATGACCTTTTGCACATATGGTAGATTTAGATCACGGTGTAGTGCCTCATTGCTTACGTACCAAGGGGCATCTGCAAGTATTCTAAGAGTTTTATTCTGAAATGTCTGTATTATTTTTACATTACTTTTCGCACTGCATCCCCACAACTGGCATTCATATAACCATACTGGCATAAACACCTGTTTATAGACCAGCACCTTGTTGTTTAGGCTAAGTTTCGATTTTCTTCCTAATAGCCAATACATTCGCCTTACTTTTATAATAAGTTCTGTTCTTCTACTTGTGATATGCTTCCGCCACATCATCTTGCTGTCCAGATATAATCGAAGGTATTTCACTTCATTTTTAAGCGGTACGGTGTTGTTCATAATAATATGTTTTGTAACAATTTTCCTGTTTGTAAATATAACATGCGTTGATTTCGTTTCATTTAGTTTGATTTTCCATTTCTCACACCAAGAAGTAATGAGATTTACACTTGTCTGCAACGAAAATAATTAGTTACAATATTTACCTGATTTTACCATAGCGCCAAATGTGTTCCGTTATGAAAAATTTGGAAATAATTTGAAGATTAAAAGATATTAGGAAAAATATAAACTAGAAAATGTAGCATGTAACTTGAGGAAGTAGAGAATAATTAAGAAAGTAGTTTCAAAAAAGTAAAATGAAGTTCTGATAGTAGTTTGAAGAATTAGGAAATAACTGAGAATAATTATATTATTTCCATTTAAATTCATATTTTTTGCTGCTTCTGTTTTGCAAATGTTGTTTTTTTTTTGTACGGTTACATGACTTCTCAGATGTGTCTTTTGTTTTATATATGATGCTTTCAAAGTTCAAAATTTGTCTTCAATATCACTTATACATCCTTTAAAATACCGTTTACCTAATGTACATATAACGGTAATTTATTTGATATATAAAGGTATTGTTCGCACAAAAAATACAAATTTGCTACATGATAAAAATAATTGATTTTTAGAGATGAAATTAATTTTATTATTCTTATTTTATTTAATAAATTTTAATATTTATAAACATATTTTGTTAATTATTCATAATGTTATCTTTACATATTTGCTAGAAATGGTTACATACAAGTTTATTTGAATAAAAATTCAATTTAACGTCTTGAAAAAAAAAATTGTGTCACATACACGCTATACTTTGTGTAATTTTAGTATTTTGGACATAACCAGTCATTGATTTTGTTAATAATTAAATTAAAATTCAGCGTATAATAGCTGTGAAATCAGCGTGTAACAGCTTCAAAGTTCAAAGAAAAATTATTTATTTGGTGATTTAAATACTAGAGCAATTGTCTACATACAAGTGACAAATAATTTTATTTAATAGTCTTAAAGGTAATCTTTTAATGTAATAATGAATAATTAAATAGCTCTTGCGTTGGTTTCAATTGTGTAGTTATTATTAACAAAAATTTTATTTAATGGAAATATGAATTATTTATTTTAGTTTTATGATATCATTGCTTTAAGTGATTATCAAAAATACTTGGAAATGTGGAATAAGCTTAGCACATCTGAAAAAAGAAAATTTGAATTGGAAAGTGAAGCTTTGAAGAAGAAATATGTACAGGATATGATTAAATGGGAAGAAAAGATGATCAATGAAGGTCGCACTTATCTTTTAAGTAAATCATCTCGTATTGATATCCCGACAAAACTAGAGGTAATATTTTTTTAAATACACTTTTAAATTTTCATGGTTAATATTCATAAATTCACGACTTTTCCTTTGTAAACCATGTCATTTTTAAAAATCTTAATATTGTTTAGATTTTGCGATAAACCCTGCTGTGTGCACATCCCTTTATCGATTTTTTGTTATCATTCTGCGGAAGACTGGAGTTGTATACTGAACTACTGTTTTTATTTTAGCTTGTTTTTTTTTTCTCTCCGAGCAATAACCAATAAATAGGGGAATTTAGCTGGAATCCGCGCTCTTTGTTGAAATTTGGATGCTTAAAAATTTCAATTGCTTCTCTAACAATTCTGGAGCTATATTTATCTATTCCGGCCCTGAATTTAAAATCACTAAATTGTGTTTCGTGATTCTCAGGACACTGCCACTGCAGACGTATTTCTTATGTTTATAGTCTCCTTTGTGTACTTTTAATATATGGCTGATGCTTCATCGGTCCGCCCACTGTAGCTGAACCCGCACCAGCAAAGAATTTTATATATACCCGCAAGATGCCGTTTGGAGAGTTAATCCATGACGCCTTGTAAATATTGTTTTATTTTTTTCACGCGCTAAACATTGGTATAAGTTTGTTTTTTCTCAAAATTCTGCGTATTATGTCTGTGGTACCTTTACATTGATTAAGTTTTTTTTATTACCAGTGAAACGCATTGCTTCTGTATTCCAATCTGTGAACTTTACACATTTCTTTAATTGTATAATAAGAATCAGCAGTATACTGTCGTACTGACTTGTCTATAGAACCGTCTGTATACATTATTTCGAACATCGCATATTTTTCGTTAATTATTTCATTGGACTAAATGTTATTTAAGTTTTTATCATTTAATACATGAATATCATTTTCCTCAATTATTTGATTTCGTAAATTTTATGTAAAAACTAATTATGTGTGACAGGTTAATATACTTTATTCTTCATCATTATTTATATATATATATATATATATATATGCGAGAATCCGGTTTGATAAATATCGATCTAGAGTTAAATTGTGATACTTTAAATCGCATATTTTCGTTGAAAGGAATACACTATGATAGAATCATAATGAAAACAATTGCAAATGATCGCTGTTAGAACAATAGTGTAAGATCTAATAAATTCAACGGTCCTGAATGCGGTGCAGTTTATTAAATGTAACAAGTGTATTAAGAAATAATTCGGCCACCTGAACGAGAATGTAATAACAGAAAATTAAATGTTAATATATAAAGATAGAATAATGTAGAATAAAAAATTTCCAATGTTAGTACCATTGTGTATGTTCTTAATAAAATACAGCTCCTGAGCTTTCGAGTTGTTAGACTACGATGAGGTTTAGATTACTTCTTATGCTTCTGACATATAGCTGATAATAGCCGAACTGAGAATATTCGTTGTTGTGCTTGGTTATAATTTGCCTTTTATTGTATTTTAGAACTTGTATGTAATTCTTGACGTTATCCGGCAACTGACCTTTAATCAAAATATTTTGTTTTTTGTCGTTGAAGTCACCACATATTATACAGAGATGAAAAAGTGAATATTTATATGATAATTTGTCGCGACAAAAAGTACATATATAAAGTTTATCTTTAATCAAAAATAACCCAATTTTTAAAATAATTAAATAAAAATAACTCAATTTTTAAAATAATTAAATCAAAAATAATCTTTCCTATATAAGATAAGCATGTATGCGTAATAAATACAAACTATAATAATATAATTTATGTTGATAGAAAAAATAAAAAAAAAGTTGAGACAATAATGTACCTATTATATAAGTACTCCACCTACTCTTAACCTTGTGCTATGTTATGCATTGATTGGCAGTATAGTGTAGAAATTGTGATATTTTTATCTATACACGGAATTTTCACATTAGTTGGGTGTAAGAAGTCATGTTGGAAGTTTTCCAGTTCATGTTTGATGTTATTTCTAATCAGAATAGTGGAATCACCATCAGGATGCGGTATTTTTTATATATATATATATATATATATATATATGGTATATCAAGTAATATATAAAAAAATTACATTAGTTAAGAGTGATTCCGCTACAATTAAAAATAAATCGAGCTCGAGTTTATGTCTTGATAGACCATTATAATTTTAGACCGCAATTTTT
Organism: Coronaproctus castanopsis; assembly: GCA_032883995.1. Lineage (NCBI taxonomy): Eukaryota > Metazoa > Arthropoda > Insecta > Hemiptera > Monophlebidae > Coronaproctus > Coronaproctus castanopsis. The sequence continues at coordinate 219,853,287 of CM065052.1, read as the reverse complement.
AGCGGTTATTGTTTATTTATTAGAACTGGTTTATTTAATTTTGAGTTATTCGTACTTTGTATAGTATTTGACTAATTTTGAATATTATTTTGCTGAATATTTGTACTGGCATTTATGTAAAGTATGTTAATTATTTTTCTCCTATTCAGCAGTTCTTGATACAGTGTACAATCCTTATAGTTGGCTATATGGTTTTCTTTGCCTGAAGCGCGTGTCGTTATTTTCTTTATTACCTTTGGATGTCGAATAATGTTGGTCACATTTTACGCACTTGTAGGGACGTGTACAATCGGTTTTAACGCATCTATAAGTTGGCACTATGTGCATTGATTGACTTTCACGATTAACAAATATTCTATTTTGTATATATGTTTTTTTTTATTATTGTTTTCATCTGGTTCTGTATCAATAAAGAACAACGGGGAAGATGCCTGTGTTTTATTATATTCCTCGATGATCAGTTTTTCAATCGCTGAAGAGATTTTTTCAGTTGCAACTGAGAAATGTATGTTTCTTAATACGACTTTAAAGCCACGCTTTTTGCCTTAGCTGACAGGAATGATAAAATGCATTTTGTTGATTTAGGTATTTTAATTATTTCTCCGTAATGGTTAACGTTATTGTGGTGAAATTTTATTCAACCGTTTATCGTTTTATGAGTAAACGAGTGTTTTAAGCGTTTTCAATGATTTTAATGTCTGCAAGTTATGTACGTGTGGTATAAATGTTGATAGTTGTTTAGGTTTTATGTCTATATTATTCTGAGATTTTGTTTGTTTATCGTTTGGAATCTCTTTATTATTACCTACATTAAGATTTGTATTTTGTAGAACGTATTTATTTTTGTTTGGCTCAGCTTTGAGTAACACATCCCTCGGTCTGTTTCAATTCATTTTTGTTAACTGATTACACTATTTGCCATTCGGGCGTGCTATTTTTTCGACTGTTATGAAAAGAGGAACCCGTCCATTATTATGACTGTTTCATTATGTGATAAAGTGCTATTGAGAATTTAATAATTTTCGTGAATATTATTATCGCTTATATCTTCGTGTTCCATAAGAAGTGTGTTCCTCGTTATTATCAATACAATTTATAATGATCATTACAACAATTAGTGTGCGTGGGTCTATAGGATTTTACGAAGTTTAAATGTGTTTTCGTTTACGGTTTAAACAAACGCCGGCTAGTAGTTTTGGTTATTGGAAACGTTTACACCCTATCACACAAACTATAGTATCAGAACACAATACTACAAGTAGGAGTTACAACGAAAACCACGAATTTAACCACACACGTGCGCAATCAGAAAATTAGGTAACAATTAGATATTAACAAGAATACATTGTATCATTTTACACAGCACAAAATCACGATTCAGCTACGTTTCCATAGTCTGATGTCGATCTAAATTGATTGAATACAACATCAGACATCTGCCTAGATACAAACGATTAGAATAAAGAATAAAACGTAGAAATAAAGTAAAAATTATGTCATTTAATATAAAATTACCGTTTGAACACAACGATTGGTCCAGTTTTACATATACCCTATATTACTTTATGGTGTAGAGCAGCCACATTTTACAGACTTCTAAAATAGCAAACCAGAAAGCCTTAGAAATGGCGAGTTGAAAAAATGGATAACAGAACAGAAAACAGAACATTTGGGATATATTAGAAGAGAGGGATACAAAAACTCTTCCAACTTGTAATCCAAGAGAAAATTGGGGGGAGAAAAAGCGCCTGAAGGCACTGAACAGGCTTAATCAAGAATATATAGGAATGGACCAAAACCACCTCAGTCCAGGAGCTTATGCAGTAGAGAAATGTGGATATAATTGCAACTGTAATCGCCTACGCCATTGAAGGGTATGGCACAAAAAAGAAGAAGAGGAAACAAAACTCCTAAAATATAATCGGCACGACGCTTTTTACAGTCGACTAGTCTTTTTTTGAAAAATATCGATCACATTTGAAAAAGTTTTTCCGGGAATCGTCACTATTTCTTTTCGAATCGTGGTTTTTGAAGCCTAGCTTAGCTTGTTCTGGTATACTTTGCCTTTAGTGTAACCCCACTGGAAAAAAAATACTAGGCTTTAAGACCGAACTACGAGGCGGCATTGCACGATTCTTAGATCTTGTCTAAAAAAAATATATACCAAAATATTAACTTTTTGTGGGCGATGTGTTAATAACGTTTAAGTGATTTATATCTTCCGCAGCTTCATATTCGAAACTTCTTTTATGATCCATCTCAAGTACGTGGAATTTTTAAGGTGACTTTCGCGTCATTCCTGCTAGCATTTTTTCGATGTTTTCTTTTTAGTCCCGATAAATGACGGGCAGAAGTGTGACTAGATGAAACTTTCTCTATTTCTCGTGAGTTGTTTACTCACTGTAAAATGATTTTGTGCTCGGGCCGGTATATCTTTTTAATTTAAACTCATTTTTAAATACGTGGCGAACGAATATCACATTTTAGTTATATTTAAAGCATTGTTTCACAGATCACGTAGATTGTTTTATTGTGCATGAAGATACAGTAAGTAAAGACCACATCAGGATTAAATAGCGTCGTTTGGTGTGTGCGATATTATCGCCCTTTTCTTAACTAAGTCTACGCGAAGAAAATAAATATCAATAAGCCCGTAGATTGTACAACAAAATCTTACGTCGAATTAATACGTCATCGACGAAATTTTCTCATATATGTCCTATACAAGCCAATATTAATCTATAACGGCCTCGTAAAAATCTCCTATCAGCGGTTTAATTATTACATACGGAGCAGCAAAAGAGGCAAATCAAAAGTACTCTTCACATAGGAGAAGCACTGGCTTGCGAAACATTTGCAATAATATTAAAAAATAATAATTCGCAAATTCGTAATAGTTATGAAATAAATTATGTTTTATTTTAATGTCTACGTATGTATTATTTTCAAATAATTTTCGATATTTCTTTTAACTACTATTACTTAAACAACGAAATGGTAATTAAAATCACTAAATTTATATATATAAAAAATCTGCAAAGCATTTCGGCTATTAAACCCTTATCAAGTGGACATAAAAAAAAAAAATATGGAAATATATACAATTTATAAAAAATATAAGTGAAAAAACGCATAAGATAATCTGATAGCGCATGCGGTAAATAATACAATCAACAAATCAACAATGTAAAATTTATACATAAACAATTACCTTCAATAGTCGGAAAAATGAAAACATTCTGTTTAATGGAAAAATTGATTAAATTTACAATATACTTCGTAAAACGAATTCTTAATCGAAATTTGTCATTGAATTTAATAAATTACTTTTATCGCGTTCTTTTATTATTTCCATTTGTCTAGTTGTTTTATTTTTATAATGTTTTTTTTACGTAAAATTTTATAAGTTTGATTAATATTATTGATTTTGTATTTTAATTTTTTACAATGTTTACCAAATAATTATTTTTCAACATTGTTCATATTAAAGAACGTTTAAATTCGTATATGAACAATGATTAAAAATCGTTATTAGGAAAACACTGTAAAGAATTAAAACACGAAATCGGTATTCTTAAAAAAAAAATTTACATGCAGAAAAACATTATAAAAAAGAAAACTACTAGAAAAATGGAAATAATAAAAGGAGAAGAGATAAAAATAATTTATTAATTCAATGATAAATTTTGATGAAGAATTAATTTAAAGAAGTATATTATTAATTTAATAAATTTTTATATTAGACATAATGTTTTTATTTTTATGTTTTTTTTCGCTATTTAACGTAATTGTATTGTATAAATTTTATATCGTTGATTTGTTGATTGTGTGTTGTTTACCACGTGCGCTATTAGATTACTTTTATAAATAATTGTTTCTCCTTTGCTATTTTTGTTAATATTGTACATCTAAGTTAAGTATTTTATTTTTATTTTTCTCCTTCTATATTTTTATAAATTGCATATATTTTTATATTTGATTATTTTATGTCCGCTTAATAATGGCTTAATAGTTGAAAAGCTTTGTGGTATTTTTATATATAAAAATTTAATAATTTTAACTCATTTTTTGTTGTTTATTTTTTAAAAATCGTTACATTCCACGATATTCAAATTACTATTACTTAATTCTATAAAGATTATTTTATGTACTATGATTATTGATTGTTCATACGGTATTTAGTGCCTTTAACTTCATAATTTCGCCGCGTCCTCTAAAAGGAAGAAAAATAAAAAATTTGCATATGCGTGTTAATATTTATAGTTCGGCTTATCATAGTTTGTCTATTTAGATCTTAATATCCTTCAGTATTCCTGTTTAAAAACGGGCCTTACAAATGTTTATGTTGCTCATTAATGTTTCTTAGTTTTTTTTAATATGTGCAAATGTTTTTTTTTTTAATAAATATCGAAAATAGTACCGTTATTATTTTGTACAACTCCTTTATTAAAATAATATACGTTCATTGATAAAAAAAAATATATTCTTCAGATAAATTCCAAATCGTTTGAAAGAAAAAAGCAAGGTCGACCTATGAAAAATGTACCACGACTAATACCAACAACAATGGATCAAGTAAAATGATACGATCGACTGATTTTCTATACAACGCTGTCATTTCTATCTTCGTCAACAAGTACATATCGTGTATTGACAGCAGATGAGTTTAAAACAATGTAAGATGATTATTTCGTAAATGTGACGAATCCGTATGTTTTATGTTAATTACACTGTGTTTGGAAGTTATTTCAATTATAATATTTGGCCGTTAGTATTTTAAAATAAATCGCGTATTACAATGAAATTTTGTATTGTAAAAGAATACAATTTTTTTTTTCATTTATATTACATGATTCAATTTTAGATATTCGATATGATGAAATTTATGACTGGATAGCGTTAAATATTTATTTAAAAAAAAATGGATTTTCATTAAGTAAACAAACTGTGTAATATGTAGATACATACATACATATATGTATATATATATATACATTATCAGCCTTCGTTTTAAGTCATCACATCTTAACGATCTACCCCGGGTTCTCTTCTTTTCATTTGGCCGCCAATTCAGCACCCATTTTGTCCAATATATATATAATTGACAAAACACCGAAATGATTTCGCGGCCACGACACATTGACAATAATTTTTATACAAGACAAAAATATCGTTACAGTTAACGTAAGATCCGGACAATCAAAATGTATAATAAATGTTTACGTTATATGTTATATGAGAGAAAACAATTTGTGTGCTGTGAGCGTTCTATGTCCGATTTTGTGAGTAAACCCGTGATAATCCTCCGCAATATTTCGTTTTCGTTGTTACGCAGGTAAAATATGCTTGCTGTCACGCGCAATTAAATATATAGAGTTGTAGCATCGATAGAAATAATTTTAGATAAATCATTCGTGATTAAAAGTTGTTTTCATCGTATTAAAAAAATAATAATAACCAATTTTTCAAGTACATTGTCAATGTAGTTAGGATAACATTTATGAACATTATAGTTTAAAACGGAATTCCTCGATAATTCATTTTGGAAAATAATAAACCTGTAAAATACCTGACCATATTCATCGATTTTGAAACAAAGATATTTCCATTTTAATAGTCGAAATATGATCTATAGTTTTTGACATATTTATACTGTCTAAAAGTTCCAGACATCTATACAATCCATTATCAATATTAAATATCGACTAACCTGTGTGTTCGACCTTGACAATAGACTGTGTAAATACGAACGAAAGGCTCGAGTTTCGATATAATTTTGTTGATTTTATGCTTGTTCGGTATAGCATAAAAAGCACATTATATAATTCGTACTTCAGTCGAGTTAATTTAAATAAAAAAATAAACGATTAGCTTGGTACATTTGAACGAACAGTATTTAAAATCATATATTTCCACATCATTATTTTTTTTTATGTGCCTATTTTGAAAACTTCTCGGTTTACGAAAGATTATAATGAATTTTATATGTCCTATTTTTAATATCACCGTTCATCCATAGTTATTTATGAATTGTAGCTTAATATGGTGTGTTAGAAAGCTTGACGGTATGTAACTAAAATCTATAGTTAATTTTCTATTTGCTCGTATTAATTTTTATAAATAGTACGAGAATTAAGTAGTAGTTGACGAATATCGCTTATACGTATTAATAGACAAGGTATTGATTTTCTCGGATTAAAAAGAGTTGATTTTAGGTATTAATAGAATGTAAACTTTATAGATATTTATTAAATATATATCGACAATTATTAGATAAAATGAGTAAAATAAAACTCTTGTCAAAATAAAATATGTTTCAAATTACACAGTTGTGGATACAGCTTGGAAACGAATTAAAGTCGCTTATACTCAGTTATGGACATTAAACGGGCCTGAAGGTTCAAAAAACAAAACGAAATTTAATCAATAACTTTAAAAAGTAATTGATAATTTTCATCCTGATGCGATGGATATTTCTACATTACCACTTAATAAATAATTTCCATTGAGCGAATTATATATTTCTATTTGAACCTCAATTATGCAATGATGTATTGGAGAGTAGTGATTTTCGTCATTTTCAAGCATTACCAAAACAGCATTACAAATGTTTTTGTAATGCTTTGTCAATTTTGTAAGCCAAGAACGGAATTTTAGGAATTATAGAGTAATTTACGTTTAATATGAACGTGTTGCCATATTTTATTTTACAGTAAAAGTTTTCATATACTGTTCTGATGCTGAAACTCAAAAATCGGCAAAAATAAAACAAAACTTCTCTGTTATCTATATTATTAGTTAAAATTTAAACGTGAAAATAAAAATACCGTATTTAAAATTGTTATATTTTAAAGTCGGTGCTTGTGTGTGAAACTAGTAACGAATTATTGGTATAATTTGGAAGTACCTTAAAAATTTGTATTTTAGGTCGAAATAATATGTATATGCGAATAAAAGTAAGTTATAATGGTATTAATGATTATACGAATCGAAAAACATGACGTATGCATAATTTTAAACTTTTACAAGACCAATATTTCTTCACGATTCAAAAGGGAGAAGTGCATAACAGTACTTTTGGTATCCAGTGTTTTAATTATTTTTACAAATGAATAGCGAACATACTGCCAACATTTTCATATTATTTGCCTAACAAACTAAAAATGTACAATTAGCATAAAGTAAACGCTGAAAAGTATTCTAAGGTTGATAATAAATTCACAATTATTAATGTCTAGGCATAATTTTAACATTTTAGGATGTACATACCCGTATCAAAATTTAAAATTTATGTTTCAAATTGAAATAATTATATTTGTAATAATGATTCACAATTACAATTGTAAAGTTAAAAATGGAGTTTAAAAGTTTTGGATTCTAAATTTGAAAGATAAACCCAAATAACTTAGAGAATTACATTGTACGTAAAGTACAAATTAGCAGCGTTGAAATTGTAATACAGGTACATAACTATATTTCAAAAGTTATATGACCAATTTTTATTTTCTTCTTTTTCGCGCACTTAAATTCTTAAAATAAATTTTATGTGAGGTGTACAACAAAAGCCAGAATTGTTATGATGCATTCATGTGAACTTATTATTTTAAACTAATAAAATTTTGCATTATTTTAATTAGAAATAATTTAATTTCATAAATTATTAAAATATTGAACAATTTTAAATGGAGCGTATGTGTAAAATTTTATTATTACACATATTTCATGCAGATCTTTTATTACTTAATCAGATTTTAAATTATTTTGTTGTCAACAAATATCAGCGACATCTACATTCGATAAGTTACATATAATTTTATTATCACAAACGTTTTGCAAAATTTGTGTCGGTGTGTTTACTGTTACTTATATAATTTTTTCGTGAAATATTGCGTTATTGCTTTAAAAAGGTAATAAATTATCTATTTTATTCATCTACATTTTGTAGACGAGAAATTTGTAGTGTATCCAGATGTAAAATTTATAGGATTATTACTTAATTTTGAAGTAGCTATGCAGTTTAATTTCATTCGTTGTAAACCTATGATTTTGTTTTAAATTTGTAATTATTAAAGATACATTGCCGTGTCAATGACAGTACTTTTTTCCTTGTCGTATATAATTTTTATATTACAAGTAAAATAACCAAATTCTTTGTAAACGGTCTAGTGTGAATACAATAAAAATATTCTTGAGTTTGAAAATATTTCAACTTATATATATTGTATATTATTTTGTGTATTCGTGTTGATTGTAGTATATTTTTTTTGTATTAATGTTGAATGTATTTTCAATGTTTCACGTATAATATCCAATTATCCTCACTGGTTTTTAATTAGGCAAAATATCTACATAGGTAAAAAATGTACTATTTTCAACTGGGTTAATGATAATCTTGTAGTTTAGGTCACCCGGTGTGGGACATTTGTTAAACTTATGGAAACAAATTTCATCATCACGATATAATATGATGGAATAACTATCGATTGTTTTAAAATCTTTAAATATATTTGATTTTTCACTTTAACACCTAATATATTTCTTTCAAATATTAACGTTTACTTATTCGTATGTTTTTTTCTTTGGAAGATATCTATTTTTTCTTAAGATTTATAGTCTATAAAATTATTTTAATTATTTAATTTGACATTTGCTTTCATATGTGTGTTATAATTTAAAAGTTGTTCAAATAAATGTTTATTTTTAATTTTTAAGTTCAATCGATATACAGGTTTAACCATTAATGATTTAAGTTCACTTTTGTTAATAATTTTGAATTTTATTAGTACATTGTTTTGAGATGCCAACGTTTATTATCAACGGTGATATTGTTTATTTTATCAGAACTTTTCATTAAGTATTCTATAATAGTCATCGAATTTTACATCCAACGTTTACAGAAAGTTATACACGATTATTATGCATAAATAAAAAAAAATTATTTCGCCTATTTAATCATTGGAATTTAAATAAGCAATACACTTCCACCACCTTTGAAATGACATGATTAAAAAACTTTAGTAATCAAATATATGGAATATTTGAAAACTTAACAAACTAGTTGAATTTTTTGTATATAAATTTTAAAATATTACTGTTTTGTTTTAACCAGTATATGTAACTTTTATTCATGTATTAAATACTAATTTCGAAATAGTAGAATATCATTAATTGTACTAGACTTCATAATTTGGTATTTTGTTCACTACTAACAATGTTTTAAACTAGCATTTTTATTGTTTAACTATTCGTAATTTAAACAACTGAAAGCCGTTCAATCTAAAGAAAACAATATATTGAATATGATGTGCGACGATATAAACACCATCGATTTGTTTTCGCGACATGAACTGTAAAAATTTTTTTAAATTAATTATTATATATATAATTCAGATAATTTTTATGAGGTAGTTATGTACATGACAATTTTTTGTATGCTATTAGGAAGTATTGATTATTGACTATAAATGATAATTGAGCGTTGTTTAATATTTATATTTTTTTATATATGTATATGTAAATTTTTAATTATGTGCACGTATTTGTATAACAATGATTTTTCTGATTTTGTGTGCGTATTACTCATTTGAAGTACATTATATGAGTATTTAATAATGTATCTTGAAGTTTGCATTAGAATATGTCCGTTGATCTGATTAGGCTTGTGTGTAAATGGTTTTAAAATAGACGATTTATTTTTCGTTACAAATGGTTGCACTGTTGGCGTTCATGGCGCGTTTGTTGTACGCAGCTGTGGTTTTTTGTCGTACCGCATTGTTTGATCGTATTGAACGCGTAGTTTTGTCGGTTATCGTTTCGGAGTATGTTTTGTTTTCTGTTTCATGTTTGTTTGTATTTTTTCCTGAAAGTGAATAACTATGCCGGCTTTTACATTTACGTATAATCCTATTACTTATTTTAGACATGTCCTTAGCATACGTCAAAGAATATTAAATGCTAATTCGAAAATGGGTACTTTATATTTTCAAAGTTAAATAATTTGTGACTGAAAATGTGATTGCTTTATTTCTGATCATTTTTCTTTTCCTTCTTCGATATTAAATTTCGAATTGGTTTTTACGTGTTCTCGAGACTTTTTGTTAATATACTATTTATATTCCATTCTCTTTTATTAAAACGAAATAAAGATGAATGAGAAAAATAAGCCGGCACCAATTTTGGTGTTGAAACCAGTACCAATGAAATTGTTTGCGACGTGGGAAGTGGATAGAACACCACCAAATTGTATTCCGCGGTAAGTTTTTCTCATTTAATTTCATTTTTAAAACGAGGAAAGACGTGAGAAAAGTTTTTATTATAACTACTTCTTTGTGTATGTTAGTATCTATGTATATTGTTAGTAAAGTTTACGAAGTACATCAGTTAGGTCAGGTTATATCATTATTCTGCTGCTAGAATATTAGGCATTCTAGTGTCTGATATAGGTTATAAACGTTGTCTTGTAAAATCCTGACATTGTGTTGCTTTTGGAGATTCGTTCAAGTCCATCTAACATATTTTTTTTATATTTCACGGTACGAATTTTTTCTAAGCTGTGTTTTTTTATCGTGCAATTTAACTTTTGTTTTGATTTACACTTAACGTTTAAATTGCTAAAATTTGTATGTTATTAATATGAATCATATTTAAGGATAATTGTGTTTATATTTGTCCTTAAGATAGAATTTGTTTTTATTTTGTATTTTACAGTTAAAAATTTAATAATATTGAAGATCATATTTTAAGAATACTGTTATGAATCCTATAAAAATAGAATGTTTAGTATCATGTTTATTTTATTAACTGTATAGATCGCTTGTTGAATTTAATATACCTAATATGTAGCACTTAAACCCTCTGACCGTTTTCTAATTTGGCAGGAAGATCAGTTTAATTGGAATGATATATTCATCGCTGATATCTTGAAACATCGTAATAGTTGTACAAAGTTATTTTTAAAGTTCGTTGTTTATGTGCATTATTTAGCCTTCTGGTAAAATATTTTAATGGATAATTGTTAGTTGCAATAGTGTTTTGTTCGCCACTGTAGATTGAGACTGTGAACTAGTCGAATGTTTCTGGTTGTAGTTATATTCAATAAACATATATGGTCGTTATAATGTCATTTATAAATTATGAATTACGGGCTGGAATGATTTTCATTATTTTTTAGAAGTGTTTTTGTCATGTTTCTGGCGCAATAAGCGTTGACGTCTGTTTTCGAGTTACATATTCGTAATTTATTTCAATTTTTGTTTTTTGTTATGATGATGATGTACTATTGTCTTACTATTTAAAAATTACTACATAGTGGTCTTGTATATATATATATATATATATATATATATATATATATATATATATATATACATGAGAGCGAGTGATTGTTATATTTAGTTGATTTGTTTGTATTTTACATGCACTATACATGACGCTTCTAAAATCCCCTTAGTGTACACGTTACGGCATTGTTCTCACTTCATAGTCATGTCCCCCATTTAACGTATTTTATATGAACGCAATTTATTTCTTATGTATTAAACGCGTTTCATATAATTACTTCTAACTTTCGGAATTTACACTTCATAGTCATGTACCCCATTTAATGTATTTTATATGAACGTATTTTATTTCTTATGTATTAAACGCGTTTCATATAATTACTTCTAACGTTCGGAATATAAGCTACTAATGTATGTAACGATACTTATAGAAATTACGTATGTGTTTACTTCATTAACTGAATCACACTGACGTGTAGATGTTTATTAAATATATTTACACCTTTCAGAGTGACTGCACTTCGTACCCTAAAAATTATGCAATGAAATTTTAACATAGTGATTGATAGTGTATTTAGTACTTAAATAAACATAGTGAAATACTTGGCATTAATGTTTATTAATAATTAGAAAAACTATAATTATTAATTTTCAGAAAACGTATTCAATATTCAGTCAACTGATATCTAAATTTGTGTAAATTCACTTTCATATCACATTTACACCAATTTAGATATCAGTTGACGCTATAATTATTAATTTCCAGAAAATATATTGAATATTCAGAGTCAACTGATATCTAAATTTGTGTAAATTTGATATCACGGCGAATTTACATAAATTTAGATATCAGATGACTGAATATTCAATATAGTTTCTGGAAATTAATAATTATAGTTTTTCTGATTATCGATGAACACTAATGCCGAGTATTTCGCCGTGTTTATTTAATTACTAAATACACTATCAATCGGTATATCAGAATTTAATACTCTGAAAGGTGTAAATTTTAACAGAAGATTAATTTTTCTTTAAAATAGTCTGTTACAATTTTTTAATTTTTTACTAACGTTGCTTCATTTTTCACGATATGTTTTTTTATGCTATATACAAATTATCAAATTAACAACTGCGTGTATATATATATATAGTATACACACACACACATATATATATATATATATATATATATATATATATATATATATATATATATATAGTATACACACGCGTATGTATGTATATATATATATATATGTATGTATGTATGGATGGAAGAAAGTGAACGTGTTGTGCAAATGAAAATTATTTACTCGACAGAGGTTAATTACCTAAAAGTGTACGCTTCATTAAAAATAATATTCGCATGTGTTTTTACTTCGTCAGAGATTATATTTAACGATAGCGATTATCACATAGCGGATGATTCACATTCACGACACATATTTTGGCATGCTAATTTGTTTCTCTGCATCATCTTTCCTTCGAAAATGTATGAGTGTGTACTACGGGTCTCGTTAATAACGTTTTTTTTTTTTTTTGTATTTTTTTTATTTATTATTAGGTATGGTTAGTAATCTTTGGCCACTGTTTCTTAAAATCCGTATACAACTTCTTCCTGTTTTCTTCGTCGTACATTTTCGAATATTGTAATGATTAAATAAATAAAAAGAAACGTATATATATTATAAAATTGCGCTGTATTGTCTTTAAAGTGAACTAAGAAAAATTAGTTAAGTGGCGAATGTTGATTTTAATTTAAAATGTATTGCAATTTATCGAAGCTTACATTGTAATTTATTTACGGAGGAAAAATAAAGACTTCTAAAGATTGGGTAATTAATGTTTTTAGATATATATTTTTGTAAAAAACTATTTAATTATTATAAATAATTACGATTGAACTCTGGGACGTCATATTAAAAGTTAAATGCAACAAAGTGACCTATACGTGTGAAAAATTTGTGAAATTTATTAATTTTATTATTTGAATTCATTAATGAGGATGAAGTTAGCATAAACTATAATTATATATATATATATATATATACGTGTGTGCGTGTGTATTCTGTGACAAAAATCAAAAAGTAAATAAATATTTACATAATTTGAATATATGTTAAGGATTATGCATTAAAATATTCAGTTTTCTGTTTCAATGAACTTGGTTATATTTATGAAATATCTATTCGCGTGTTGTATTTTTTGTTTGGTTTTTACAGATCGTTTGTTAAAATAAAAAAAGAACTCCCGATTTTTTAAATATTCATATTGAATCTTTTACAAAAAAAAAAGTATACGATTACACATTTATTTAATAACTCCACACGGATAAACCGATGGAATTCAATTTAACAATTTATAGATTTTCATTTTATATTCGGTTATATTAATTTTTTTCTTCTCTCTCCAACTTAAAATTTTTACATTATAAAAGAACGGAGTAACTGTTAAATATATTTTGTTTTCGAATTATGAAAAGAAATCAGTTCTTATGATACAAAACTAATGTTGTCGTCGCTGTTATAGGAAAATAACCGCATAACGTAAATTGTAATTTTTTAAGCGATTGACTTTAAATATGTAAATGTATTGCCAGATAATTTTGCACCTACTTTTAAATATTCGTTCCCGTCGTTATTATATATCTCAGTGGCTGTGAAGATATAATTGATTAACTTCTCATAACAACGGTCTGTAAACCGAAAAAGGTACATGTTGCTTCTATCTATGAATGGTAAGAACTGACTTTTTTCGACTTTTAGTAAAGTCAAAATCGTGTTTAGCGAGTCTAAAAATAATACGGACAATTGTATTTATTTCGAGAAACGATAAAAAAAAAAAACAGATATTTAAGTTATGATTTCATTGGATATAATATCTTCGTTAACCTATTCATCGTAGCTGTTATATTTCTTCTAACTTTCAAAACTCTTGCTGGTATTTTTTTGTTTTGTGTTTTTAAAAATTTCATTTGAAACACTAATTATTAATGTGTGATAATCGAGAAAGTTTTATTTCGGCTGGTTAACTTGAAACGTTTCTTCTAATTTGTTGTTGCATTTTTGTATTGTTTGTGATAATTGAAATCCATAATTAACAGAGCTTTTTCAAACATATAATTCTAGAGGTATTCATTTTCCACGACACGAACATATAATACTATACAGTGCATTCAGGAACTTAATTCATTTTTTAAAATTAGAACGAAAAAGACGAATACATGTCAAGCTCGTCGAAAAATACGGTTCAATAACTGATGATTGGGAACCATTCAAGTTCAAAGCCTTTGAACCGACTGAACAAATCGATTATAAAATTAAATTTGATCTGTGTATAGTATGCACCGTACTATTTAAAGCATACATTAAAAGGTAAATTCATGTGAATTTGTTGGTACATAATTTTAGATAAGAAGGTTTCAAGTAATTTTGGTTATTAGACTTAAGCCCAATTATTAAAAAAAAAAAAAAAAGTTGAAAGTACTATATAAAGATTTAATTCAGTTCTAGCGGTGATATTGTGCTTTTTTCAAAATAATTTGAGTTATTCTTTAAAGGAGAGTTATAATGTAAAATTGTAGAAACTGCCACACTTGTATGAGTCCAGGTGTAAAAAAAAAAAAAAACAACTTTAAAATAATACTACTTGATTTATATTGGACGACGTGTTATTACTGAACAGTTTGAATAAGTCATTTTATATTTACTTTATTTGGACATAATCAAAGCTGTTTTTCGTCATGTTTTACAAAAAATCGCAAAATATGTTGCAACTAATGGCTAACTATATAATATATATATTATATATATATATATACATGCATATATGTGTGTGAGTGTGTGTTTCGATTACGAACATATATACATATATTTAATATATATTGTGTTGTTTCGTATGAGTGATGTAAATTTTGTACGTTATCCATATTTAGTTTTCTTTTAGCTGAAATTGTTTTTCGGCGATGAATTCTACGGAGATTGAGACTCCATCGTCTTCACAGATTACGGGAAATTTCCATTGCTTCACTTGTTCTCGTAATATAACTACCGTCAATTCAGATTATACATGTTGCGTTTGCTCTACCGGATTTATTGAAATTATAGAGCCACCTGCTCCCGAGTCGCCTTCTACCAGTCAATCACCCCGAAATGATCGCGACGCTGTTAATCGTAATAATGTACGAGTTGGACGCAGACGATATTATTATTACCCTCGACATCAAGCTTTGTTTGCCATGGTGGACTTCAATAATCTCGACGACGAAATATTACCCAGATCCGTAAATAATTTTGTCGATAATATGGTCGATCCATTTGGTCCTCCTAGTGAAGCAATGGACAATAATGATTATATCGGACAAATGTTACGACACTTGCAAGGTCTTATAATTCGACGACGTAATGACAGTGCGAGACAATTTACCGATTCTTTGGACGAACTTATAACTCGTCTTATGGAACTTCCGCCTGCAACTGCTGAAGCTCTTTTCAATGGACCGTCTGCTGCTGGAGTTTCTGCTGGCCGTCCGTCTACAACTGAAGCTTCTGCTAGTGGGCCGTCAACTCTTGGAGTTTCTACTAGTGGTGGTGGTGGTAGTGGTAGCAGTACCAATGGTACTGTTTGGACTAGGGAAGATGTAGGTTTCGTATTGAACCAATTTGTAAATCAGTTGACCGGCGTTCCACCGCCACCATTAGTCGACGATAGCATCGAAATGTTACCGATTATAACTATTTCCAGCGTGCACGTAGAGGCGAGAATGCAATGTTCAATCTGTTTGGAATCTTTCAAGTTGGACGAATCCGTCAATCAACTTACTTGTCAGCATATCTACCATAAAATGTGCATCGCTCCGTGGTTGAGAATCCACGCTACTTGTCCGGTTTGTCGTAGCGTGTTGGGCAATGATTCTGCAGCCATTGCCGGTAATAACGAAGTAAGACAACGTCTGTGGAATGTAATAAGAAATTTAGAACGCGCATAATTGTTTTATCTATGCCGCTACTACGCTATTATTCTCATAATGCTGCCGTTATAACCGTCTATAAATATACGCTATTGTATTACAGTTGTCTTATAAATTCTACAATAGTAAAAAATTTTTTTGTATTAATTGAATGCATTTTCGATATTTGTACAACTTTTTACGAAATTGCTAGTGATTTCAAATACTAAAGTTCAAGTATTTTAAAATTGTTTTCATTAATCATTAAAATTGTTTTTTTTTTTAACTTGCGGAGAATTAAACAAATAAATTTAAATCGTTTATATGAATACATTTTATATATATATATATATATATATATATATATATATATATATATATATATATATAAACGTTCATAAGTGTGCTGGCGAGTTAATTTTATTTTTATTTCCGGTGAATCTTTTTCCGTTTACCGCTATTTCACATTTTAATAAGAATGTACAGAAATACACATTTAGGTTTATATTTTATTTTCAAAGCAGTAATATCGGATCATGATTTTTTTTTATTAAGCAGTTTATTTAAATTCTTTGATAAGGTTTAAAATACGGTAGTATTTTATTGTATTAAATACAATGTAAATAAATAGATTTGAGCAATACATTTTTATATTCAAACAAAATACTTTAAGTAGTATGATGAAGTTTTCACGTTCGTCGAATACTATTTCGCCGAAATTTTAAACTATTATAATTAAGTTATATTATTATTTTAAATGATTAAATGTTTTTAAATTTAAACTATAGAGTGATTAGTATGCTGGTATGTACATTTCTGTACCATCTCTGAAAATATACATGTTTGTCGATAACGTATATTAAATTATTATTTACCCATCGATTCTATTCGTAGGAATACAGTTTGAATTTCAACTATTATAACATCTTCAAAAGTTCGTTGTTAAAACAGATAAAAGTAGTCTCTCTTTTTAAGCAGTTTTGAAGAAACGTCGTTTTTATTAAACCAACACAAAAAAAAACGCCCTATTATTATTGGACAGTACGGGCGCCGGCTGCTCTAACAGGGGATATGCGCCCAGGGACTTACATCAGATCTGATTAGAGAATTCAGGAATCGGAAATCATTGTGGATACGGCCGAATGGCTCGGATGAGTTGCGGTGAAGAATGAGGATGGCTGTGCTCATGATTTTAATGTGTGAAGAATAAGCAGTTGTGTCATTAGGATACAAGAGGAGGAGGGTCCGTGTCTTGAAGAAGATAGAAATGAGTAAAATTTTAGTGGGATATTCGATGTGTGTGTAAAGGATAACGCTTTTCTTCCTCGATCGGAAAGGAAATGACAATTGAGAAAGCGGATTAAGTAGAAATGATGTTGTTTTGTCCATTAGACTACATATACTGCTCCTGGATTTGGTTATGACAGATTTCAAGAAAACTCTCACATCACTGGTGAGGCGAGCGGAAATTGTAAAGATATTTTTTTTTTTCACTATCAAAAAGTAATAACAAGGTTTATCGTCTTATTAAAAGAGTTAAGTTTCAGTTTCGTGGTGTTTATTTCCTTTTAGAGTTTCTTGTTATTAAATAATGACTCGCTTTATAACAGACATTATTCCTTCTGTCGTGTAATTAACAGCACAAAAAGTTATCGTGTTCCCATATAATTTTTTTCTATAATAGTGAACGTAATTATTTTCGTACGATAATATCCAAATTATAAAGTTTGTATTAATGGTTGTTGTTAATAATTTTTTTTTTTAAACTTAAAAATGACTTTTTCCGATTTTAAAAATAATTAAAAATATCGTTAAAATGTAAATCTTCAAAATTTTTAAAAATTCTTCTTGAAAAGTTTTTTGTTTAGATTTTAACTGTGTGTTTTTTAATTTGATTATTTATTTACACGATAATTGTCGAATAAATTACTTTTTTTAAATATTATTAATTACGTAAGTTTATATTCGGCTAAGGGATTATTATTATTTAGATATAGTTAATTTTTACCTACAGTCGCAATTACTGCTCGAATATATATATATATATATATATATATGTATATATATATATATATATATGTATATAATTTTTTCTAAGTAAAAACAGAATGCATTAGTATTTGAACGTATCGAATGTATCTATCAGCCTAGAAAGTTGTTGGTTAGAGAAAGTTGATTATTCCGGAAACACGTAGGTTGTCCACTTTACTATGTTATCATTTAATACGTGTAAAACACTTATGCGTGTAAAATAGTACGTAGGTGTCGTTTAAACAGATGTCTTAGTCGGTTTGTTTCGTTTCTTAGAACTCTCATTATATATATATATATATATATATATATATATAAAATATCGTGTGATTGTGTACGTTGTGATGATAGGGATGCTTACTTTGTTTAAAAATTATTTTTTTATGATAGTTCGCTGTGAAATTTAAAAATTTTCTTCGAAACAAATTTGTTTGCGAAATGAGAAAAAAATTCGTAATATATTAGAGTAATATTTAAAATTCGAAGTACGCGGTTTACGATTATTTATTTACGACGATTCGTCATTTAAAAATTTGTAAGATCGATAAATGAAGTGTAGCAAGCTTTTATATAGCTCGGTCTAAAATTTAATTCCCAATATTTTCCAGTTAGTCATTCTAATGTTTTAATTATACTTAAATGAATAGTAAAAAATATGCTTCGCGTTTGTTTAGAATTTATATTTTCTATAATACATATTTTTTGACTATTTTGTTTAGGTAAATCGTATTTTATTTTTCCGGTTTTTTACAGCTCGTTTAGAATTTTGAATAATTTAGTTCGACATTTTTTTTTTTAAAAGTTACTCTAATACTTTGGGAATTGT